>VYZT01060256.1:296068-338650 GCA_013400735.1 Pomatostomus ruficeps | reverse complement strand
ATCAGCACAAGGAGTTGTTTCAGAGAGCCTGCAATGCAGCATTTCTGCTGGGTCTGCAGCAAAAGAGGATACAGAGGGACTCAGCAACAACCCATCAGACAAATGGTATCCTGGGACACTTCAAGCTGTGCAGTGGTTTGGGGTTGTGTGAGCGGTTAGGAAAGAGGATGGAATTATGAACTTCACAGCAGAAGACAGACACTTAAAAACAAATACTCTTTAAAGATCTTAATTTTAAACTGACTGCATAGTAAGGAAATAAAACTAAGCTGCCTCTGAGTGCACATGCAGACTTCTGTGGCCGTAAGAAAGCGTTACAAGGTCAAGTTATGGCCATTAGCTACTGTGCTATATGTACCACTCTTTCTTACTTGCATTCAGAGACTTGAAGATTCCTTCACATAAAAAAAACCAAACCCAAATACCCCCAGAAGAGTAAGAAAAAATAATTAAGTAACAGTTACAGTACAGAAGGAAAAACTGAAGTAGTAAGTATCTAGTGAAGCCAGTCATCAACCACACCTTAGCATCTAAAGTAGAACCTTCTGCTAGAGAAAAGGGCAAACCTTCTTATTAAGTATGCATATATTTCAGGAGGAGCAAGAACAGGCCTGTAGCTGACAAAAAAGTGCATTATCCAGCAAAAACAAAAAAGATGTAATTCTGCCTCCCAAAACTGCTATAGCCTGTGAAAGATTGAGAGGCTCTTCTATGCTGAGTTGATTTAAAAATCGTGTCTTCCTGCTTCTTAATTTGCATGACCAGTAAAAAGATCTGTACTCAAAACAGGATAATAAAACAGGACTTATGCCTCATGATGGAAGTGGTTTTCCGGATCCTTAGGATACTTTAAGCTATGCAGAACAGGACATACATCCTTGTTTGAGCCACTGGGTGGGGGGTGGAATGCTGGGCAAGGAAGGGAGGAAAATTACCCACCTCGGGGTTAGGTTTGTGGGGTGTGCTTTTTGAAGAAAATGCAAGGGAAGGCTAAAACAAAAGCAAAACAATTGACTAAAGTTATAATGGAAGCATTTCATCAGCTTGTACCTGGAATGTTTCTCACCACTGCAAAACGCACCCTGGCAAACCAGACAGTCTTAATAAAAGTAAGAAATCAAGAGCTTGTACTCTGCATACCTGACGAATGTGCATAGTTAGCTGGTGCTGTGTAGTGCAAATCTTTTCACACAGAGGACAGGTATAGGAAGACTTCTCTTCTTTTGTTTCCTGTGGACGAGAACAAAACAATCAAAAGGAATATCAATATAAAAGGACTAGAAAGCTGTTAGTGATAAGGGTGGAAAAATATAATCCATCCCAAGTACAAAAGGCCACTGCTAACAGAATAACTTAGATTTATACATTTATCATCTGATAGATTCCTCAAGAAAGTTTCAGAAACTT
This sequence comes from Pomatostomus ruficeps, assembly GCA_013400735.1. Lineage (NCBI taxonomy): Eukaryota > Metazoa > Chordata > Aves > Passeriformes > Timaliidae > Pomatostomus > Pomatostomus ruficeps. The sequence goes on along the minus strand of VYZT01060256.1, from coordinate 337,243 downwards.
CTGAACTTATAAACAGGGGTCATTTCAACTGCCAGAGAAGTACAGCAGCTGTTTTAACAGCACACAGATACTCAGCAGTAGCAGTTTAGGACAGGAAGTTAAGGCAATTGCAAGGAGCTCAAACTGCCAGGAGGAGTTTAGCTGTGCAGAAAGTAATTCCTGGAACATCGTCAGAATATATGGGCAAACACCATTATTCTTCCCAAAAGATTTTTAATAGCACGAGTTGTTAGAACTTCAGATTTTCCACCCAATCTTGATGGTGAAGCACTATCTTGGTGCCCTTTTGTAGGTGCTGTATGTTCTGCTCCATGGCTGACTCAGAAGGAAGAGTGGCATTTACTGAATCATCAGCACCATTTCCTTTAGCATCCTGTGTTTCTGCTGGAAGCATCCCATCCAGGCACAGCGGCCAGGCCCCACCCTGCTGAAGCTCGCAAGATCTGATGAGATCATAGCAAGAAAGAGGTGACAATGCAGGAGTACGTGACTCCGAAAGAACACATTATGAACTCCGCCCAGGTGAGAATCAGGAGTAACCACGGTCAAACCACGAGTACAAACAATGAAGCCAACCAGAGAGCTCAACCTGATTTAAGTATGCCCTTGGGACACTGAGCAGAGCTACCACTCTTCCAGCCAAGGATGAAATGGTACTCTTGCAGGAACCAAAAGTGTTTGCTGAATTTGTCCACAAGGATGGCTGCTGGATGATGTAAAGGGCATTTTCACAACCTCACCAGGAAGCCCAGGCATGGCTTCTGCACCAACGCCTCTATATTAAAAGGAAGATGATTTGGCACTGAAAATTAAACCTCAGTTTTCCATTGGAATAATGTGTACTTCTAGTGACAAGACAGAACAAAAACCATCCCTGCATGATCAATGGGAAAGCAAAATATTTATGCCAAAATGACATTTTCTACTGAAGTTCTTTGCTGGCTATCTTAAGTATCATTAGTAAAAGCTTGAAAAGAAGCAAAAAGGAAAACCCATTCTCAGCAGCTCCTTAGCTGGAAGTTGATGGGTATGAGTGTATCTATGCATTTCCTCTCTCCACACAATTCTCTTTCGCCATGACAGCCCAAAAGTCATCAACTCAGAAGCAACCATTTCCAGGTTGTCAGAGACAAGCGTTCACAAAGAACATTGAGAATGACTAACCCAAGTCTCTGTGACAAATTCTCTGGCACATTAGGATGGGAAGATGCTGACACAGTGCTAGAGAAAGTTCTTTTCTATGTCTCAATAAAGCAATACCCCCTTCTGCATGACTTGGGGAACTATTCTAGAAAGTCCCTATATTACATTTTGTTTTCAAAAACAGGGCCATAATAATTTTGTATTAACTTCTGTGACCTGTGGACATGGATGAAGAGCTCTTTTCCCATTTTGCCTGAAGTAGACAGAACTTAAGACTTTGTTTCTAAAATGCAAGGATTAGGTTCTCCCACTTCTTCCCACTCTTTTGCTTGTACATGTTTTTCCTACTACATTTCAGGCCTCTACATCCCAAAGATAATCACTGTAGGCCACACGTACAGGCCAAGGTCTCATGTACTAGCACTTGCAAAACATTAGAAAGAAAGCAAGAAAGGCTGCCATTATGAAGTCTGAAAACTCGAAGGAAATTAAAATGCATTATCTCTGTGCCCATCCCCCATCTTTATAGACAAACATATAACTCACAAACATTCATTCCATCCTACTTATACAACTTTAATTTTACTATATGCAACCTGACCGTGGAGTAATGTTCAGCTCCAATTATACTGCACCCTGTTAAAGTTGGCTCAAGACAGAGAACAAACACACTGTGCTGTGAGGAAAATCCCTGTATATGTGCTGACAATTTAGATGATACTTAATCCCCAGGCTATTTCTGCAAAATTATCAACCCACTACTGTCTTTTTGCCCCCCTCCTCTTTAAACGAGTGCTGCAGTTCTACATGATGCACTTGATTATTTCAAAGCCTGCTTTCCAGACTGCCTTCTCTTCAAATCAGCAAATTAACAGAAGATAGAGTAATTACTGGTTCACCTTGAAGCAAAGATCAGAAACACACTATAGCTCAGCCAGAGCTGATTAGTATTGAATCTGGGGTTTATTATTAACTAAAACCCAAACTTTCTCCAGTGGTCAGACAGGCTTCATGCTGCATACCGTAACACAGCTCAAGCCAATCCAGGGTATCTACAACAGGAATGCTGTCGTGTCGACTGACCCAATCCAGACCAAAAAACATTAGCATCCCTACTGTAAAAGTATCCCCATTCTGCAATTTAAAACACAGCACTCAGCTACCCCACCAGAGCCAGGCTAGCGAAAACACAGTTCTTGAACGGGAAGATAAAATTAGCAGCTCATTTGTCAGCTACTCTCCCTTTAGTAAGTCAATCTGGCACAACTGCTCCACATTCAATTGATGGCAAATGCTTTTGGAGTTGTGCATTCAGTCTATTTGTTTTTCTCCAGCCCAAAAAAACACCTCTGTCACACTTTTTATTTTCTTCAAGAGCAAAGCAAATGAGAAGCTAAAATACATGCAGACTGATGTGAGAAAAAGCTTATTAGACTATGGGTAGACGGCAGCCAAGCTAAAGTCAGCATTATAAAGAGAACCATAGACTTTGGGACAAAGGTTCAGGGCAAAATGTTTCACTGCCAACTCATGGGAAACAGCAGTCAGACTCAGAAAATCAGCTGTTATTATCCTTGAAAATATAGTGAGGGGCATATTCTGAGCAGAATCAGAGATCCCTGCACTGCTATACACTGAAACAATTCAGTGCTTTCATTCTGCTATGCTGAAAGTGGAAATTTGCTGTATTAGAGCCTGCTAACAAGATTGATACCCACTTAATATTCCACATCTCACTTCTGTTTTCTCAGTAATGTAGCCATTTGCCCCTCTGGCCTTAACAATCTTTCAGCCTAAAGACAAATAGGCTATTTACTATGTTTTCAATGGATTTGTTTATTTTTATGCTGTAAGAATCCCTCTTAATCCTGTCACATTTACTCTCGAGCTTCCTTTGATTTGATGCCCACAGAAATACCAGGTGGAATAAAGGTCACCAACGCTAATAAACTTCCCTGAAGCCAAACCACATGGTGTACCGGTGGACAGCTGTGTAACAGCACTGCCCCGAGACTGCTCTGGACTCCAGTGCCTCACTTCACATGATGAAATCAAGGAATCAGGGCAGCCCCTAAGTGAGAACACTGTAAACAAACCTTAGTGCCAGGTGCTAGACAACAGGATCCCACAAACACAGCTGTCTGTATACTGCCTATTCCTCATTTAAAGATGCCCTTTTACAGTTAATGGCTTTTACCTCCTTTCATGCTAAAAAATCCAAGACAACTCGTAAGTCTGTCAACTGGGCAGCTACTCGGCAAGCTATTAATAAACTACTATAGGAACATCACGTGAGTCATGCCTCTCAACCTTTCTGGTCCCTGTTACATCTTGATTCATTTACAAAGTCGCCATGCTTCACCTCAAGTTCTGAAGTCAAATGACCACAGAGATTTAGGAGTTTTGATATTCTGCAGCACCTTCTTTGGTGGAGCTTGGCCCAGCAGGCGAAAAACACAGATATAAATAAACGCAGCTTAACTGATATGACTCTCTCCTTTCACTTGTTTAGATCAATATTGCTATCAGCTGGTGCCATCAACTGGTAAATGGAAAAAAACTGATAAAAGCTACATATACTTACTCTGGAAAATTCATACAAGGCATTCTGCCATAGCTCTTTAAGCTTTTATTAACAAGGAAGTTAAGGGCACCTTACACTACGCATATGAACTGAGCGTCCTGATGAATGTTTTCTTCCAGAACTACCTTTACCCATAAATCCCTTGAATCTTCCATGGGGCAGCTGCACACCTCATGAGATTATGTGAATTCAAGAGCCTGGAGACAGGATGCCGCAGGACAAAATGGAAATTCTTAGGTGACTTTGTTGCTGCTAGGGGCATCTGCTAGACCAGCTCACCACTGCACGACCCTGGAGTTTGTGCTCAAATGTTTTATGTGTGAATCCAAGCAAGTGGACTCCTCTGATTCCCAGTTTCCTAAGTTATGGTCTGGAGAGATACCAGAAAACATACGCAGAGGAACAATGGCAAAGGCAAGAAACAACTGCTGAGGGGAAAAAAAGGCAAAACAATTGAAACATAAATTACATCTTATTGTTTTCCATGCAGCTGCTTATCTCCCCTTTGCCCTCTCTGCACTTGGGTTTACATACCTGGTTTCTCCTGCCAATCCGATTTGGTGCAGGAGACTTTGAGGGGGATTTGACATTTTGAGAATTCCCGCCATTTTCAGCAATCTTTCCCACATTCATCACTGCTGACATCATGGCGTCAATGGAGGACAAGTCTGCTCCGTCCAAGCTGTTTGGTGAACTTGGTGATACCTTATAGCTGTTTAAGCTTTCCAGGGGCTTCTCTGGAATTAAAAACAAAAACACACATAGGAGTTTCTAGGCCATCTTAAAAAAACCTGAACAACCCACAGTATTTTCAGCTGCCTGTAACTCACATCACATTCTGATGGGTCATCATGGAGCACAGGCAACAGGCCATAATAACTAGAGTTCTTAGGACCAGCTTCTCATATTGGGATGCACAGGACAAAATGTACATTTTTCTCACAGGACATTCACATTTTCTTAATTTTCAACCTTAATTCAATATGGAGCGTACAGAGTGATTTACTTAGTGATTTACTTTGCATTCTCTTGCTGTGAAATGGTATTATTTGTGGTACCTTGTGATCATGAACTAGTAGAGCAGTACTGATGAATGCACACTCCAGCAAGCATAATCATTCAAGCAGGCACAAGTTTTAAACAGGACTGTACAATTAAGGCATTAGTAACACAGAGTAGGGTACTAGGTTCTCTTTTAAGCATGGTTTAAGCCAGCTCTTTGTATGGAATAAGCTAAAGTAGCAAAAATCCACCCAAAACAAAATCCTGTATCACCCCTATCACCTCTTTACTGCCACAGATGGCACATATGTGATTTTGGTCTTCCAAGCCACACTAGTCCATGGACCATATGTGTTACACACATGACTAATGTCACAGCTAAAACTGTCGAGATTCAGACTTCTCCATCACATGTTGCAAGTAGCAGGAATGCTCCTCTCTCAGATACCGAACTCAAAATACATCTAAAATCTCATCTCTGGTTTCTCAACATACAGACATGTCAAACACAGTTAAGGCCTTCCATTTTCCTCTTTATGAGTTTGAAAAGGATGATGCTTTCAAATTAAACACTCCTTTCCCCCACAAGAAGTCTGCTTAACAAATAGGAACACCCTGCAAGTCTACTGCTCTGTCACCTCTGGAGGAAAGCACAGAATCTTAATGTGTGTTGTGAGAAAGTCACTGTAACAGAAGAGTATGTGAGGGTGAACGAGGAGGAACACGTTTGTCTGTGAACATTTGATCTCTGCATAATACTGTCTTTGGAACATAAGTTTGAGGATTATAAACAGGTGGTTTTTTGAGGCTAAGTTATGTGGTGCCAAGTTACTCTGAGCCAAGAAAATCTTAGTTTGGAAGCCTGCAGTGGTAGTTGAGAATTTATGTGCCCATGATTCTGCTCAACCTATTTTATACTTTTCATACAGATAAAAGTTAAGGATGGGAAAATAAATGTATGCACCAGTGCTTCTCCTCAATGTGTGTTATACTCTTCACACAGTAAGGTGTATGGATGGGTGAGAAATGTTTCTACATTCTTAATCAATGCCCTAATTAACAGAGTCACAGAGCTAGTCGAACCAGTTACCTTCATCTTTCTCCCCTGACTGACTGCGGCTCTCTTCTTGGTTGCTGGTCTCCTCACTTAGTGTAGAATGTATAGTTGCGTCTGGCTCTTCCGCCTCTTCTTCAGCAGCACCCTCTAGCACTACACAAGGGAGAAGGTAAAAAGAGAAAGGGAGTAAGCTTTTATGGAAGCCGTTTTAGGAAAGTAAGACTACAGCCCTTTATTTTGAGGGCTCCCCCGACTACCAGACAGGTCTGATGACAGGAGCACACAAACAGTGCCAGTGCAGCCAAGCGCCCACTCCCGTGAGTGCCCAGGCACTGGGCTGGGAGATGCTGCTGCTTCTGCTAGTGGCAAAACCTGGGCAAACAAAGAAACCCTTACCAGCTTGGTCCACAGTATTAAGCCAGCAAAAAACGGAGGAAGAGAGAGCAAGCTAGCATATCACTGACAGTAGCAACATTTGATTAAGAAGTTGGAAGAATATTCTGCACCTAGAAAATTTAGATGATTCAATTTCATACATGCACTGCTCCCCTCTTCTCTTCTTGGAAGATTAACATTTACTCTAATATATGAATTCATGGTGGCCACCTCCTTCCTTCTAGCAGTGGTGAAATTACTACAGATGTTTCTGGGACCATTTGGCACATTCCTCACATCCGCTGCCCAGAGTTCCCACATGAGTTGAAGACATAAGTAACCATTGTGCGTACCAAGAGAATTCCTCCACACCCCTTTCTGAAACCACAAACTTATCATGCTATCATTGGGGTTTAAGGAAGGGTGCCTGTTCTGTTTGGAGAATGACAGGGCAGTTAAACATAATTTTTAGAAGTGAGGGGGAATGATGAACACATGAGAAACAGGAGTTCTCTGCCCACAGCACTCATGGCTATAGCCTCTGGAAAAGCTTATCTGTAATATGGAAAACTACTGATATGTTTTTAACAGAGAAATACACCTTTATAACCTTACAAGTAAAATGTTTATTTCGTTATGAAAACAAACACACTGCGGTCATTTCGTCATCTCAGATTTACAAATCATATCCAGTAAGCTCAATATAGGTTTTCCTGTTATCCAGAGAATAGAGACAATTGTCTTCAAACCACAGTTAATAGGGTTTCTTCCTTTTAAAAAAAAGACATTCTCAAGGATGACATGCAAATCAGTCAGGCAACACACCTTCAAATGCTGTTTGAACAGCATTTGAAAACAATAAATGATTACGTTATCCCAACTACCAACACTTTAGCGTGCCCAAGAATAGGCAGGCAAAAAGAAAGGGCCCACCTTGTGTCAAGCAGTTCCTCATTTCACACCATGCCAGACAAAGCAGGGAATTCAACCATCCCCAGTTTAGTTGCTGACCTTCTAAGGAGTGGCACATAGATGATCTGGCATAGCAAGCCACTCACTGCAGTCTAGTGACAAAACCTGGGACCTCACTAAGCCCAGGGAATGTAAGGCTCAGGAAAACATCAACCTCTTAATAAACACTGCTTTCCATCTGCACCTTCAAAACCAGAAAAACAGAAAAGCCTGAACAACTCAAAGTAACTTTTCCCTAATTATTGTTGTACTTTTCTGTTAAGAAAATACTAGTGATCCCTGAGACACAGAGATTTCTTGCTGCAAGGTGAGGCCAAGCACCCGTACTTCTGTTTTCTCCAATAATTATGGGAGCCATTTATTTATTTTGTTTTTAACTCTTGTAACTGTTGTAACTTCACTGTTACTTTGTTTGTTTTTAAAAAAGGTCCATCTCATTCAAGAGCAACACAATTATTTCTTTCCCCCCTGCCCCCATCTTATTTTAACCACTTATGTAGTAGTTGACCTTTGAATAGAATAAGCAACAGAATTTTTTTCAAGACTGGCCTAAATCTAAAACTGTTTGCTCTATCTGCTTAGCACTACCAAAAATAAGGACCAGTTTAAACTATTTGGAGGTATTTCTGTTAAAAAAAGTAAGTGCTTTAGTCCTTAAAAAAAACCCTAAACAAACAAAGTACACAATTCCTTCCAAAATACACATATTCATTCCTCTTTCAGTCAGTACGTAGCACATTAATGTCACCACTGATACATCCTGGAAAAAATCTATTGTGTAACTGTGAAGACTCCTGTCTTTGCCAAGGTAACTTTAAGACAGCTTAGTAGCTTCCCAGAGAACTACAGTCAGAACTCCTAGTGTTGCTTTTAGCAACACTGAAAATGGGAAATGCTCAGAGAGAGCCTGCAGAACAGGCAGGCATACATGCACAGTAAAAAACCCTACCTACTGTTTCAGAAAAACCTACCAACTTGCTCTCTGTTTTTTTGTTAGTTTTTTACAGGAGAAAAACTACATATTATACTATTGTAGCCTTTCATAATTTCTATGAGCAAATGGTTATTTTTCTTTTCTGAATCTAAATATTGTCCTTAAGAGGCAAACAAATATATGTAGTCTGAGATCTCGTTCTTAAAACCATTTTCTGCACATTAAAAATTTCCCATTTTGAAAGCAGTCTTGAGATTGCAACTGAACTGTTGCTGCGTGCTTTTATTTACCTATGTATTTTCCACTCTCTTGCATGAAACAAAAATGCACCACTGAAACAAAGACAACTGCATAGCACCACACACCAATTTCAGAAGCATAACTTTCTATTTGCAATAGGATATAGAAACAATAAGAATGCTGGGCCAAATCACTCCTTCCTGTGGGAAAACCCATGGCAGAGCGCCTTTAGGCAGGAACATACTGAGAGATTTCTCTTGCAGCTTTGTGTTGGGTTTCGGGGTTTTTTGTTTTTTTTTCTTTGGGTTGGTTGGTTTTTTTCCCCTTTAAAAATCGCATCAGTGAGGATGGGGAAGTGGTGGGATTTTTTTCCACAGCACCTATGAAAGTCAGGGAATCAGAGAGGCAGCAACCAGCATAGATGCCCTATGCCACACTGCCTTCAGGACTGCAAACCTTCCCAGCTCACATCAAATGCCCCTGCTTGGAGGTTGTGCTGATAGAGCCTCCTTCCTCCCTCTCCCCAAAAGAAAACAAAGACCTCCAAGAAAAAGGATAAACAGGAAATAAGTTGAGAAACAGTGCAGCCTCAGGTTGCATTGAACATCGGACCAAAGCCTCTAGGAAACAGGGAAGTGGTCACAAGCATTCAAGTCATCTTCTACTTTGAAGAAACCCCCCAGTGTCCCATTCATCCTGTGTGAAAAGGAGGAAAAGCAGAGACCAAGTGACTAAGCAAGAGCGCTGACAAATCGTAGGGGGGACAGGACCAAACAAGACAATGCAGCCCTCTCTGCATGGCCACACCAAGAGACCTGTCTCTTCTGCAGGAACATGCTCCTTCCACTTGATGATGTTGCTGAAAACATGAAACTGGGGCAACTTCCATCCCACAGAGAGCCCCGAGGGGCCTTTAGCTCCTGCTTCTGACAGAGGTTCACCCCTGATGCCCCCACATAAACAGCTAATGGGAAAGTCACTGCAAAAGCAAAGCTTACAAAAACAAAAAAAAAAAAGAAAAAAAAAAAAGAAAAAAACCTTGTTGCTTCCCATTCAGTCTGTACAGGAAGACACTAGCTAGACCTATTTCCTCCTCTGGGATAAAGTGTGACTCCACGGTATGTTAAAGCTGAGCCCATCAACAGTTACTCCCCCCGCTTTGCTTATGTGTATTTATTTGTGATTTTTATTTTGTTTGTTTGAAGACCACTCTAAACAACTACAGATGTTTCGCCTTCTGGTGAAGAGCATCAAGGATGAAGCAAAAAGGAGAACACAGGCCACAAGAGAAGGAAGAAGAAAGGAGAAAAAATGATGAGTCTTCAGAGTCACAGTCACTTGACTTGCGACTGAGAGGTAGCTACACCAGCACGGAGCAGCACGTTCTGGCCCCTGGGAGCTGGTACAAGTCTGTTCCAGATTGCTCCACTGTCTTTGCACATGAACTCTCCCTTTGGAATAGATAGGAAGAAACGCACAATACAGGCAAGACGGGGGAAAACCTGGTACATAGCACAAAGCTGCTCATTGTTCTGCCTTCCGAAAAAAATCCACATTAATGTTAAAAGTAGAAGCCATGCACTAATTGGGCCAGGGAAAGATTAACACTCTTGGCCAAATACTTTTCTTGGTTTCATTAAACATACTGTAGTATTTAGTACAGAACACAGTGGGGGAGAAGAAACAGGGAAAAGAAATGACAGGTTTAGGAATGTACATCCCCCCCTCCCCCATTTCAAACCACTTTTTCCCATGAGGTCCAAACAGGAATCCTGAGCCTTCTTCATCATTTCCATCTTAGCAACACTATTAGCTTAGTCAAGGCTTTCCCACTGTTTTTTTTCTACGTGGCACGAAAAAACCCAAGGATCATTTAAATGAAGTCCAGACCTGCTAGTATACAAATTTAGACAAGAACAGAACTTCAAAGAGAGATATTGCATTTGAATAAACAAAGTTTACTGTTTACCCTTGAGATTATAATACCTACGAATCGCTACACTGCATTCCAAACTGCTTCTGATGCACTGTCTCTTACTAAGCTTCTGCACAGAGGAGCAGATTTTACTCCCAGAGCACAAGGCAATGCTCCCAAGCACAAATGGTCATTCCCACCCCAAAAGAGATGTGCGCTATCACCTGCACTACCCTTTGAACATAATTTTCCATTAAAGCAGGAAGGAAGGAAAAAGGGTGAAAAGGCATCGTGTGGGAAGAAAAAAGGGTTAACACTATTCAAAGCACTGCCTCAAGGCAAAGGAAAACCAAACGAACAAAGTTTTCCCAACTGACCTTTTTTAATACCAACTCTGTCCTTGCTACTGAAGTGTTGGTGCTGACTCTGCACCCCAGCAGTAGAAAATTACACTGGGAGCATCATCTCAACATCACCACTGCTGGGAACACCAGTACAGAGCAGCCCATGGGGGAAAGGAAGACAAGCATGGAAAGAGAGACAGTGGCATGGGAGTATCTGGTAGCTGCTCTTTCACTTCACAGTAAAAACTAAGAATGCTACCCCCCAAAGCTTTTGAACTTGCACCTGTAAGTAACATTTTCCTCTATGAAAAAACCAAAATTGAACACAAAAACAACCACCAAAAGGAGTAACATCTCTTGAAGGGTACTCTCTGAGCACCAAAGAAGACAGACAGACTCTTTCTATAAACTCTGAGCTGTTAATGATAAAATCATTTTACCTGAGTTAGTGCAGGTATAATACTTTGCCTCTTGAAATAACCCTATGAGTCTACAACACCTGTATGTCTAACTTGTACACACACAGATACACCCAGACATGGAAAAAACAAGTGAAGCACATGCTCATGGCCATGCCTTAAAACTGAGCATGGGATGATCTTCTGGTGGGAGTGGGACAGGGGAAGAAGTACTAAACAAGAACATGATCCCTGTATTTCAAGACTATTTTGCAAGCTGTTGCTATAATACCTAACAGGCTAAATTTTGAATATTCAAACATATTTACTCCTCCTATTTTATTTCCCTGAAAGCATGATGGGATACATGTGTGCATTTATTTTTTATGCAGCTTTTGAAAATCACTTTCTGGTGACTTATGGACCAGTAATGCTCCTCAGGACTTTAGCTCAGATGACCAAAAGCTTCTTTCCATAAAGCATACCAGAATTTGAACTTAGCTAATGCCTTTAGTGAACTGCAACTCTGAATCACCATGATACTCTGGCATTACTTTGGTGCAATACACTGAAAACAAGGAAGTTGCACTAATATAACAATGAGAAATCATAGGAGCAAAGCAGGGGTTTCCTGGATGAAATTCACCTTTATGGTCCAACTGGTTTAGAGCAATGCACACAGCTACCAGGCAGCCTTAATACAAAATGAATTCACGCCCATCCTCTTGGCCCTGCACTCCATTTGCTGACTGGAAGGAGGAACCCACGTTTGCACCTCTTGCAAGCGCTGTGTGCTGTGAGAACAGCCCTCATGAAGGAGCCTGTGATCTTGCCAGGCTAGAAAAGAGAACTCAGGCAAAAGCTGCTCCAGCACCAAGAGCGAAAGCGAAACCTGATGGCCCCCTGGCTCCCAACAGGAAAGCCCAGTGCACTTGGTAACCACCTCATAGGGTTTGATCTGAACCTGCACTGAGTTCCTGACCAGCATGGCCCTTTTTGGGGACAGCAGTGCTACATAGAATACACAGCACTGCAAGAACTGCAAAAACCTATGGCTGCATTTAGGATCAGCAACTGCTGACGAATTTTGAAACTTTTCGAATACCTTAGCGCTCCTTCTCCTGACCAAAGACATATCTATGAGCTGCTCCTCATCTCTGCTGTTCTATCAGCTTGCTGGTGAGTACCTGACCCTCCAGGAAGCTTTTGGCACCTTACTGCAGTCAGCTTCCAGAACTTGCTCAAGCAAAAAAGATACTGACATTTGAAGACAACTTAACAAACCTGGGAATGCAAACACCACATTTAGGCAACAAAATAAAGTCAGGGCAACAGGAGAGTAAAACAAGTGGCTCTAAGCAGACATTCCTCCACTCCTTCCCATGTTGACAACTGCAAACACCCCTCCATCCTCATCCTTGCCTGCCTGCACAGCTGTGAGGAGGCCAGTGGGAAGGGAGCCTGGCTTCCCCCAGTCACTGGGAATCACGGCAATGCAGTGGGAACACGGAACAAGACAGGCCTTGGGCTTTACCCAGCACATCCCCTCCCCTGAGCCCTCCGCACTGGCTGAGAGGGACACAAAAGCAATACTGTCTGTCCTTATAAGCTCTGCTTTGCATGTGTTCGGGGAGTGGGGACAGCTGTGCGGACGGCTCGCAGAGTTCCAGGAAGTTGATGTGTTTCTTGGCTTTAACTCCAGTTTATTTGCCTTAGATGAAGTGGCGACCCGAGAAAGTCCCTTCATGTCCTCCCTGGGCTGGCACTGGCTGCAGCAGGGCAGCACTCCTTGGGACATGGCCTGGGGTCTCTCCCCGCACTAATCACTCTTCCTTAGTCTGGTTGCTGCATCCCTCCCTCAGGCCAGGGCTGGCTCACATCCCAGCGGGCAAGCAGACAGCCTTGGAACATGGTGTGAGAGAGGGTGGGAGTCCAGAGCAGAGCCAGAGACTGGAGGGAGTGGGCCCTGAAGGCGGGATGAAAGTATCTCGCGAAGACAGGACAGGTCAGGCAAGTGGCATCACACTGCCTGCCAAAACCACTGCCCACACGCCCCAAAGGAGCCCAGGACAAGGCAAGAGAGCAGAAAGGCAGGAGCAAGATGAAGCAAGGAGCAGTGGGCAACCCCACTGCGCGTGTCTCCATGCCCAACAGGCCGAGGAAGGGAGATGCACCTGTCTGAGGGGGAGCCCCACCAATCCTGGGGAAGCACAGCCCTGGGAGACAAAACCTCATCTCCTGCTGCTGCTGCCATCTCAGACAAGCAAGAGGGGATGAAGGATTGCAAAATGAGGAAACAGTCAAAATGTAGCTTTGTGCGTTTGTTGCTTGGGGTTTTTTTTACATTTTCACTTTGCCCTGACAAACCCACTGACTTAAAACCCTGGAGAGGACGCACGGGGAGCTATAGGTTAATGTCCCATCACCTGTGTGCCTAAGCAAGTACTGTGCTGAGGGAATGAGATACTTGTCCAAGAGCCCAAGGGATGAGCTAGATGCATTGCACTAGGGAGAGCCAGATGGAAAACATTTCTGAGTAACAGAGAAGAAAAGAGACCTCCCCTTCAAATACTCTGAGTTACAGCACCCCTCGGCTCTGACTGAGGAGAGGCTGCAGGCACGCAGGGCGGAGAAGCAGGACGCTGGGCTCAGCTGGGTAGCTGTGACGGAGATGCTGACATCCCCGACAATATATGGCCAGTCTAAACCACGGGATATCTTGTCCTTTTAAGGTGGGCCAAGAGCAAGCATCTGTGCAGCAGCAGCAGCAGAGCCCCAGCCTGCCATCAATAGCCCCTGGTGTCACTGAAAAAACAGGGGCTCCTGTGCCATACCAACTGGCTGTGCAGATGCCTGGGCACCCACCCCGAGAGGAGACAATCCGTCTGGTTGTTCCCCTGCACAGCATCACGGAAACAAGGAGGCACATTAGTAACAAGAGGAAGAAAGCCATGAAACCATGTGGCCAGGCTGCTCCCTGGCAATTGGTGCCTGCAGCTGTTCGGGAGGGAGGTGGGGAGGGAGGGAGGGAAGGAGGGCCTGTCCCCATTCCCATCTCTGTCCCTCACCCTGATGGCCAGCAGCTCAGCCAAGGGCAGCTTCGGAGCCAGCTCTTGAGGTGAAGGTTTAAAGCAAATCTCTGGAGGGAGAAACAAGCAAACATTTCTCCCCCTCACACTTGCTTTTCACATGTAGCCAGAGCTGCGTGTGCGCAAAGGACAGGTTCGGCAGGGATTAGACAGGCAGGATGAATCACACTGAGGAAGATACAGAAAATCTCCTGTGCTAGTGCCCTGCTTCTTGTGTGGTGCTCTGATTGCAATCCTCTTCCTCCAAGATGAGGATCTGAAGAGTTTCACAGAGGAACTGAACGCACAGGCGATTTTACAAAAATCATTCTGAAAATAGGATAAGCTAGATCAGGGAAAAAACTCTTTCCTTTTGGAGTAGCTACGTCCCACATGGTGTTTCACCACTTTAACTGCATCCATATGCTAGCAAACACAGGCAAGCCCACGGGGGAGAGCATCAGTTTGCTTATTGCAGAGCTCCCAACGCATCCTTTGCAGCCCAACCACACTGTCTTTGCAGGAGATGCCCATGCACTCTCTGCTTGGAGCACTGTACCAGGTAGCATGCCAAAACATTTTATGTTTCACAAGATAACAGAGCAAAATGAGAAAAGGAGAAGTAGAAATTACAGGGATTTAAACCAATTTCGTGGTGGTAGTGTTGTCAACCATCAAGATTTTATCATGAGCCTCTAAAATCTGATGGTGCTACATTACTGCACAAAATCTCAAATTTTTTAAGTCAAAATTCTAGTTTTTTTGGGTTTTAGCAAAAGGACAGAGACATTACATTCTCAGCAAAATACAAAAGCAAACTGAAGTGAACAGATTAATTTTAAAGCCTCAAGCTTTTAAGGATAACCATAATCTCAAATGTTCAACCTGTAATTTCTTAACACACCAGGATAGCAACACAGTGTCCCTTCTCTACACAGTACATTTTGTACCCTGGAACATATACCTTCCAAAACTAAAATGGCTTTTTTAAAGAGAGAAAAGAATTGCAATATCTCTGCACATTTCTAACATTTTATTTAAAAGCCAACACAGCTGCACGTTAACGTTACTTAAAGATGGAAACCTCCATCAAATTACCAAACTTGTTTTAAGCAGAAAGAGATTCAACATGCAAATATTTTGCAGATAAAATGATTCAAGAGTTTGAAGCTCTTCTCACCGCTCTTTTCCAGGGAGCATGACTTGCTGACAGGATTAACTACTGCCAGGCTCACGAAGCTGGGAGACAGCTGCCACATGGCAGCCATTTATTACAAAGCTCCACTCCTCTAAAGTTAGGAAAGAGGCAGACTGTTTCATCTGTGTTATCAGCAGGGCTCCTCTGCCCCACAGGCTCTAGTTACTAGGCTTTTTCTAAACAAACACCTCCTTTTCTCCCCCATCTTGTTAACATCATTATCTTCCTGTCTTCTGTTTCTGGTCAGCACAGGAACTATTCCCCCTATCACATCCTCCAAACAACAACAACAACAACAATCTATAACCAAGATAATTTTAAAAGTTCAGAAACAGAAATCATGTCCTTACCCCCTTCTCCCTGAAATACATTTTTAAATTAGGAAGTTTTAGCTTGAAATTTTCAGAGGGGAAACCACATGCCACAGAGAGGAGAGAGAGAGATGCTGGAGAAAAAGGACTCAGAAGCTGTACAGTCCTCACTCTCCCGTCCACCCTAAGAGACACTTGTAATGTCAGCCTCCACTTGCAGTATCCCAAGGGCCTACACAGCTTTTTCATGAGCAAGAAAACTGGTAGTGTTCCTTCCCAGCTTGAATCTCCACGCCAGGCAGACTCTCTGCAGACCCACAAGCCAAAGCCAACATCTGCCCCGCACCATAAGAGGCACGAGCAGATCTCAAGCCAACCAACTCCTACAGTCTGCTAAGGACCAGGAACAGATATAAACCATACATAACTTCCATGTGATATTAAGCATAGTCAACCATCAGTTGACATTCTCCTGGTACTATGAGACAGAGGTAAAGGATACAAACTAGCTGTTTTAATTTTACCGAGGATTATCCTAGATATGTATTTGCCACAGATGCCAGACTACCAAAGATCACTCACAATGAGGTTTATTGCTTCCTCCAGGTGAAGGAGAAATCCAGCCTTCAGAAAAATAGCTCTCTCCCATCTCTGATGAACAAGGTGCCACGGTTTTGTGAGCACACCCACTGGCTTATACCAGCTGGCCAATAGCCTTTGGGCTTGTTCGCAGAGCTCTGAATTCTGAAATACAAAGTTTCCTTCTTGGTTTAGTTAGGTAAATTAATTACAGCAATACATAGCGCTGGCAAGCCTCTCCAAGTTGAGATCTGCACAGGAAAGCCACTTGGAAAATTTTAAACAGCAGAGCTACTTGCCAGTGATACTCTTCAGTACCACTTCAGAGTTTTCTGTCTATTTTGAAGTACACTCAGTGCAAGTAACCTGTGGGAGGTGCTTCCAGCACACTGACAAAATGAAACAGCATCTGTTCATTTTCATAGACTGCAACATGCATGCAAAGAAAGGGCATAGGGATCTCGTTCATCAGTTACTTATGGAATTCAGAAGTCCCTCAGCTTTAGAAGCCTTCTCAGGAACAATATATACCTCTATCTGACCTGAAAAAGTATGTATTTTCAAAACAAGAGCTGCGCACACACACAGACACACACAAATCTCCTTTCATACACAACCATATCCAGCTGCTGACTTTCCAAGTTCCTTGTAGTGTAGCCTATGCTCTGGGACTTTAAAAGCCTAGCAGGTATTTCTAAAGGATTTTACAAAGTACACTGGCCTGGCCTTGTAAAAGCTCATGAGGAATCCATGGAGGTCATCATGCAGCTTAGACAGTCTGCAAACAGCATAATCCACGTGCTGGTGAGGTAAGAAATGACCAAAGTCGGGCGGATAGGCCTGAAGACTTCTGCAGGGACTGTTTCCTCCAACAACGCTGTAAACCCTGGAGGAAATGCCTGCTGATCTTCAAAGCCCTTCAGTAGGAACAGCCTTAAGTTTCCTGAACATGAGCATTCTGGTTGCAAGGCCACAGTCCTCTCAGGCATACAGAGAAAAATATAAAAACAAAGGAAACAAAAAAAAATTTAAAATCCACTAAGGTTAATAACCAGCGAGACTGACCCTCTACTTTGCAACGAGCTGTCGGATCCATCCAGCAAAGTTTTGATGCTCCTCGGCACAACAGCCACACGGATCAAGCAGCAGCTTACAATCTCTGCAGCTTTCCTTTTTCTATTCCAGGCAGTCCTCCACACGTGTAGACTCCTGGACCGCAATACTCAGTTGTTCGGACTACGAGGGGATGCTACAGCTGTGGCTGCACAAGGTGTCCACCGTAACTATATCAAGGCCACTGCAGTGTGCTGCACTGCCAGCAGAATTTTAGGTACAGCCTTCAGTTGCCTGACGGGTTTCACAGGCGACCATGAGTAAAGGGGAGTCTGGACACCTGCACACTGCAAAGAATTGCAGGAAGTTTATTTCAGGAACGCTGGGGAAAAAAAAAAAAAGACAGACAAAATTGTGAACAGGTTTCTTCAGTAAGTGAAGTTTCAAATTGCTATTCTTCCAGCCAAAAACGTCTGCTGCTAGTCCAAAACTACCCTCTCCTTCCAAAAAACCAATTCTACTGCTAGTGCTTCACACATTTCCATCAAACAGATGATACAGACAATTCTTGAAACAATTCACATATGAAAAGGGAAATTCATTTCCTTCTGCTGACTCCCATTGATATATATTTAACAAAAACATAAGCCTGAAACAAACTCGTATGAACTGTGTATAGGTTCAACCCAATTCTAGGAAAAGCAGTAGTTGCAAACAGAGAAAAACCAGCAACAACAAGACCAACAAGTGATCAAGTGGCCTGTGCACCCACCCCAATTTCTGCAGGAGGACAGCAAGAGTTTACCAGTGGAAACTTGACTAGTCACTTTCATGTATGTACACACAGCAAAGCAACATCAAAATATCATAATCAGACCTATGATACTGAAAGTCACACTTCTTTTGAGGAGTGATGCTTCCACATTTACATTTTCTCAGGCATATAAACATACACGCCCACACAGCCACCTTCTTTTAATTCTAAGCATGAAATTATTAAAGGTTTAAGCCAGTACACACTATAATAATATTTATATTTACATTGATCTTGCTAAGGTCACTTAGAATATACTTTACAACCAGAAGTGAAGAAAACCTTAAGTATTTTAAAAGAACCACAAAAGAAAAAAAAATCCGATATTACTCATTGATTAGGCTGTAACTCTTTCGAGGAACAAGCTGTTGTTTCTACCCAACTGACAGGTTCAATCCTCAAAATTTCATAAAAAAATTATGTTCATTCAGAGCAAAAGTAAAGGACAAAGAAATCTCAGTATGAGAACTCGTATTTTCACTCAGATGCTAAATAGCAGGAACTGTTTTCTACTGCCAGTTCAAACATTATTGTTTTGTAGTAAGTTTTATATGCCTCATGGAACTCAACCATTCAATATAAAAAGATACAAGAGAAGAATTCAGGGAATCAGTAGCCATCTCAACCTGCAGAGCTGACAAGCATGTCTTATGAATGAGTTAAAACAGGAAACTGAAAGGAGAATGCAAGCAAAACCACTAGTTAAATGAATTTTTTTTTACTGTAACGTGAAAAACTTTTCTTAATCTACCCACTCATTTCACACACGGTAATGTGCAACTATCATTCTACCAAAAATTAGAAGACAGTCACCACCAGATTTGTTTCACTCATTTCTTCATGTGAACTTCAAATGGGGTTTCTGAAGCTAGAAGATTTCGCCATCCCTATCTACTAACAGCTGAAGACAGAAACTGGCCCTTTCCTTATCTGTTAGGGTCTGGCATGCCATGAGGGCTATGAAGGTAGGCGCTTTCATAAACAGAAACATGTTCAGCATTTTCACACCAAACTTGAAACAATATTCAATACAAATTTGACATAAAAAATACGAGAGCTTACAGGTTCGAAAGATTCTCAGTAACTACACCCCTTTAAACTTCCTAAAATCTCCAAACATGGATAATTACTGAAGTAACATCTTTAAAATAGCAGTAAGCAAGCTCCCCGAAGGGTGGGGTAATTTGGGAGGGTTATCACACCTCTGGGGGAAGTCACAGACTCTATCTTGGCAGTGTTTCATCCCTTCATATACCCAGGGGACTGATTAGTTCATGATAAGCAATTAGGCACCCTAGGGAGGACGGTTAACCGTCTTACCAAAACAAAAAGGCTGCACAAATGTAAGTCTCATTAGATTAAAGAAACACTATCTGCAGAACAGCAAATTTGTGTTTATTCCCTTCTACTGGAACTTGCAAGTACTACATTTTGCCTACATATGGCACACACAGATCTCAGAAATCCCAAATTTGAGCACGTACTTGCTGCTAAATTGGTAACAAATGCTCTGAAGCGTTTTCTTTCCCAAGACACTAGTGCTGTGATGCAGGAAAAAAGGAGGAGGGACAGAGGGAAGGAATACAGTAAATACTGATTAGAAGACTTGAACTAGCAATCTCATTCATTTAAATTCTCTTCCTTATTGTTAAAATAGTCCCAACCAAGGATGAACTGCAGAAAGTGGGACCTGGAAAGGCTGTGTATGGCTGAATGCTGATTGCATTTCAGAATTAAACCCCCAGTAAGCAGCAGACCCAGCATTACAGGCCCTGCTCCTAAAAAAAAACTGTTCTGGGAAGCTCCTGCCTGCTCTGGGGCTCGTGGTGAGGGCACCTATGCATATCACAGTCCCACCCATGTTAAATCTTTATCTCCGATGAAGCAGAGCATCTTTTGCCTGCCAACTGATGTAAAAGCTCCAGCACACCCCAACAGCTGCTGATGGCGCTGCTCCTGACTTCCATCAGGCTCAATGTATTTCAAAGTACTTAGATGGCTTAAAATACGAAGGAATGCTTTTCAATAAGACGACCCCCTGTCCTTTTCTGTCCTTTTATCTTTTCTTAACAGTTTGCCATCCAGTGATAGGAGGGAACCCCAGCTGCATAGCCTGAGCTTTTATCTTCTGCTGACCATGCAACAACACAAAGCTCAGTGCTGGATTTCCTGCTGCTTGCCGAAAGGGGCTGTTCAGCTTGTTTAAATATTACTTGCCTTGGGAGCTTTGGAGTTGTGCCCAAGCACTGTACTGTATCTTCCCAGCATCCATTTCAGCATGTACTTTAAAGGTCTTTAGGTTCCATATACTATGCTCCCTCTCTGCTACAGGAGGAGCCTGATGACTCCAGAAGAGAAAAGAAACCCCATTCAACTCCTCCCTCTCTCCCCATTTTACCCATTAATCCCTCTGCCTCATTCCATTACACAGGTAACAGAAGTCCCTGTTCACCCCAAAAGCATGCAAACACATTTAGTCCTGTAAACTGAACCAGCTGGAACCAAGGTAAAAGACATTTTGGTACAAAAGGCTACAGCTAGGAAGAAATCAGATGCCATCTATCACATACAGCAAGCTACCAGTGCACAGTGAGCAAGCAACCATGAAAATACAGTAGCAAAAGTAGATTGTAGTGCAGCAGCCTCCTGCCATACTAAATTTATAAAGTCTCCGCAGTGGATTTTAGAAGAAAAGAATCTTTAAACACAACCTTCTCTGAATTTGCAAACTTAACATTAAGGCACTTTCCCATTCAGAGCAGTGACGAAAACGAAACACAGTTTTCACAAAACCAGAAAGGATATTCCTGCCTTTAGGAATTCTTTCAGAAGCCCTCCTTTTTACTACCGTGCCACCGGGAGACTGAGTTCTGGCTACAACGTCAGGAGGAGATAACCTTGGCCAATAGAAATGATCTGCATCAGCCCAAAGGCAGTGCCAGGCCACTCATCAGGCAGCCCAGCAGGCCTCACTGTTAACCTGTGTGCAGCCGGAAACAGCTGATACAGATGGAGAAGCAGGAGGTAAAAATCCAGATTCACAATCTATCTGTGACAGTTGTGGACATAGCCATTTGAATCAGGAAAACTTCAGTGGCTACTGACTGTGAGAACTGTCCTGTAAGAAGATGTCTTTCATTTTCCATGGCAGCTGGAATGCAGAAATACATGCACCCCCACAAGCTGATGTAGGGCTGCAGGAAACTCAAGGCTGGGAGTGAAAACCTGCTTTTAATCCATTCTCCTTTGCCTCAGCCTGCAGTGTAGAGACTGATTTAACCTGATGTAAGCCACAGCTGTCATTCAGAAGGACAGACTGCCAGTCCTCACTTTACCCTGCAGCTCTGGCCACGTGTTCTCCCTCCAGCCTCATGCCAGTCCTAGAGTTTGAACAACCACACCATGATCCAGGATCATGGAACAGATCTGATTTGAGATTTGTGTTTGTTTGGGTCTGTTTTTTGTTTGCACTTAAAAATGCACATACATGTAGTTTCATCAACAGCCTTCACACATGGGAGCTGAGACATAGTCAAATTACACCCTCTATTTGAGTGAGGGATGAGAGACCTGAGCAAGAATGTTGTTGGTAACTCTACTCCTGCGGTGCTGCAGTACCAGGGAAAGATGAAAAGATGTAGTGGAACGAACCCACAACCGGCTCCGTCTCCAGACCCCCTCCTCCTGCTCCCCCTCAGCTCCCTCCTCTCCAAACACAGAGCTCACTTGTAACATCTCTGCCATAAAAACATGTAAACGTCTACCTGAAGTTCAGTTTTCCAATTAAACCCAGTGAAAATAAGTTCACAATAAAATAAACTACCACAATTAAAATGCCTGTACCACACCTCTCCCATGGCATCCCTGGATGAGGGGAGTAAGACAGCGAGAGCAGTCTTAGGCAATGAGTTAGTACTTTTCTGCTTACCTATCCAATTTTTCCTGCATCAAGGCCCGGGTGTAACTTTTGCACACTGCTAAGCACAAAACAAACACAACTTGAAAATATCCACCTCCCTTCCGGCACATGGCTGAATTAAGTCTAATTTTCAATTCATTTGTTTGTTTGTAAACTTTTGTCAATGGCCCTTTCCCCATGCACAAAGACAAAATTTACCCCCTCCAATACCACTCACACTTCATTAGGTCACATCAGTAACAATGCAGAAACAGCCTGCCACCGTGTGCCACATGTACCATGGCTCCAGAGCCACCAGCAAGCAGGGCAAGCAGCTCACCTAGAGACAATATTTACAAACCTTGGGGCCTTGGATTTAACATACAAGCACAGTGGGAATGGCACACATGCTTCTAGAGGGGCAGCTCACCTCCCACAGAGAGCAGTATTTATTGTAAAATGCATCACCTTAAGGGGATGGGATGGGACAGAAGCAGAGAAAAGAAACCAAAGCTGCAGAGGGACAGAACGTGTTGCCCAGCTGCATGTCCTCAGGCACTGCTAGCTCACGTTGCTTGCACCATCTGATCACTCAAAGCTAAACATGGAATGTAGGTAGCAAGTCATAACGCTGCGCAGGCCGGGAGACGTGACCCATCAGCTGTTTCTGCATTATAATTATTGCACTGGGGCACAGCAGGACCAAAAGTTTGCCTGGGCAGATTTCTGCAAAGTTCTGGCTTGTTAGAAAAGACAAGAAAGGTCACATGCTGCTTTCAGATTTGTGATTACAGTCACTTTTCTGCAGGCCTGGCATTCCCTGTTTAAAATCCTCAGTCTTCAAGAAAAGTGGAAGGCCCAGAACTGTTTCATGTTATTCAAAACTGCATTAAGAAATGAGATTGCACAAAACTGTGATCCCTCTCACCCCCCTTCGTAAGACAGACAGGAGTTTCACACACAGATGCAGTGAAGCAGCACTCCTGAATCTCCATTCTCTGCATTTCTCAGCTTGTCTTGGTCATTTCCCCTTCAGGCCACTTCTGCTCCCAGGCTTTCTCTCGTTCTCTCTTTATTTTTAAAGTTTCTGCTACTATTAAAAAGCCTGAAAACCTTATTGCAATACCATAATTTCCTTGTATTATCATATTCTCTAGTGAACTGATTAATTCTCAGAGTGATCCTGACCCTCAGCTCCCACTGGGCCTCAAGTAATGCAAAAGGCTTCTTTCAGCCTTTCTTGTTCCATTTTATTTCTGTCCTAAAATGCACAGAGTACAAGTACAGGACTCAGTTTTGCAACTCTGGACTTAAAACACAAATATCTTCACTTTTAGGCAATCTGATTGTTTCTATAACATGCTGAGAATTAAGCAAAGGTCAAACAATACAAGTCAGTAAGGAAATTATTTCATCCAATATATATTCAACACATTGTACTTTCCCGCCTTTGCTCTGTAGGTAAACTTTAAATTATTAAGAGCCCGGTTTTGTCAGGCAGTAACATGAAGGTTAGTGCTACAGGTCAATGGAGAAGTCAACAACAAAAACTGTAGAAGGACAACAAAAACCTGCAGCAGTACACAACCACAGCATTTCTGTTATAACAAAACACAGCAGGCACTGTGAATCTGGACAGCACAGCCCCTTTCCAAAAGACTGCCTTCAGAACACTGGCAGACTGTAGGGATGCTTTCAGGAGGTTACTCTGAGCTACATCAAGCTTCCTGTTTGACACCACGTGGACTTACCCTGCCCTCCCACCCATCCCTCAA
Source organism: Pomatostomus ruficeps (assembly GCA_013400735.1). Lineage (NCBI taxonomy): Eukaryota > Metazoa > Chordata > Aves > Passeriformes > Timaliidae > Pomatostomus > Pomatostomus ruficeps. The sequence continues at coordinate 313,583 of VYZT01060256.1, read as the reverse complement.
CCAAACAAAATAAAAACCTTAGCACTTCCCAGCCAAGAGGCACTCAAAGCAAAATCACTGTGAGGACCAAACACTACAGGGATATATTGCCCAAACTTCTAAGGTGCCACTTTTTGCAAGAGCAGAGAGGTACTGGGATGCCAGGTGGTTAATGGGAAGTTGGTCACAAGGAAGATATGAGTAAGTGATGAACAAGTCTAGGTCAGAAAAGCACACCTGAGGCTATGAGACCAAAATCTCTGTTAGCAGAAGAGCACCTATCTCCAAGAAACCAGTTTCTATCTTATTCTCTGCATCCCCTCCCTGATACCCTTCTGCCTACTAACTGCAAGGCAACTCCTGTCTAACCATGCACCAGAAGAATTGGGTAATGCAATGTCACCCAGCCCGCCACATGAACAAAAACCACCAACGAACCCCGCTAGTGGTTAACTGCAAATTTTTGCTTTTCTGATGGTATTACACTACCAAGAGCTCCCTTGTCTTTGCACACACACTGCCGTCTTAGAAACACCAAATCTGCTCAAACCCAGATTTACAAATACATGCACAGATATTCTACACATCTGCTTCCACCTGGTGGATTACCAGAGATGGAGACTGCAGCATTTTTAAAACAAATGTGTAAACCCATCTCTAAAATTAGTTGCACGGTAATTCTGTGGGCAAGTGGAGAGGGGAAGAGTGGTCAGGCTCAGGGGCAAGAGAGAAGTTTGCAAGAAATGGAATAAGAGTCACTAAACTGTTTAAACCCTTTTTAAATTCAGTTTTTTCCCTCTTGGAAAACAAGCAAAAAAGGGATTTTTCTTTCATTTTGAGGAGTTCCTCAAAACAGAAGAGGATACAGCTATTCAATATTGCTCTGGGATGCTTAACATGGATAAATTACTTCAATCAAGTGTCTTGTTAAATAACTTAAAATTTTCTTTCCACAGTCCCCCCTTCCATAATTAAGCAAAAAAAAAGTATTATACATCTACACGGTATATAACCAAACCAAAACAAAATTATAAAGTAATTTATTGCTAGCAATAACTATAGAAACCAGGGGTTCTTTTAACACTTCTGCAAAGCAAATGAGAAATGACAGGGAGTATCCTGAGAAACTCTCTGTTGCAAATTCTTTCAGGTCTGGTTTCTAAAAATGTTCTTGCTACGATACCTGCAAATGCAGCTTTGCAGTAACTTCCAGTTCCATTTTCATATATGTATTTTTAAATATAGCAGCAGCCTTTGCCCTGTGTATTGAGCACTAGGGGTGTTTCATTCTCTGTGGCCAAGGTTTGCAGGAAAGCTGACTGGAGATCCTAGCGGTGTGGCACATTTCTTTTTTTGCTCTAAATACTTGTGACGGGAAGCGAAGGTAAATATTACTCCAGCCTCAATCTGTTTCCCTTGCACCCACAGCAGCTTAGTAAGATACAGTCAACAGGCTACTGCAAATTACACTGAAGGGCTCCTTACAAATCAAGGCCTCAGTCTTGCCAATGAACTGATACTAATAGGTTTATTCTATAGAAGAGAACCATTAGCTTCAATAGTGGTCCCTGAATCAAGAAGTTTGTTTACATCACATGAACAAGTACTTACAAACTTCTGGGCCCTTGTTTTTATTTAGGAGACCAGTGGTGTTTGGCAAGGAGTACAAATCTCGTCAGACAACTTTCAAGCTACCTTTACTCCACATGGAGCAGAAGTGCCTACAGAGTAAAGCACATTCACAAGAACAGCGTTTCCATCTTAAACCAACAAATCCCTCAACCAGGAATTCTGTACCTATACCTGTACATCACAGTGCACGAGAAACAATCAGGCATTCCCCACATGTATTCTGCACCTGAAAGAGTGGACAAATACAGATACAGATATATATATATATACACAACATCACTAAACTGCTTACTCAAGATGCGGGCCTAGGTTACCAAGTTCTATCTTCACAGAGCTGAAATAACCTACTCTGCTCTGGAGCAAGACAGACATGAGGATGCTTGACTTTCACTGGATCATGCACAGTCCTTTTTACCTCCAAATTACAACAGACATTAGGACCAGGCCACACTGGAGAAATCACCACTGCCTTTATCAGATGTGACAACAGATAGCTTATTCAATCAATAGCTGTAATTCCTATCTCCCACTTGCTTTACCCTTCTCAAATCTCAATGTCCCTGCATTATAGCTTTGAGAACTTGAAGAACAGCTCAGACTTCCACCCGTTGTTAGGGATTCAAAGCCTGCCATAGGTTTTTTTCTATTTCCTATAAAGAAAGGGGACATGAAAGGGATTCAAAACCTGAAGTCACTTTTCCCTCAGCTTCATTCTCAAAAATGGCTGAAGAATTTTATTTGTTTTTTACTACTGATTTTTCTTTCAAAAACAAATGTGGCCTGAAGCTAAACATCTGACATGCAGTGTTTCAGCACAAATGGTTAAAGCTCAGTAGAGCCACATGCAAGAGAAAATAGGGCCAGTAATAAAGCTGCCTGGTGATCTCCAATTGGAAATCCTCCTTGGCAGCCCAGCTTCTTTCACACAGAGCAACTTATTGACATTTTCTCTCCATTCCTCTCCCTGATGACTCTCTCACTACACCTGGAAATTAGGAAGCTGACTAAGCTCCCTAAAAACTGGTCTGGTCAGTCTCAGTCACCCCGCTCCAAAAAGGGTGAAAGCAGACAGTGTGACATCTCAGCAGATGAGATCTGAGACTAAACTGGTGGAATTGGCAGCAAACATTAAAAGTACCTTTTTTGCCTCGAGTCCAGTTGCTGTAATGGACTCTCATTCCAAAAGTCAAGAGAGATTTTCAATGCATTTTTGGGGTTGCTGCCTTTAAGTCCACAGGATAAACTCCGCTTGTGATTATACACAACTCAGAAAACCCTTGGAGAAAGGAAGCAGAAAAAAGCTGAAATTCTCTCACAATCACACAAGCCCAAGAGCCACAGCCTTAACACTGCCAGTTTCCCATCTCATTAAGTGTCTTGCAATACTTGTTTTTGTAATAGTTTTCCATGCTGTCTACACAAAAAAAGTACCTTGGAAGCCAGAATAACTACATTCCTTAAACATGGACCCTTTCCAGACTCACCCCAAACCTTTCTGTGCTTAAGGTCCTATACACACACGAACACACAAGATCATTTACAGGCCCAGCAGTTAATTCACCTTCAAGCCGCCCTAATTTTGAGGCTGAACACTTCCTAAACTTCTGCATCCCTGATGGCTGTCTGAGGGCAGGCGGGCTGCCTCCTGCTTCCTCTGCATTCCCGGCTGGCAAGGCTGCAGTGCGGCCTATCCGTGCTGCTCTCCCCTACCCACGCTGGTGTGTCCCGTGCACATGGGGTGCCATCAGTGACCGCTGTGTACGCAGACTCCTTCTTCACGAGAAACTCACTGTGACTAACTGCCTGCTTTCCAGTTTTTTCTTTTCAACTCTTTTTATTTAAGATACAGACATGTCCTCATTTCCTCATCACCTCCACTCAAAAAGCCCGAGGCTCACTGATCCCATGGTAGACAGCAAGGCCTTTGAATCAAGTGTCTGCTGGCTGGCCTGGAACCAGCCTAGGTAACGTTCAGACAGGACACACACCACAAACTCTCTCCCAGAAACTTTAAAATCCAAAATGCAAATACTCTGCCCAGCACCCTGAATGCTGTCAGGCAATAAAAATGCTAATAAAAGAAGTCACAGTAGGAGGAGTCTCTGGCTACCTGCCTGGGGTCTGACGACTGCAGGTAAGTCCTTGAGAGGAAGGGATGTGATCCGGCCACTGCTGCTGGTTGCTTCCCTCAGTCCCTCCAGGAGGTCCTGCCCTACAGACCAGCTGTGTTCAACTCACCTGGCTTCCTATACCTATTTCTCAGGTATAACAAACAGTACTGGCAGAAAACCACAAAGAGACATCCCAACTCAACAGTGACTGTGCCCTCTTATCACCCTCCTGCGATGCCACAGACATCCCGGGACTCAACACCACCATCTCGGAAGTACATCCTCTATGACTACATCAAAAAAACCCCATGTTTTGGAAAGATTTTTAAGAACAGAAAGTCCCAGTCCTTCTAATATTTGTACAAGGAACAAACCCTGCAATACCCGCCTTGTGTGCTTCAGGCCCTGAGAACTGCCAGCAATAGCTGAAAGATGTAGAGAGAAGAAAGATCTTCTTGATGAATCCTACATTTCAGAAATTTTTACAAATAGCTGTACAATCACACAGGTGCAATGCATTGCCCAAGTAAGTATATAAATGCAACTATTTTAAAAATCACTATGGCTTTGAGTTTTATATTTATATTTATTTATATTTATTTACTTTTTTGACTGTAAAAGATAAATGGTCTCCTGTAATATAAAATTAGTTTTCAACTTCTGTTGGGGAAGCTGGAAACTTCAATATATGATTAACACAGGAACTGGTACCTTTACATCTTTCCTATGCATTTGTATCATAGACTCAATGACACAAACACAAAGATGCCTACCTGCAAGGTTCATAACCACACCTCTGTATTAAAAAGATTACTGAGCAGTCTAACAAAAGGGTGTTTACTTTTAGTGCACCCTGACTCTGTATCACTCAGCCCATTTGCAATCTGTAACACTGATATCACTCAACTGATATTTACTGATATTTGGAGACAAAAGGACCCATGTTTCTCCCTCAATCAGATTTAGTAAATCCACAAAAGTCAAAACAAAACAAGTCAAGAGACAGAAGAATCAGACCTTTGGGATGCTATACTACTGTCTCCTGTGTGGTTAATTTTGATGAGCTTGCTGAAGCACAGCCTTTAGCCAAGTGCTTTTTTGTACAAACATCCATAGCTCAGAGACGATTAATCACCATTTATTACTCACCTTCTGGCAACACCCACTCTAAGCTAGGCACCATCCAGACACATCAAGACAGACAGTCCCAGTCTGAAGGCTTTGTGCTGAAAGAGAGCCATTTCTGAGACCCGATCCTGGTGGAGAGATATCTACAGACCCCCATGGTACTCAGCACGGCTACTGGGATCTGCCAGAATAAAGGTGCTCACAGGACAACTTAATCACAAATACCATTCTTTCAAAAAGGGACAGAGTATGTATGAAATACATCAGCTATACCTACTTTTCGGTACCTGTCAACTGCTACTGGTGTTACGGTACAAGTAAACCTCATGAAAGGATTTTGCTGAAGAAACAAGGTGAATCTTCATAGATGTATCGATCAGAGCCCCTCACTTGGTTACAGGAAAGTAGTTATTCTGTTCTTCTGCAGCATTAGTAACTTCTCAAACAAAGAAGCCTGATTGAGGCAGACAGTGAGGGGCTTATCAGCTTAGGAAATGGGAAGGATGGTCCAATTAACTGCCAAGCAGTCAGACATAATTCACTCTGACCAGGCCAATGAGAGACAAGTCCCAGAAATGCATGTCCTGTCCATTTATGTAACACCCAAACATTCCCCCCTGCAGAGTCTTCTCTTCTGGAAGCATTGCCTACGTAAGGAGCAAGTGACTATAGGAAAATCCACCTGTATGGACCTGCATCTAAGCAGCAACCTCTGTGATTAAGCAATCCTCTCAGTGGTACAGGAGGCACTGCCAGTCGCTGCACTGCTGAGCTCACACACTAACAGCCATCATGGAGCAGACAGTCGGGATGCTCTGTGCAAGGTTATCTGGGGTCCACACCACTGTGCTGTCTTCTCACACATCAATGAACAGGGCAAGATGTAGAAGGCACAAAAAGGGAAAACTCCACCCTTGTGTAGGTAGGAAGGCTTCATCTCATTTTCCTGAGCCACTTCTGCCTAGCACAGAAATAGTCAGAATGTTACTGAAGTAATTTCACAATGTTAAAAACAAACAAGCAAAAAAACCTGAAGGCAAACCATATGTAAGAGTTGATTAGCTGTGAATCCAGCCACACTGCTGCTCTTCGTGTCCTTTGCCATGCTTAGTACCCTGCTAGCACAGGGTAAACAGAAAGAAGGCCAAGAGAAAGGGGAGAAATTCTACAAAAGATGCTAGAATGAAAAGAGAAAGTTCTCAGTCAACCATAGCTTTAGCTTGGGATCCATCACCTAGGATGAAGCAGGCATTTAAAGTGGAGAGAGGAGAAAAAAGAAAGAAAAAAACCATTTCCCCAAAACACTGATTTGTAAACACAAACATCTGCCACGCAGGGGAAGAGTGGAACCTTTATTCCGCAAAAAAAATGAGCATGTGGGACCTGGTCCATCCTTCTATAAGGTACCTTGTTTTGTGTAATCCTCTCCATTTTTAAGTGCCAGACTTAAGGCTGTCACAGTCAGAAAAACATGCTATGAGCAGCAGTGTAAAAAAACTCCAGTTGTGTGCAATATTTACGTTACATATGCAACATCCTATTTGTCAGGCAGTTACCAGGAGCTAAAGAATCTGTGTGGTACCAGCAAACTCGCCTTGCAGCACGGTGTTAGAGCAAGCACAAACCAGACTATATATGGTATGTTTACTGAATGATTAGGCTTAAACATGTTACAGAAGAAATTATGTCTTGTATTAGATGCTGGGCTTCCTGCTGCAAGGCAAACCCTCTTGCTCAGAAAGCAGTCTGTCACATATTCCTCATACGCTACTGGCTGTGGGTGCCAGTGAAACCTCTAGAAAACAGGAACAGGTTATGTGGCAAGTAATGATTAACTATGTGGAGGATCAGCCCTCCAAGCTCCACCCGCCAGCATTCCCTGTCTCCTTGCTGCTCTTCCTCCCCCGCTACTTTTTGGTTGGGACTGTTTGCAGGGCGAGCCCGCAGAGGGGATGAAGGCACACAAAGGCACATGCTGCGCCGAGCGCTGCCTCTGCCACGGGATGACGGGCACGGGCAAGTGCACCCTCTCTTTCTCAAGAAACAGCTGGCAGCAGGCAAGTGAGCGCTGCAACCATCCGCCTGCCCCACGTCCAAACCCAGCTGACACAGGACTATTTCATAACGAGGAGGAGGGGGAAAATCCTGAAAGGTGTACTTTCACAGGAGGAGGGTGTACTGAAGATGCCTTAAAGCACAGAAGAAGGTTCATATCTGGCTTCTGTGTCCTGCCTAACCTGTTCTGTGGCATGTTCTGGTTAACTCTCCTTTTGCTTGAGGTTGTTCGTTGTTTTTCTTTTGGCATCCACAGCCAAGTTGCAGCCCCTTCTCTCCTCTGACTCCTTTCACGCTCCATCACACTCCAGTACAAACATGGGCACACGGAAAGGAGATGCCAGAAAACAAAACACTGAGTTCATCACAGACTGAAACTGGATGCAGTTTCTTTACTGGAGGGAACTGGATCTTCCTAGTGAACTCACCAGGACCATCAGCCCTCAGGTGCCAGACTTCTCACCTTCATCACTGCTTTTTGACATTAGCAACTCATCGAAAAAACTTAAAACTACACAAAGTGGTAATGGGGGTGGGAAAACAAAGCAAAAAAAAAAGCCCCAAACCTCAAAACACACACCTGGAAGATTACACGCCACACAAATCTAAACAGAGCGCAGCGCGGGAGCAGCAACAGTGATCACAACACCAGGATATACCTTCATCACCACAGCAGATTTATGTCTTCACTGTGTACAGTATTCACAGGGTTAATGAGTAGCCCAAAGATCAGAAATAAACCTGCTAAGAAACAAAAGCATCAACTCCAAGCTGTGCTCAGTAGTTTTTGACACGGGTTAAGCAGTCGGTAACCAATGACAAGAACTTGGTGGTGGTTCAGTAGCCATTTTAAGCAGCAGATATATTAATCATGGGAGTGCAGTAACAAAAGAGCCAGGAGCAAAAACATGCTAAAGAAATGAGGACCCCTAAAAGCTCAGCAGCACACACATACCCCTCTGTCGTGTGTAAAATAAACTCAGAGAAGCCAACAAAGAAGAAAGATTACTCCATGACCTTCAGAGCACAGCAAATCCCTCAGAGCAATGAGTGCTAGGCATCAGAAACTTCCCAGTTTCCAGGCCGTTGTTTCACATGTTTTCTGGGGAGTTTGCATGCTGTGGGAAAGATTCCCAAGTACACTGAAAGCAAGCCTGCAACATCCCCTTCCACTCCCACAGCAAGTATGCAGTCCATAAAAGATTAAAGTGTTGGAAACATATGCTTGAGCAAAGACTCCTCTTTTTTTTTAAAAAAAAACATGAACAGTTTAGCAGTTGATGCATTTATCAAAATATTTTGCCATCCCTTTTTTAAGACAGCAAGGTGGGGGGGCAGGGAGATGAAGCTAGCAAGCAAGAGCGTGTGAGACACATGCAGACTGTAACCTGAACGCCGTTTTACAGATGTATTTACTACCCTGCTTTTCTTTGGGGGCTTTTCAGGGCAGGGTGGCCTTTGTCTCTGTGCTATATGCTAGCCAGCCCATAACAAATGAGCAATCACGAAGTAAGCAGATCTGGCTCCTTCTCTGAATCTACTGGGATGCCGAGGCACTAAGATGTGCCTGAAAAACTTCTGTTCGATTACGAGCCTGATCAACCCCTTTGGTCACGCGAGTGCCTGAAGTCTGGTACAATTATTAACTGTGCTGCAGTCACATGAAAGAGAACAAGCTTCCCCCTCCCACCCTCATCCTGCGGGTAACATTATGTGGGCAGTAAATATATGAAGGAATATGGTGAGGTGGGAGTGTGTGTGGAAACCTCCACAGAAAAGCTTCATAGCTATACATTTCATTATTATTATTGTTTCTTCTTGGTGGACAAATTATGGACATTTCAGACAAGCCTGACTGATGCCCAGACACATTTGGATACCCAAAGGAGAGCGAAGAGGAGAATCCTCATCTCTACTCAGTGCTGCCTTCATTAAAGAGGGAAAATCAAAGGTGTTTCCAATTTTCCTTATTTCTTAACCACTATGGTGATGGAGCATGGAAAGTATTTTTACTAAAGCACAAGTGAGTAATTTCTAAACTGGTGGTGGGCTTGCTTTGGAGGTGTTCTTATTTGTTGGAGGGGATTCAACAGGTATGAGAGAAGAGAGATGGGAAAAAGAGACCACTGTGCTTCTGAGAAGAAAGTCTTGGCATGGAGACGAATAAGGTAGGCAGCATTGACTAAAACCCTAGGCTGTGATTCAGCTGTTGGGACCAGAGTCTTATGGAGCCTCCCTGCTTTTACAGCTTGTGCTCACGTAACTAAGAATGGAGCTGGGACTTTCCAAAAGCTGCTTTCCAGGAGCGAGGGAAACAACAGAGAAACAGCATGCAACCAGCATGGTACCCAACTGACCCCCAACTCAAGCACTCCCAGTCTGCCAGAGGGCTGTGGTTGCACTGTTTTAGCTGTGAACCAAGCATCACAGGTGTGTGTGCGCTGTAGAAACCTGAGCTCAGAAACACTAACAACTGCAACCCAGCTAGGATGGAAGCTGTGCCTGATGGACGTGCAGCCCCTCCGGCCTCCCCCGACACACCCTGACCCAGCACAGCAACCCCTCCCGTGCAATGTTTCAGCTGAAAACAGTAAATTGTGCTGACCTTAGAAGTGGGGTAAGCAGGACAGGTGATGAGAAAGTGTGTCAGGTTTGACATCAGATAAGATGTCCTAGACATAATTAAAAATATAAAGCACAGTGAATCTTTAAGTGCTTACATCTATACAGTCGCCAGCCCTGTGACACTAAACAAGAAAAGGTGGTGGTGGGGTAGATAAACAGCAGGTTGATGACAAACAATAAAACACAAATGAGCACATCCTCTTTCAAAGTGCTGCATGTATTTTCTCTTAAGTTATAACTGGGTATGTCCCCAACAAAACAACTACATTTTTAATATTATACCATGCATCCATTTTATAAAATATTTTAAAATGTGCTTTTGCCTTGGCCCGCCTACACAAAATAATGAAGAAATATCACTCGTCAGGAACTCCCTAAGAAAAATAAACCTTAAAATAGCATGGTACGCTCACTGAGTAATACGTATTTCTGCAAAACTGCTGTTCTTTATATATTTTGCATCTGAAAACTGCAAGTCTCACACGTGCACACACAAAAGACAGACAGACTGCTGCTGTGGACAAAATGGTGCCATTTAATACAAAAATCTGGTTTATGCAAAGCCTGGCTGTAGTGCATGCTGGGCCCAAGCAGAGTGGGATGCAGCCAGTTATATCGAACAGTTGTGCCCTCAGCAACAAATGGTGCATTCATAAACTGGAAAAGCCTCTGTCTAGGGGATCGCAGCTCTGCAAAGGAAACAATCGCTTGCTGACATTTTCTGAGGGAGGATATGGTCAAAAGAGGTTGAGGGGGAGAAGCATGATCTACAGGAAAGTTATGTTCAGAAGAAATATCAAAATGTAAGGGAAGAAAAACCCAAATTGCCACTGAGCTCCCTTTGCACTCTCCCTCCATTAGCTAGTCTCTAACAAAAGAGCAAGGCCACCTGAAAAGACATGTGGTTGGAAAACACTTGGCCAGTCAAGAGTATAGAAGAAAAAGAAGAAAAGAAAAAGCTTTCTTGTAGAACACTGGCCCATGAAGAAGCGACAGCCATCATGCAGGCTGCAGTACACAAAGCCGCATGTGACAGGCAGTTTCTCACAAGTTTCTTACCCTTGCCTTTATTAGCTATGCCACCTCCACACTGGTAACTAAAAGCCAACATCTGGTGCTAGCTAAATGTCACCACAGACAATCCCTTTAATAAAAATTTAAAGAGTCTGGGTCCCAACAAGGAAATCATTAGTGCTTTTAATGTAAGGCCCTACACGAGAGCTTCAAGACTGAAAAATTCCTGGCTTTTAAGCTCTCCAGAGCAGTGACTTTGGTGTGCACTAGGCCCCTTCTCCAGGCCCCATGCCACCTCACATGGGGATGCTCAATTCACAGCTGCTAGCCCATGTGTAGCCCATCTGGACAGTTCATCTGGCCAGCACCCTGAGCTGGGAAGCCCGAACAGGTCTACGGATGTCCAGGTCTTGCTGCACGATGGGACCATGCTGTCCAGTCTGCCCTTGGCCTAGGGAGCTCAGGATCCTGAAGCTGAAATGCCAGACACTGCCACCTGCCCCAAATACACCTGGCATCTGCACCTCTGAAAGTGAACCTGACCTGTCCCTAAGATGCACGAGACACCCATCCAACCTGATGCAAAAGTGCTTCTTTTGGAGCTAAGCAGTTAAGCAGCATGGGTTCATAATGAATATCTGTCACCTGCTCTGTTCTAATGAGCTACGTAAGAAAGAAAAAAAAACCCCACATCATACACCATAACCGAAGTTCAGTGGAAGAGTCAATGGCAGTCCCTGTAAGAGATCAAAAGAATTAAAGCCTACCTGCACATTGATAGGAAATAAAAAACAACTCTCCCCCCAACCACTCCTGGCTGCCCTGAGGCTGTGGTGGGGCATGCACCCTATCTCCTCCTGGCACCTGTGCAGCATAGAGGTCTACATCTCGCCCAATAGAAGTTTTCTCCTAAAAACTGATCTTGACAGTTTGGGAGAATTGAGACTGTCTTCCATAGCCAAGGTGAGCCCAGCTGAAGGAGAGACGACAGAAATTTTGTGGCTGACAGAATGAGCCCTCCATTATATTACCAACAGAGTGTGTGTTTTTTAAGAGATTATTAATAGAGTCCTCTTACACGGAAGCCTTTCCAAGGGTATCTAAAAAGGAGATGCATGTAATTCTTCCTAGTACACCTCTATCCTCAGTACACCTAAGAGCCTTCTGAGAGCCTTTTATGGAACAATTTCAGAGATGAACAGGACTATGGTCCCACAGACTGACAGTAAAAGTATTTTTCCACAGAGGTTTAAAAAAACCCAACCAACCAACCAACCAACCAACCAACCAACCAACCAACCAACAAAAGGCAAAACAGGATGAGTGGTTCTTCAAGAGAGAATGAGCCATCCCTGCACCTCAGTGCCACAAGCAGCCAAAACCTGCAGGTCTGCTGGATTCAAGGAATAAACACTGGGAGCATGCATGGAAAGCTACAGTGGTAAGAACTGAGCCACAGCTATTGAGGCATTGGAGAATGAATGGTAATGCTTTTGTTTACCAAATGGTTGCTTTTGCAAGAAAGCTTGAACTGTAATTGAGTGAGTAATTTCTATAAAACTGTATAGAAAGCCACTTCATTAATGTCAGTTATCAGCTGGAGACCTACAGCAAATACAAAACTGCAAAAGCTTTTACAGAAGCATCAAAGCCATCTAAAAACTGTCTGGCTTAACTCCTTGGTTAGTTTCAGGCAAGGCAAAATTCTACACATACATGTAATGTTTTGTACATGCTCCCATTAAACCTGCCGTCAGTACTATGTGAATGCATTTCAGAATTCAAGTGGTTTGGTTTCCCTCCATAGGCTTTACAAAGGCTTCTAATACAACACACGATCGACTTATTAGGAAATTGTTTGTTTTAAATTTGGAGAAGGCAGCAAAAACACCTGGGAAACTACGGGAGAACATCAAGAGAGTTGAAAAGAAAATTACATCCCAGCCTCCTGAAAAACTTTAAAATAAAGCTCTTCGGGAAGTCTTTGAATAAGGGATGAACAAAGAAGTACTCCATTTGAGCAATGTCCTTCCTTTGATCACTGAATCACAGAATACAAGTCTCCGCATCACCTTGCAAAAGAAAAAGAAAAAAAATCCTGCCTGAAATGTGTCACTTTTTTGCTGCTGTTTACTTTGTTTGTTTGTAGTGGTTTGGTAAAATACCACAAATATTTCAGACCAAAACCACAGTCCATATTTTATATTTAGATGAACCATGGCATCTTTCAAGAAGTTGTAATTGCAAGCCTGCAGCTAAAGCTCTCCCTCTGCCTGCCCTGGGACCATGCAGCCACTGCAGAAGGAAGAACATGGGCCACCACTGCAGCCCTGGTAGTGGCCCTCCTCCGTGCACTGGCCCAGCCACCCCACAGCTCAGCTCCAGCAAGATGCGAGAGGGAATCCTTGCACCTCCCATGATAAGGGATGGTTTTGAGTAGGATGGCTAATGTCAGTAGGTAAAATTTAAAACCAACAAAAAAGTCTCTTCCTTTCTTTCTTTTATTTCCCATCTGATCCAGGCGGAACAAACAGGATGGGATTTGCCTCTTGTGCTGATGCCTCCAGTATCAGCCCTGATTTAAATCAATAAAAAATGCAGTAGGGAAAGGAGCCTGAAGGTTTCTAAGCGGGTGTGTTGAACACCATGACCTCCTCACACCCCCGCCCCACAAATGCTTAACTGCTGAATGAAATTCCTCTCGTTTCCTGCACTGAATCATCTGTGTCACCACAAAGATGAGATTTTTAACTGTGCGCACACGTTTCTGATTTGAGGGCATGCAGTGGAGGGTGTTTCTCAAACCAGCCACACACGGTTTGGATTTCTTCTGTGTTTGATGTATCATTTAACTAATTCTGTGTTTTTCCAATTAGGTACAACCTTTCAGTGATGCTGTCTTCTAGGAAATAAGTAGGTGAATGCTGCTGCTTCTTTTGCAAGGTATTATTTGAATGGCGCTAGGAGGGAGAGGATATGCTGATTTGCACAATTAAAAATAACTTACAATTTGAGCTGTGGCATCAGATGCTTCAACAAATTTCATTTGGGCAGATTACATGCTCTTTTCAAAATGCCTTTTTTTCCAGACCTCAACTTAAAATCATTTCATTAATTTACCCACAAATTACCTCATTCTCGTTGCTAAGCTGATCAACTATTTTTTAATCACTACAACAATTCATTCTGCAGAAAAATTAGCAGCACTGTACCCCTCAAATGCAATAAAGAAACATCCAAGTCACCCAAGAGAAAGAAAGGTGAGGCAAAATGCTAAACCACAGTTCCTTAACCACCCTTCATAACCAGGATGGCTTTGTATCATTGCAAAGGGAGGGAGGAAATTGTGATCTCTGGCTGTGCACTGCTGAAGTCCATGGGATCTTAGTGAATGCTGGATCGGAACAGACCCCTACAAACATGCAACGAGCAATAGCAAAGCTTATACTCTGCTCTGGATTGATCTGAGTCACGAGGAGCTCAAGCTGGCAGCCAGAAAGAGTGCAAGGAGGGCTGATAGTTCTGGTCATCTCACTGGAGCAGAAGAAAAATTCAAGATGCACATCCTCTTTGCAGTACCCCCACATAGTCTCACCCAGATGAAAGCTTAAGGACAAGAATCATGTTTTTCACACAGGCCGATTTTTTCCACCAAGTGTTGTCAACCTTCTCCACCCCTTATTTTAATAAAGGAAAACCTACCATCCTTTTGACCTTGGACTTGTTCATTTTCTCTGTTTCTCTCAGTACATGCTCTTTGCTAACCATTCAGCATGCTGCGAGCCCTGATAAAAGTGGTTAATGTTTACTGAAACCTGCGCATGAACTGTACTAAACCTGATGCAGGGGGAGGCAAAGTTCTGCTCGCAGCATCCATGACCAATTAATAAGAAGTGTTAGCTTGTTTTCCTTTTTAAACTCATCCCCCCCGCTAAACAGCTGCATGAGTAGATGGGCAGGCAGCACACAGAGAAGACTGAAAAAATTCTTCTAATCCATCCACCTAGACACTTCAAAATAAGTCCCTGTTCAGAGTACCACAGGCCTTTCAAGAATACACAAAAGCAATGAAAGAACTACTGGGGTTCTCTTTCTGGGGAATGCATACTTTATCCTAAAATAATTGTTTTCCAAAACAGTCTGAAAACTACAAGTCTAGCAGAACTGTTGAGTGTTTTCTTTTAGTTTTCCCTGCAGAAGTCCATAGAACCTTGGCTTGAGCAGTCTTCAAAACATCCCAACAATTAAGTGAAAAAGCAGAATATTACTACTATAAGCTCAAACTATAACTAACAGTTGATCAGTATGATTCAGAGACTTTAAATTTATCCTAATATCTTCTCAGCAGAGACACAGAAACAATCAGCAATTTCTATAGCTGTAACCATGCACTATTTAGGAAGAACATTTTGTAGCATGGACTAAATGTATGCATCGCCTCTTCTTAGCTTCTCAGCGTTTTCTCCATCTGTATTCTAATATCCAGCCCAGAGAGCTCTTACAGACAGCTCCTTCCTCCCTCCCACTGTCTCTGGTGACAGTGGGATGCTCTCAGGTGTTTAATGACAATTTTTTTTTTTTTTGTACTAGAGGGCAGCAACAGTGCCACAGTCACCTTGGAAACAACCATCACCCACTGTTTGCAGAACAAACAATGGTACCTTTTCAGCCAGCACAAGGCAGGCAGGGCAAGGGGCAGCCAAGCAATTCTAGGACTTACAGGAGTGTTAACATATTGCATTCATTCAGTGCGTCAAAAAATAGTTCAGCATGAGGAGCAAGGCACTCTCGAAGTGAGAGCCTTTGGCTGCAAACCACAGACAAGTGCACAGGGCTCAGAAGGTCAAACAAGTCTCCCCAGTCAGCAACGAGATCTTTTCCTCTGATTTTTTTACTTGCCCTCCTGTTCCCCTCTCTCATACACACAGAAGGAAGAAAAACACACCTATTTAAACTGATCTTATCCACGAAAAGTCAAGTGTTCAGCTTCCAAGTAGCACTCTCTGAAGTTTTCTCAGTGTGCCAAAATATTTTAAAGAACTGTTTACCCGCACTTGTAGTGCTTTGTACCCAATGCATCAAGAGCCGTTTCCAGAAGCGTTCCTTGTGAAGTTAGTGAGAATTGCGGTTATTCAGCATTTCAGACCGTATGCCTAACAACTCAAACAGTTATATACCCCTCTCCTCTCAAAAGAATTCCATTTTCAGGAAGACAATCTGCCTGCTTTAAAATACAGACGATGTACAAGTGGCTCAATAGTAACTTCTCAGTGTCTTCCTGTCTCATGAAGACTTTTTTCTCTGCTCAAAAAAAAACCACCCAGCACTAAAGAAACCTTTTTACCTACAATAACCAGGGGGGAAAGCTAAATATTTAAGGATTCAAGTTTTATCGATTTAAACACACTCTCACAAAGTGCTTTGCTCTTGCTGCCTGTCACAAGCGGAGTGTTTAAAGCAGAATGGAGACTGAGGTGTCACTCGGATATTTTAGTGCTTTACAACCTTCCCACACCGGGTCGCAGACACCTCCATTGCTGAGAGCAAACTGACAGCAGTCCAACTGCCCAGCTTGTCCGTACGGCCACTTTGCAAAGGATTGCAAGGCCCTACAAAACCACGCTGCTGCTTGACTCGTGCATAAAAGGGCATCCAGGTATGCTGTGAAGGAGTGCCAGGCACAACACACCCAGCTGAGAACTGCACTGAGGTGATGAGAGCTGTACAAAGGTACAACAAAGCAGCTCTTGGGCGAGATCTGTAGATTTCCACATCACAGTATAAACACTTTTCTATAGCCTTCACTCATCTTTCACAGCATACTCAGCTTTGGCAAAATAAAAAGGGAAAAATAGAAAGGCAAATCACCTTTAGACCGTCAGAAACACTGACTGGTGCTGTCCTGCAAACTAAAGCCTCCAGCAAGCTTGTCCATGTAGGCTGGACAGGTTCACTCATGACTACAACCGTGGTAGCTCAGTTGAGTCAGACTAACATTACTAAAAACCTACCTTAATGTTCATTAAGATGCAGGTTAACACATTAACTGGTCTTGCACAGCCACAAACATGGCTTTGGACACGGTAGGCTGTACCTTAAGGAGCATCAAGAGAGCTTTTTTTTTTTTAATTGTGTTCGGCTAACTCAGTTGACCTCAAACAATTGAGACACACACCCTTTTTGCCTGTCAAGACAGGGTCCTTCTCTGTCTTGCACTGCTGGGACAGGAGAAGTGAAATATGCATGGAGGTGATTCACATACAACCCATCCTTCACTTACTCTTAATAGGGGGTGGAGGGGAGGGAAACCATACGGGTGAAAAGCCGCAGCTGTTCCAAGGCTGTTCCAACTTTACAGCACACGATTTATGGAAAACAAAACAAGAGGACCAGAAAAATAGGATTTGAACATTACTGACCTAAAAGAATCATTGTAAAAACCTCCTGCTCTGTGCAAGGGCTACCCTGGGCTCCATCTGCCTTCAAGGCCGAGAAAGGAAACATTAAACTTGAACAGCAGCCAGGATTCACTGTCTGCTTCCTACCATGCTTAGATGGGGCAATCTCTACCTGTGGCAGAGCACAGGCAGGGCACTGCCCAAGCCCTGCTCCTGCTCTGCACTTGGCACTGTTCCTGAGCACCAGCCAGAGCCCGGCCGAGGGGCAAACACGGCGGTGGCCCGCAGGACTGCCCTCTGCCCCAGCACCGCGCTCAGACGGGAGCGCGCTCCTCGCGCCCCAGCAGCCGGCTCTGGCAATTTTGGCACAGGCACGTGCTCCAGAGGGCTCTGACGCAGCAGGCGAGGGAGGCGCGGGTACCAGTCGGACGGGAACACGCTCCTGCACCGGACGGGCTTCCAGCGGGCCGGGGCTGCTACGCAAGGCACCGCACCACTGCCCAAACAAACACGGATGCAGCAGGCGCATCCCCTTCGCTCGGGCATCGCCGCCAAAACTGCCCGAGGCCGTGC
>VYZT01060256.1:275912-295965 GCA_013400735.1 Pomatostomus ruficeps | reverse complement strand
CCCCCACCCTCCAGGAGCTCTATCGCAAATCCCCAGGCCGCGCCGACTGCCAGCTGACAGAACTGTTTAGTCAGCAACCAGCGAGAGAGGAGCGGCCGCCCCCCTCCATCCTTCCCGTCTCCTTCCCGTGGTACCTTCCCCGTCGCCAGCAGCGCCAGGGAAAGAAACACTCTCTTGCTCCCCAAATCCTCCCCAAAACGGTGAATTCCCGAAGTGTTCACATTTCCGAAAAGTTTCTCGAGCTTTGCACGTAGCTGAAGGATCCGGGTTGTTGTTTTGCCCTTTTTTTCCCACCCCCTCCCCTCGGTGCTTTGTATAACCCTCTTTCACCACCCTGCCCCATCCCCCAGGCGAGAAGAGATCCAGAAACGCTGCTGCTGCTGCTGCTGCTGGAGGAACTTCCTCCATTTGCTGTGAGAACATCACTCCGGCGGCCCCGCGCCCCGCGCCGCCCCGCAGAGGAAGTGCAACATAATAGCCAGGCCCCAGGTGCCAAGGTTAGCCTGTCCTTTTCCTCTCCCCGGGATGATTTCCACTCCTTTCAATACCAGCCTCCCGAAGAGCAAGGCCTTTAAAGTTACATGGAAAAGTTACGAACAACAGCAACAACAACAACAAAAAGAAAGCTGAAACCTGCTCAAGCACCACGACGCAGCCTTTGCACATCAGAACTTACATGATTCGGAAAGGTTGAACCTTTTCTGTGAAGCAAAAAGTCTGGTTTCAACCATGCACAAAAAAGCTGAACAACTTTAACCGTACTTTTCTAAGTCCGAGCAGCAACCCAGCCCGTGCCAGCGAGGCAGCAGTACCACCAGGGCATGGAACTGCCTGTGCTGGCGTTCTCTGCTTGCCCAGGGCAGATGTAACAACCACAGCAATACAAACCTCTCTGCTGAAAGGAAAACCGCATCTCAGACCAGGCTGGAATAATGAAAACCCTGGGCAAAAGCCATGGATTTAGTCTACAAGGAAGATAGAGGTCATCACCAAAACCCTGTTTCTCAGAGCATCGAGTACAGTTTCCATTCTCTATTCTAACAACATCTGCATAACTGTAGACACAAAGTAATTTTTAAAAAAATAGGTTTTAATGGAAAGACTCGCAGTGTCTTATTACACTTTTCCCTTTTCAGTTTGCTTGCTTGGTACAAAAGCATGCATCTGCTTCCTCCAAGATGCAAAAACTCAGTGTTGAGTTGTTGGAAGGAAGCTCCTAGACTGGCTCATTGCACAAAATCCTCTGCCCTTCCAGGTGGAACAAGGGGAGATTAAAAGGTGTAACTATGCCCTAGGTGTTATGATGTTATCCATAATTTATGCAGAAACAAAATGTCCCATACTGACATCCCTATAACAAAACATTTCTTTGGCATATACGAAAGTGTTTCATGGTGAATAAGTGAAGTCTCTCCTTTTCTCCTCTCCTACCTATAACGAAATACATGCATGCATTCTTTTTTGCATTTCCTCCCAGCTAGGTATCCATGCAACTGGCTCCAAATTATTTGATTACTAAACTGCAGAACAACTGAGGAAAGTGAATAGTAACCCATCTCAGTTTATCATACTGTGACTATAAAGAGTCACCGAAAGAAAAAAAAACCCCAACCCTACAGTCTCCAAATAACTAAGCAATGGTGAGGACTGAAATTCTCCAGAAAAGAAGAATGTTTCAAGTTCAGAAACCCTTAATTCTGTCTTCCACGCTTCAGTGCTAAAACCTCACATTCTACACAGGCTGCCTGCTGCCAAGAGATAGACAGCTGCAACACGTAGACACAAAAAGGAGGTGTCTTTTGGCTGGAGTTTTAGATTTCTACACGCTGCCCTATTTTACATGCTACTCCCCCAAACAGTTACCAAAAAAAAAAAACCTGCAGAAATCTAAAAACAAGTGGGACTGTTGTAACTGATGATAACTACTGATAAAGCTTGTATTAAATGTGCAGATGCCATAAGGCCCTTTCACAGTCCATGTTCCTCTGCAACATGACAATTTTCTTGGAAATGTGCTGTTGCAGTCTTTGTACTTACTTGGCTTTTAGTATATGTTTAGTTTCATATCTTATAATAGAAGCCTGGGCATTCCAACAAAACCTACATCAGTCTTCACCCTTATTTTCCTTAAGCTGGTATTTCTGGGCTGTGATTGATACTCTGTCCCTGGCTACTCAAATCGACCTCTTTCACAGAAGACACACCAACACTGGCAAAACTGCACCAGATTTGTCAGAACAAAACCTGGACCACAATCTTACATGATGAAACATGATCTCCTTACACATTATCAAGCATGATTAAGAAAGATGCTCTCTCAAGATGGAAATTAATTTAGAAACAAAACAAACAGCTAAAGGAGACCTGATTTCCAGACTATTTTACACAGTTAATGCAGTAACATTTGCTTCAAGAGAGCAAACAAAGAATGCATGATAAGATGGGAAGATGAGACTATTTTTGCACCCAAAACTCTCAAGCCTCTTAATGAAAACAGTGTGTTGTTTTGTGCTGCTTGCAGTGAGGGTCAACATCTCTCCAGAAGTTCTTCCCTTCCTTCAGCTACTCATTCTCATTCAAGGGAAAGCCTATGCTTTGCCTCCCCTTTATTGACCAAAACCAAAGTTGGTGAGGTATCATTGCTCAAAGACACAAAACATTAAAGAGTACTGGCTACTCAGAACATTTTAGAGATAAGGCTTACAGAGAAACCCCACAAAGCCTTGTATCAGCATCTCAGAAGATTACAACAGTAGGAGTGAACTGCTAGAGGTGAGGGGGTAAACAAATTACAAAAAAAACCCCAAACAACCAAACCTCTTCAAGCTGGTTTGGATGCTTCTTCATCCTATGATGTCAAATTCCCATTTAGGTTGCCAAGGAAACCATTCTGAAGTCACTAATTCAATGTCATTATGAATTTTTTTAGTTACCAAGGCAAAGACACACCAGAAAATGGAAACCTAGGAGGAAATACCTAAATATCAAAAGACTCTGAAAAAAAAACGCATCTTCAAAGAGATAAAAGACATCAAGAACAGATCTCCATTGAGATTTTTCCCTTTGCATTGTTTGCAGTCACATACCTGGAAGAATACTTGCCTTGAAGTGGTGGAGGGAAGATGCTTGAATACAAGTGGTGTTAAACACAACCTTTAAAGGCAAACACCACAATGCACCTGAAAGACAGGGGCAAGTGGGAAAAGAGGAGGGACAGAAGAAAGTGGCTCTATTAACATAAGCCTGCCACTCTTACAGTCACTGGAATCACGGTACAGAGATACCCAGGAACTGATAGTAGCCATGGAGCGGATGCTCACTCTCACCTTAAAGCAGGCTGGAAGCCAGAAGGCAGGTAAGAACCTACATGTTAAAAAATGAAGCATCTCTAAAAAAACACAAAATGGTTGTGCTGGTTTTTCAACATCACAACTCCAAGCCAGCAAAGATTCTAAGTCCAACAAACACAGCAGATGCAGTTCCTATATACAAGGACAGATACAACAGACAACACTAATCACCCCCCACCCGTGGAGCAGAGCTTGGATTAGGCTCTGTCCACAGGAATTCATCAATCATGGATTCAAGGATCCATCCTAGCAGGCAATGCATCTTGTTTCACCCAAGGTAGATTTGAGGCCTTTCCAAAGACAAACTGACAAAAAGGAATTCCACTTGATTCTTCCACTTTTCATCTTGGCCCTTGCTTCACTAGGAAGACATGATGGTTCTGATGGTTTGAGCAATGATCTTTTTAATAATGGTTTCACAGGCTTTTAAAAACTCTTCTGCCTGCATTCAGAAGTCCTGTCATCCTCTGTTCTTCTCCCACCTCGTGTCGGCACAACTAAATCAGCTGCACAGTAAGTCTGCTGAGAGAACTTATCAAGTCAAAACTTAACTTTCAAAAGACAGTGGGACAAATACAAAAAGTCCTTACCAGCTTTCTGGCCTAGCACTTTAAGGCATACCTTTAAGATATTTAAAATATTTATTATTTTGAATACATACCCTAAGAAAACAAGCAGTCAAGAAAATACTTCTAATTAAAGCAACATAAACATGCCCTCCTGCTTACACATACACAATGACTTTATTTTATGTTTATTTTTAGGTTTTCCTGACCTAACACCCAAGAGCAGAGAGGCACCTGCAAAGCATATGCCATTCCTCGCTCCTCACATGGCCTTTGTGATATTAAAATTAAATTTAAGACACTAAATGCATAGAGCAGCAACAGGGCAATACAAGAGGAGCTCTGAATTCAAGAGACCTACAACCACAACTTAATAGTTTAAAAGGGCAGCCCCTGCCTCCTTTCTCCGAACACATATGCTTGCTACTTCTAAACACTATATAATTCACAGAGCTCAGTACTGAGTGCTGAACAGCTTATTAGAATGGTTTTACACACAGCAACTGTCAAAGATTATCATCATAAATCAGTACTACCTGATGAATAGGGGTTGTTTCTCCTAAGACCACTACATTTCATCAGTCCTGAGAGGCTTAATACAGGGAGTAAGTAACCTAGATAAAACTGAGCTCTCACTGTGAAAGGCTTTCATTACCAGAAGGTTTGAAATCACTGATGTCACCTTTGCAACTAAGTTCCCAGTTGAGGCTAGTTGGAATAAAGTTTTCAACAGCTAAACACAAATCAAGTACTAAACATCATTTGGTGGGCAGGTTAAGGTAGGGTTTCAAAAGCCAATGTTCCTTTTTAGGCCATGTCAGCAGTGAAGAATGTGCAGCACAGAGGAAGAAACGGGTTAGCATGACCTGATCTAAACCTCTCCTTCCTCACTCTCCACAAGTGGCTGCATTTCGGCAGCCTTGTAAGCACTGATTTGTAAAGCAATCTAAGTAAGTAAATACTAGCACTATGGTTAGCACTGAAGCAAAATGGTTTCGGTTGCAAAAACTGAAATCTCAAAGTCCACCAACATGGACCAGTCAGTCCTACAGGTGGACAAGTGGGTTGACAACTACCAAAATAAAAAAAGGGATGGAAACAGTAGAATTGCAGAATACACTGATTTTACTTCAGTAAGCCCGAAACAATTCCTTTGGTACCTGCTGAGAATACACTGATGGATGAATCCTAGTCATCATCCCAAATCAGGAGGCAGGCATGGAAAGTGGGCAAACTTTATTGTGGGTGATATCTCTCAGTTTATGCAGAACCTAAAGAAACACCCCCAGAGCCAGCAAGGACAAATGTCCCTTGTGTCTGGTAAGTTCTATTCACCAAGGTTTTAGATACACAGGGCATGCTTCAGACTGACATTTGTAGGGAGGAAGCAGGGGGGTATAATAAATGGGGGGATCCAGGGACATTGCTCTTGGAAGCCAGCAGTATATTTGGGAAGGAAAGCAGCAAGAAAAGCACTATTTAAACAAGTAGTTCTCAAGCAATCAGGATGGAAATAACTGAGCCAGAACTACAAACAACCTCACCAATCAGCATCTTCTGACTGCAACTTGCCAACATGGAGAAAATTTCACAAAAAAGCTGCTGGAGAACTACGGCAGCACCTGGAAATCTTTAAAGTCTGTCCAAGTATATGTCTTACAGTAATAAATATCTAGGCAAATAAATTATTTTTGCCATGTGCCTGTGATAGATGTTAACAAGGCAAACCAAAGCTTTAAAAAGCATTGATGAACATCATAATCAAAAGTATGGAACAATTTCTGCATAGTAACAGATACTCAGATTAGGACTCCAGCCTGGGAGGAAGACCCAGAGAGGCGATACAGCAGAGGTCTGGAAAATCCTGAAAGTTGTGGAGAAGGTTGGTGGCAAACGAATACTTGCTATTTTATGTACAGAAGTCCTAAATGGTTATGGTATTAAGTGAAAACATAAACTGGCAGGTTTAGAAAATTAATTTTTCATCTCCTCTCCAACAGAGCAACAGATAAACTGCAAAACTCACCATATCACAACATGCCAAGTGTCAGTACAGGTTCAAAAAGCCACTGGACGAGCTCACAAAAAAGCATTATTGAACCTAAATACTGTAAGTATATTAATACCCCTTAGCTCAAGGGTTTCCAGAAGCTGGACATTGCTGGTAGACTACATTAGGAAAGCATCATTAATAGGTGCCTTCTTGCCATACTCTCTTTTGATAAATCCACATTGACCAGCAACTTGGGCAAGATGAGCTTTGGGTCTGACTTGGTATTAAGACACAATCAGGACTCCCTCTGGTTTTCAGTTTTGCAGGCAAAAAATGCAGCATTACTTACTCCACAGAGTTTAACACAGAACTAAAGCACCTTCTGCCACAGTTCCAGAGGCATTTGTCAGCTTGAGGAGGCATTCTCTGCTCTGAATCCAAGCTTCACTGGAGAAGCAGGTACCAGGAACTGCTCATTCCAGGACAGGGCAGTCCTGAGGAAACGTCGCCAGAGCCGCAGCTTCAACGTGATTCGGGTCAGGGTGATTTCAGAGGTTACTGTACCAGGGCTGTCATCCCTGTCTGATGACCAGTGGTTACTGTGCTTGCAGCAGAGACACGTCCAACTCCAGAGATGCCCGTAATTGAAGTTTTAACTACCACTCAATTCAATTCCAACACAGCAAACTCTGAAGTGCACCGCTTGGGAAAAGACACGTCCACCCTTCTGCCTCCTCTGCAACATAAACCAAGCCCTTCACCCAGGGTCAGAGCAGAGCAGCACGACAAGAAACCTTCAGAAAAAAATTAAGTGTTTTCTGCATCAAACATTTGCCTGAAGTTCTCACCCAGCCAGTGAGTATAGGCACGCTTACTTCCAGGCCTTTGGATAGGGACAGTGGTTAGAGGCTTGTTTGTGCACCACCTCCAGCAGAAGAGCCCAGCACAGAGCCAGGCCTCTTGCTGGTACTGCCACAGGCCATATTAACTTGTCGCCTTCAATATGCATCCAGCAGAGTTCAGGTCATGGATTTGTTGGAAGTTCATCACTTATTCAGGCTTTTGTGTGAGAGGTCATTGCTGTCAAACTGTCTGCTTTCACAAGCACAAAAGCTCATGTTTAAATGTAAATACTTACAGGTGTTCCACCAGGCACTCAGGATGAAAGTCAGAGCAAATATATTAGTCCTCACCATATTTTACAAAGCTGGTAGTACTTCAATGTCATCTGTTTGTGAACCGAGGTTTTTATGTGGGTTCATCTGCCTAGACAGGAAGCATGATCTAATGGTGGAGACACAGGACTGGATTCACAGCATTTGGGCTCTTTTTCTTCCTCTCTTACTGTCTCCCCCTGTGACCTTCAGTAAAGAAATTCTTCATGCCTCTGTCCCAGTTGAAAAGAATGTGACTAGATGCTTACTCGGCCACACACAAGGGCCCTGACCCTCTGTCATTTTTACTAATTACAACAAGAATTCTGGAATGATACAGGAAAAGTTAATCCAACTGGTAAAGTTAACCTGAGTTAACAAAAAGCAAGAGCCTTATAAAAGAGCACAACACCCTCCTCCCCCAACGCCTCCTGTTTCACTGTTTGTTTTTCAAGACGGAATCTCTGCAACTTATTATTACATCGCCCTTGATGGAGACAGCATTTTGCAAATTCAGCTTTGCAAGAAGCCCGGGTAGGCTGGCTCGCCCCTGTCGCCTAGATTTGCGTGTTGCATGCCACTTTGCAAGCAATTCAAGCACAACTTCTGTGTTGGGATAACACCACAAGACTAGCAGCAGGACTGTGCTGGCACAGGCCTACTGGGAAAATCAACTCCCCAGCTGTGGGAAGAAGCAAAGCCGGCAGAGGCTGCAATCACCACGTCACCCTGGAATCCAGTTTCATGTCCAGTCCAACCTCGTTCTGTGATTGAGCTGCACAGTTCTGGAAAAGCTGGTATCCTCTTCCCTCAGTGCTTCCAGCTACACGTCAGATTCTCTTGTGACTTTTGGAAACTGCTATTAAACTCTAAAAAGCCATCTTTGGCCTGAGAGGAACTCTCATTCATCCATTTCAGTACCTATGACGGGTAATTTTGCACTGTGCATCCCACCATGGAAGTCATGAGACAGCCCCCCCCCCACCCTTAACCATGCAGAGGCATCTCCACCAGGGAACCTGGTTATCAACATACCAGGAAAGGCAGCTTTGGTAAACCTCATGGGTGACCTGAGGTGCCGTCTCTCTGGAACAACCAAGGGGAGTGGAAGGAAGCTGCGAACAACTGTGTTCTTCTGATGTGCATTCCCTTCCTCTGCTCAAGCAGGCGCAGGAGGCCAAGTAAGCACACATGACATGCTCCCTGCAGGATGCCACATCCTGCTGGATTTCATACAGCATCCCAAGGCAAGCCAGAGACTTTTCAAACACAGTGTGATGTTTGACAGTATGATCTGTCACAGTGTGACAGGTTCTCAGAGACAACACAGGGGACAGAGAAGGGATTTATCCAACAATGCCGAACTGTGCCTAGCCACACTTCACTTAGAAGGAAAAACCCAAGAAAACAGACACATTGCAGCCACACGCAGATTTTACAATGCATATTCTTTCTGCTCTTTGCTTTTGGTAACTTGTTTTAGTTTTATGAATTTCCCATAACTCTCACTCACCCAAACCCTTCCCATTCCTATAGAAAGCAGAGATCTGTTTAGAAGAGGGGGGTGAAAAAAAGAACCGTGGAGGTGGTTTTATGCACTGCTTAACCCCCTCAAGCTGCTCCCAGCCCTGCTCCCCGTCACCCCCCACACACGGTGCTGTGTTTTAAGGAGCGCTGCTTATGCTGACATCAGTGAGGCTCCAGGGGCCATCTAGGCAGCTGTTCCTGCTCCTGTGTGTGGCCAGGAGCCAAATCACACTGCCTTTTCGGTGATGTTCCCTCCTGCCGGCTACCCCCACTCCCGCCCACACGTCTGCAGGGTGGGGCAAGGTGGCCACTGGCAGCCTTTCCAAAGAAACCTAAGTGGAAAAAAAGACTGGCAGCTTTCATTTCCAGCCTATGGTCAGAAATGCTCGGTAATTTTTGACAGCGTGCTGTGGATTGAAGGAACTGCAGTTTTTCTTCCCAGAGAGCCAAAGACCAAGTTGCCCTTAGGACTTTGTCACCTAGAGGAGAAAAACACGTGCTCTGCCCTTCCTCTCCCCATGTGCAGGGACAGCCCACCAGCATCAGAGACTCGGTACAGCTGTTCCCCTGTTTTAAAGCAGGCCCATCTGTGGAGGCAGCTATTCTCCAGCCAAATGATGATAGCAGAGGAGCAGAAAGCTCATCCAGATCAACCCAAGTGCACAAGGCGGGTGCAAGAGATCTTCCAGGCGCAGGAAAGGGGGGCCAGCGCAGCACTTTTTCTTCCCTCTACTGCTCCCTGCAAGGGCAGGAAGCAGTGTGAGGGCAGGAGAGGTGTGCCAGGGCACCGCTCGACCCAGCCAGTCCCACAGGGGCAGGTTCTAGGCAGCTGGGTCTCTGCAGCCAGTAATCCCAGCAGCGGGGTGCGTCCCCATGCTGAGCCGCAGCCAGATCTGGGGAGTGAAAAGGTGACAGCCAAGTCAACTTCACATACACCCTCAGAGCCTGCAGCTCAGACCCCATGTCAAGATTAGGAAAGTATGTGCACACAGAGAGCACATGAGCTGCTGGAGTACTTTCATTTAACTCTTGCAGACACCATGTATTGAAGAAGTTTGAGTTCACGGCCACGTTTCTGGCCATTTCTCTTCAAAACCAACTCTTCTCAGGCTGCAAGAGCTGAGACAATTCCTTGGGCTGAGCAATGCCTCCTCAAGTAGGTCAGAAGTTGGTGAGATGAGTTTGGAGCTCTGGCTCACATGGGTTAAAGATTCTGGCTGTGTCACGAATACTTTTTCTGAAAGTTAAAGGCAGGCCCCAATCCTGAAACACTTCCCCTAACTTTTGCCCATGCCAGTATTTGTTCCTTTAAAGGAACAACCTGCTTAAGCAGAATTATATCTGTGTTTAAAGTGTCTGCAGGATCAGTGCTTGGCTTGATATAGGCTTGCCACTGACATATGCACACACACACATAGATCCCCCAGCAAATTTAGAAAATACCTTGAGAGCTATCAGGATAAGACAAAAAGAAAAGGATAAAGATAGTAACCCCACCACGGCACATTCAAAATTTACATGTGTGTATGCTGAAGGATGATTCACCAGGGCAGGAAAAATAGAGATGCCTGGAAGCACAAGAAAGGTCCCTAATACTCAGTTATCTGGGCAAGGGAGAGTCTCAAAACCAAACAGGTCTGTACACTATCAGCACTAGAAACGCTGATAATTCTAGGAGTCATGCTTTTAGTTTTACCTCTTCTAAGGAATAAGAGTTTAAGTACTGTAATGTTAGCAATCCCATAATGCAAAGAAACACTCCTTCAGCCATGAAACTAACGCGACTCCTTACTTCTCTGTACCGAGCACAAAAGCAGCCCATAGAAACATGGGTTTCCCTGGAATAAACCAGTCAAATTCATTCAAATCTTCCCAAAGCACAACAGGGCAGAATCCATTCCTGTTCCCAGAGCTTATTACAGTAACATGACTAAACATGCTCAGCAGTCCAATGTGATAGGATGCATCCATTTGCTGATGCCAGAGGAAGATGCATGTCTCTTCTACATGGCACTGCTCTCACAGGCTGCTTTTCAAAAGATGTTTTGAAAAGCGACCTGCTGCGTACATTCTTAACAAGTCATAGTATCACCGGCTGTACAAGTGTTTGACCTCTACTTGCTATGCACTGTAGACAAAAATCTGACATCAGCTTATTCCAACCTTAGCAACACCAAACTGCTTCTGCAAAGCTGGCTGGAACAGACTACAACAACGCACCGATAAACTCCCAGACGGACCCCTGGAGTGCTGAAAGCGCAACTAGTTTAGTACATGAGCCCGCATGTTTTAAATTTGGGTTGGTTTAATCCAAGTAAGTAACCTGATTTAAATGGGAGTCTTCTCTGGAGGTCTAATTTCTAGATGTTTCCATTACTCCATATGCTTTTATGCTGCATAAACATAACAAATGATACATACATCACTTTTGGGATGATTTAAGAATTCAGTTTAAAACTACAACACAAGTCATTCAAGGCAACAGAATTAAATTACTTTGTGAATAGTAAGAGCCAGCAACTGCTCTTCATTTCAGTCTTGGGAAGGTGCTATACTGAGGGGGTGACATCTTTCTATTCCCAGTTTCTTCTTCTAATTTCCTAATTTCAGAACCCTGACATTTGTCACTTTTACATACAGACCTAAAGCAAAAAGGAGAGAGAGAAGGATGTGATTTGACTGATGGTTTAAAACACATATTACAGCTAGAAACTTATTTGCTTCTAAACCAAACAATCAGAGGCAGACCCCTGAACATATGTATATACTTGAATCTATACCACCTAGAAAAGAAATCAATAAATAATCTGTCCCTCACATGCAAAGCAGGTATTCATGAGAGCTGCCCAAATGCTGCTTTGCAACCAAAGCTGTCCGTTTATAAGGAGACACCTCTGCAGGACCAGGGCCGGTTCCCAGCATGCCTCTACCTTTGTATCTGGAAAGGCTCCACTATGGGGGTAAGAAGATAGTTATAATTAAACATTTATACTGAGGTAGTGCTGTGCAGGTCGGTTCCACAGTGTGTTAGGTGGCTTTTCAAAACTCAGTAATTGAATGCTGATCCCTGCCCCGAAGAGTTTACAGAGTAGGAAATCAAAGCGTAACACTTGGCATCTGTATACCAGGAATTAAACAAAGACCACCACCAGTTCATTTCCTGGGTCTTTGGACCAGGCAGCTCACATAAACATCCATTACCAGAAATAGTGGAAATTTTTAAATCAGCAGTCTGGACTTTCCTAATCCACATCTGTGCAGCTCTGTTTGAATTAGTAGCTGGGACAGTAACTACAGCATGCAATTTGCACACGCTGCTGGCATCTTCTTGTCCAGTGTAGATTATTTTTGGCCCAAATACTTTTTAGCAATCATTTTGAAAAGACAGTGAGCACACAAACGGAAACATTTACTGCAAGTCAGTCGATTCAGGTCATGCAAGCACGACAGAGGCTGCCAATGCACGAGGTCGAAAGTCAGGCAACAGCAGATCCTTCTGTCCTGAATCTCCGGGCCAGCCCCAGGGAGGCATCAGTACATCCACAATGCCGCACTAGCACACGTCGGCTCTCGGGCAGACTAGGCCATATGCAAGCCTGTGGCCTGCGTGGTGTTGCAAAGCCACGAACCCACATCTTTTTCTATGGAGAGCAAGAGTTACGCAATGGTGCAAATAAAAACTCTGGCCCCAAACACACAGGGGCCATCTCTGTCCCAGATGCATCCTCAGGGAGAATTCTCTACATTCCCCTTTTCCTGCAGGGAAGGACATGCCTGGGAAGGGCAAGTCCTCCTCCTACTCACCAGAGTGAACACACTCAAGAAAGTAAAAGCACAACCTCTAGAATTTAAAAAAAGGACACAGCAATGGCCACACTTGCAATGATGCCCAAAACCTGGGTGGAAGAATTCAGTCAAAATAGATTATTATACCGCAAATTCAGTTTGCTGTTTATCAAACAAGCTCCTAAAACAGATGTACTGACTTTGTAACTACACCTGAAGGAATTTCAAACACCAAATACAAAGACACTATTGGTATTTAATTTTTTTTTAAAGTTTCCTGGCGTCTTTCACGCTATGAATGCTCAAGAGCTTTCAGCTGTATATGCCCCACATAAAATCTTAGTCCGGAGAAGCCTGAAGGAATTTTGCTGTTGATTCAAATGAAGACACGTTTTCCACTTCTACCTACTATTTACATATGTATTGATTTATTAGAACAGCAACTGTAACAGGGCATGATCTGTGTTCACCTTGATCCACTTAATTGTTCTGTGAATGCCTCAACTTCTGTTTGTTGGCTTTTGAGCATTTAAAATAAGTAACCTTACCATTTATTTCTAACTTTTTTTCTTTCTCGAGAGAAAAGGGAACCATGGAAAATCCAAAATCACTAGATTTAAAGAGCTTACAAGTTCCAAAAGCTTTGCAAGTAGAGACTGGGAACTGCTTGAAACTGCAGTTACTGAGGCCGCAGAGTTTACAGAATCCACCAGATCCTTCCTGCAGAGTTTATAATCTCCATGGCTTCCTCCCAAGGTGACCAGCATCAACGCTGAGGTATGGATCATTTCCCTCACCCCTAAAAGTTCACCCCCTGCTTTGGCTGAACACAGTAGCCACTGCACACTCTGCAAAAAGACACTGCTGTTTTGCAAAAAGGAGAAATGGAGACAGAAGATGGAGAATATTTCTCCCACAAAGTGTAGGTAACACTGATATGAAAATGAATTCTTCACCTTTTGAATAAAACCAGTTTCCAACAATAAAGCAGGTTTACACCAGGGAAACAGGGGCACTGTGATACTGCTCTCTTCACCCTTTTGCAACGTGGACAGTCAGGCTCCTGACAATTCAGAGACTTACCAAGCAGAAAAGACACCTATCTGCTGTAAATGTTGGGAAGTTGCTCCAAGACATGTTCCAGAAGCTGCCAATGACCACAGTCTTGAACCTTACTTGAAAATATAGTAGGATGTACTTAGCAATACCTGGCTGAGCCATCTGATAAGGAAGAAAAACAGATGATACCTGCAGTGGATAGAAAAACAGACCAAAAGAAATATACTCTCCAAATCAACTAAATACAAGATGTAAGCTACATCTCTGTAGTGAAGCACTTGTCACTGCACTCATAGTTCTTCCCCTGGAAAATACAGTCAAACTTCACAAATGGAAGCCCTTAGTAATCCAGCTACAGCTCCGCTACAGCTGGCTTCTACGGCACATGCTTCCACTTCCTGAACCTTCAGTTGTCTTGCTTAGAAAGCAATCCTCCTTCTGCAGCCCTCCTTCCTCACACCCGAAAGCACAAGGATGTACACACAGCTAAGTATGTGAGTTGTGCTGCAACTCATCCAGCAGAAGCCCAATTCAGGACACCTTAATGCTTTTGGGGAGAAGGAGGGGATGGAGCAGGTGAGCACATGCACAACACGCCATAGACACTTTGTGTGTTTCCTCAATACACTGGCAACTGCATCAATATCAGAAAAAAAAAAATGCACACATGAATGAGGAACAGCACACGTGACTTTGCTGCTTCCCATGTTCTCAAAACACAAAAAGCAATGAGATGGGATTAACTTAATTTAATGAAAAAAATACAGTTTGTTAACAAAAAGAGGAACTTAAACTAGGCTCTTTCCCCTACCCAAAACTGTGAGTGGTCCAAATTAACAAGGAAGTAATGCTGCATATTGGTGCAAAATCCAAAGCAGTTGTCCCTTGTCCAAGCCCTAATGTTACCAGTGTGAGGAGTCCAGCCTGAACACAGCAGTGGAATTTATTGCTGTGATGCAAGAGCTCTGAGCAAAGCACTCCCAGGTACTGATACACCTGAACACTGACATCACCTGCTGTATGAAACAGGACTAACAAGGGCTCCAGTTAAAGCCAGCTAAATCACACAAGATAAAAGCAAAGGCCAGCGACACTTCGACGTGAACATTTTGTTTCTCTCATCCTCAGACAGGAAGCACATACCTAAATTAACTAAAAAAAGTTTGTCAACGGCTGCTCGTCCTCCATTTTCAAAGGACAGATGATGCAAGCCCCCATTCCTAAAACACCTACGAGTACATTTGTGCTGTTTCAAGAAAGCACATGCTAACACCTGTTAAAGTATCTACCAGGAGATGCCAGGAGGAGTTGTTCTACATGTATGAGAGGCTGGCAATTCCACTATTAATCATAGTAGAAATACCTTTCTCTTTTAGAACCAAATTAACAAGTCACCTGGGCACATCAGCACAAAATGTCCAAGATGCTTAACACATTTTTTTACTCA
The DNA here is from genome assembly GCA_013400735.1 of Pomatostomus ruficeps. Classification (NCBI taxonomy): domain Eukaryota; kingdom Metazoa; phylum Chordata; class Aves; order Passeriformes; family Timaliidae; genus Pomatostomus; species Pomatostomus ruficeps. Next base: position 281,083 of record VYZT01060256.1, on the reverse strand, counting down.
GAGTGACTTGGAAGTCCAAATTCCATTTTTCAAAGCTGACAGAAATTACACTGGGAAGTCACTTGGCCATTGTGTGCAAGCACCTTTCCCACACTTTTTGAGAGCCCTACACAAATAACATCCCTTGTGCAAATGGATCTTCAAAGAAATTTCAGACAGCAGGATGTGGGGATGTCTTCTTCAAAAGGAAAAGGATCTCTCAAAATCCTGAGATTATATAATAAGTAAATAAAATTAAACAAAAAACATTTTTACTCAGGAAGGTTAGATGCAGGAAAACGAATTTGAAAGTTGCATTCCACATGTTTCTACGGGAAGATCTGCAAAGGAGACAGGAGAGGTCATCAAGGCCTGAAAGGCCTCCCTCTCTAATGGTCCTTGGAATACCTGTTTTAGCTCAGAAGCCTAACAACGCCCTGGGGGATTTTGACAGTTTTTCTTTTCCCTTGTTGTAACACCTCTGTGGATGGCTCTGCAGATGAATCCTGTTGTTGAAACAGCTGCATCTCTCCACATCTTTAACGAGGTATTCAGATTCCCTTAGCCTTACTTAGTTGAATCACTCTGAATAAACAGTCACCACCCATCAACTACGTATTTTTGTAAAGCACCTAGTCAAAGGCAACCACCTTTATTGATTGCTAGGCTGGCCAACCTGAAAGCTGAAATGTTATTATTAAAAAAAAAAAAAGCAGGATACACTTGAAGGCCTGTGTTGTTTCTAAAGGAAGCACAGGTCCAGGCGTTGCTCAGTGACATCAGGACGATTCCCTTCTGACTGCAGGAGGCTGCTCTAACAGGTTTCATACCAGAACAGCCACAAGCCAAGTATCCCACTGACTCTTCTCCCTTTTGTCCAGGCCCTTTTCCTTGTTCTGACCCTTTTCTGCCACAAGATGAACGAGCCACCCGACAGGAGCCCAGAGCATATGCCCCAGCTGGCAATTATTTCTACTTTCAACATTTCATAATAAAGCATTAGCACAAGCTCTAAATAAGTTCTGTCACCCTGCTCCAAGTAAAATGCTGAAGGAAGGAGGGCGAGATGCTGCAGTACTGCTGTCTCAGAAGTTTGTACTCTTTTAAGTCACTAGCCCTCAAATGTTGCTATTCAAAATAGAGTGGTATAGGGTGAGGTGGAGGGAACACCTTCAGGTGGGAAAAACATCACTGGCAGACATCAAAGATAAGCCATCATCAGATTTCTTGCACCAAAGAAGAACAAAGAGTCAATGCTCCTGAAATTCCTGTTCAGAGGTACCCCAGAACAGAGCCTGCACTTCCCACCTCAGCCAACCTCACCTATGTTCATTTGTAATCAAACGCTGATAACCAAACCCGGCCTGGCAAACCTCTGCAAGTTTCAAGCCCATCCTGACTCCACACAAATACCTAACTTTTCAGTGTATCACCAGAGACTGACATTCCCAAAAATACCCAAGTCCTGCCTTTGAAATCACTGTCTGTAAAGATTCTTCTAAATGTGTGTGGAAGGAGGGTGGGGGGAGCCACAGCACCCATAGGTGCTGGTTTATGTAGGATATTAAAAAGAAAGCAACAAACAACCAAACAAAATAAAACAATGCATACAGAGAAAGGATTCTTCATATGCCTCCTCAAAGAAAATCTGCTTTACCTGCTGAACAACAACCAGTCAAGTCAAATCTCCCACCCCAAAGCAAGAAAAAAAGCTGTTGCAAGGTCTCAGAAGGCAATTCCTTCTCACCCTCAAAGTTTACATCTGCTCCTTCAGACACTTTCCAGCAAAGCTGCAGGGTACCTGAGCATTCCATCCATGATAAAGCTGTTCTCAAAAGAACACGAAGCAGCTCCTGGCCCTTTTCCAAGCTGTAGAATACTGTTGTAAAAGGCATATTTTAAAGCTGTAACCCTATGACTGTCCATCTCGCTTGAATTCAGGAAGGAGGTAGAAGACAGAGAGCAACAAGCATTCTCACTCCCTTCAGGAGAGCGAAAAGCAGCACTACCACCCTCCTCTACAGACAATTATCTCCCAAGAAAGAAGCTACCACATCAACAAGCCAGCCGTCGCAAACTGGTCTAGTAACACGGTCCAATAATACACTCATTTCAAAACAACCTTTATCGTGCTGAAAGAGGAAGGCATGATTTCACATGTTTTAAGAGTGTACACCTAAAACAGAGATTTCCAAACTTAGGCATCATTCATCAAAAAGTTAAAAGGGGCTTTTTCCACACATGCACAGATTTCAGACTAACAGGATTTACTTGTTTTCTGCCTGTTCCTGGGGAACCTCTGCAGTTTCTTTTTTCCCAAGACTGTCCCTACAGGCTGCTATCCAACATACATCAGATGCTCCTGGAGCAACAGATAACTCTGGAAGGACATTTGCAAAGGGAACAAATCAAGGGCCTGATGTTAGTAAAATTTAGGCATACTGGGGGAGGGTACAATTACTCCTGTATGTAGATAATCTGAACACTTGACACAGTCCCCTGGAAAGCTCTACTTATGCATCTAAGTATTTTTTTTTTCAGATGTCTTACTAGCAAAAGGTGTATTTTAAGTCAATTAAAAAAATATTGCAACTTAAAAAGTGAATCCTTTTCAAAAACACACTCAGGTTAATTTTAGCATCCTTCTGTTTAGCTGCTTAGCAACACTTATCCTATGACCTTCTAAGCACCACCTACTTTTACAAGGGATAATGAATATAACCAAAGGGATTTATCCATATGTTTTTAATCTATATAATGTAAGTACATCAACAGTTTTTATTTAAATGAGAAATCAAATCCAACTGAGAGCAATTCAAACTATTTCTGTTTAAGAAGAAAGTTTCACAGACTAAAGTCAAGCTACTGTTATGACTGCAGTGTTACTTCAACATAGGCAAAGTGATAATATCCTTAAGGAGTGAGGAAAGCACTACATAAATCAATGTTTGCATGCTTTGGGAAACAGTGCACTTGTGTTTGGTACCAAAGGAGATCACACATACTATTAACAAGCAATGAAGAGATTCCGTTTTCCCAGTTTTGAAACTTGAAGTTATCTCCCAATCCTCAATCAAAATGAAAAGCCATTTGGTCAGAGGGTCACTGGATATCGTAAAGAGTTAAGAATGGGCACACAACCAGCATGAGCTAAGTCAGAATAAGATGCTTCATTACACTGAAATCTGCAAGTAAAGCTTCAAACACCCAGGTCCAAGTGGGAAAAAAAATCCAAAACCCTAGAAAAACTGTTAACAAACACCCTGCTACATTATGTCCTAATACCAAGCCAAATATATATATATATATATATTTTCCTTAGGATTGTTAGTCACCAAAAGAAATGTGTAAGAGTGGCTACATAAATAGTCACTTCTGATGGGCAAACAACAATTTGACAACTAGAAGCTGTCTGTGAAATGACAGCAGAATCAAAGTTTACTCGATTGCACTTAAAGGATGATGTTTTTCCAACTACATGATATGAATTCAGATCCAAATACAGATGCCAGGAGGAGGAAGGTGAGGGAGCAAAAGAGGCCACACTCGGTGGAGAACAGCTGCCCTGCAGCATGAGAGGCTGGATGCGTCCCTGCCGGCAGGTGAGGGAGAGCCCTGGTACTCTGATTGATTGGATGATGGATTCATGCTGTTTCTGGGTTTCTAACAAACAAAAGGGCCTATTCTTTCCTGGATGTACCCAACTCCCGTTAAGGCTAATCGGCATTATGCAGGCACACCAAGAAAAGACTATATACCCTTAAGTCTTCAAAGAGAAAATTAAAACCTAAAACAAATATGGCTGGCCTGACCCTGAGTCACTGCATCCCTTTCACGCACGCTGACCCTGTGGAAAACAGGAACTGCGGTAACAAAACTCGGTGCTCGTGTCAAAACGACCGACCTCAACGAAAAAACTTCAGCCATCATAACAGCTGTCTACTGTGCACTGTAGGGGTGACAACACGGCGTTCTTTAGCAACTGCTCCCATTGTTAATAAGCAATTTCTTTTCCAAGGCATAGGGCTGGATGTTGGAATGGTAGGAAACATCCACTGCATTTGCTGGCTCTCCTAGACCACTGCCCCCAAATCACACCGAACTAGATGTTTACTTTCTCAAATAAGTACATACACTTGTAAGAGAAGACAGGCGAAAAAGGGAGTTGGGATTAAAACTGAATGGCTGGTCTTCCCCCTCCACCTTCCCCCCAGCAATCAGTCCGGTGGCTCCCGGGCAGGATGCTGGCTCCTCGGCCAGCAGGACCAGAGCATCAGCTGCGGGCCGGACACCGCGGCGCGGCCGTGGGAGGGCGGCGGGGCACGGAGGCGCCCGGGCCTCCGCGGGGTGCGCAGCCGAGCAGAGCGGCCCGGGCAGGGAAATGTGCTGAGCCAGGAGAAGCGCTCTCCTCCTTCTGCGCAACCCCGCGAGGATGCCGAGCAGGCGAAGATATCGCAGCCGAGAGGTGAAACGGGGAAAAATATTTAAAAACAAAAATAAAAGAAAAAAAGAAAGAAAAAAAACCCCAGGCGTGCGTGCGGAGGGAGGCGGGGGAGAAGTGCAGGGAGAAGAAGCCAAAGGAAACTTATCTGCGACATGACAAAGTTCAATCCACCGCCCTCCCTCCTCTGCTGAAAAAAAAAAAGTTGCAGCATCTCGGCGCGCCCTGCTCCCCGGCCGGCCCGGCCCGCGACCCCCGCGCCCCCTCGCCCCGAGCGGATGGGGCGGGGGGGATGCCGAGCCCGTGTGTTACGAACTGGGCAGGAGGAGCTCCTCGCATCCTCAGTGCGGCCCCCGCGGCGCCGCCGGGGGTGTCCGGCCCGTAGCAACGGCGATGGGGACGGAGCGCAGTCGCCCAGAGACGGGGCTCGGCCGGCTCCCATCCGCACCGGGCACCGCGGCGGGGGGGGCGGCAGCCGCACCGCCCCAAACTTTGTTTTCACCTCAAACACCGCCACTGCGGGAGGGGGGTCACCTCTGCCTCACCGCTCCCCACCCCTGCCAAGACGGGCCTGAGGGGGGCGAGGGCCCGGACACCCCTCCTCAGCTTCGGATGCTGCCCGGCTCCTTCCTGTAGTGGTGACGCCGCCCAGGCGTCCCTGCCCGCCGCTGGCCCCGCCGCGTAGGGATGTGTTCCTGGCACCGCACAAAGGCAGCCGGACGGGGGGGACCCACGGGGGGCAGCGCCCCCC
>VYZT01060256.1:226959-268898 GCA_013400735.1 Pomatostomus ruficeps | reverse complement strand
AACTATAGAGAATGGCTAAAGGGATAATCAACTGACATATCTTTCAGCCTTGTAACCAAAACAAACAACAGAGGCACAAGAGTGTTAATACAGTTTTAGTAACAAAAATTCTTAAAAGAGGAGGATTTAAAAATACTATGTTTAAAACAAATGAAACTACATAAGATTCTCTCCCGCAGATTTAATTACTTAGCAAATTTTGGAACAGCACAGCCTACTTCTTCCTCAATAGGCTGCGTAAAAACATAGCATGAAAAAACTAGCAGGCAGATGTTTGACATTTACATTCTCAAGCAGTCCTGTGATCACTAATGTAGAGCCTCAGAAACAGGTTGTATAATCCATGTGCAAGTCTGTCTGTGTAGAGACAGAGTGGGTAAAAGAACAATAAGCAAAACCACCCACTGCAATACTTTCACTTGTTTTAAAACTCTGCATTGTTGCCCAGAAGCTTTTGTTGCCAGGCAATGCAAAAAACACAGGTGCGCAAAAAGAAGTCAGCGTTTAATGCCCAGCTTGTGATTTGGTACTGACAAGTTTCATTCTTATTGACCACCCAGCCTCTCACACCCAATTATTTGTTAGCTTAAATGTGATTATTTTCCCTCCTGAACGCAAGTAGTAAGCCAGCTGTGTGTTTCCCCATGTCTCATTTGCTAGAGAGAGTGGATGCTGAAACCTCTCACAAACAAAATAAATGCTCACATTAACAGCGACTTCATGTTCAGTTGTTCGAAGGGCTGCGGTAGCACTGGAGGAGACAGCGGCAGCTAAAGGAAGGTGGCAACATCCATCTGAAGCATCACTTGTTATCTTTTGGTATCATAGCCTAGAGATGGAAAACACCAGCTATCCATTCCTTGAGGCTGACACACTATTTCTCTATGCAGTATACTTTTCAGTACTGTCTTGGTTTAGCTTTAAGTATCCTCAGTTATAGAGGATTCGACAGTTTCTCTTGGAAGCTTGGGCTGTACCCTTGCTGATATTGCTGTTAGGATGTTTCTCTTAATTTTTCTAGCCTGCATTTTTATTTTCTTAACTTCATGCCACAGCTAATTATAGCTTACAGAGTGCAAATAGAAACAGGGATGGGGAAGAATGAAACCCACCAGCCCAGGGAAAAGATGGTAGGTAGTGCTTTGAGATGCACCCACAAAGCAGCAGGCAAGGCCAGCAAGCAGCAGAGAAGTGAAGAAATAGGAAGTGAGGCAGCAGTCATGAAGAAAGTATGCAAGGAAGCAGTTACCCTGCAGGGAAGGAAAAAGCAGGACAACTTTCAAGGGCAGAGATTAATGTAACTTGGGGGAGGCTGCAGTGACAGGATTTGGGGGAGAGGAGAGAGGAACTGAATTGCCAGGAAAAAATGGCCAGTGGATGCAGTAAGCAAAGAATCAAGGGGGAGGCAGAAGAAAAAGATGGGACTCAGGTAAATGAGCATGAGAAGATTCATTATGCTTTCATACCCACTTAAATCGTGCTTTGTGCCTCCTTAAACCAGAAGCAAAATTGCATTAGGTCAGGTCTATGCTGTAACGTTCTGCAGGTGTATTTACACTGATCAGATGTGCAAAGGGATATGGTTTGCAACTGAGGTTAAAACTGAGCTACGCTACCAAAAGCAGCGAATGTTAAAGGTTACGCAGTCAGAACCATACTTTCACCAGCACAGCTTGTGTCATTCAGGCAATGATAAGATAAGCCATGCTGGCAAAAGCACGGTTTTGCTGCTGTAAATTGCATTGGGGGTAGATACACCTCTGCTGCAGTGTATACGGGTGTAACTACAACAGGAGATCTCCTTGCTTGTCTTAACAGCCATGCTTTAGTAACAGATTGTCCATACTGGAGACATGATTAAGAGAGGTAACAGGAATTCTTCCACTGACAGGAGTTCCACAACCACAGCAAAAACTGTCAGCACAAGGTTTTTCCTGGCAGCAGAAGATAGCTTTTTAGACCAGAGGGGTGTAAGATACAGACATATTTTAGATAACTTCTGAAGCTTTCATACAGGAAAGTATTTGCTTCTATGAAAAGAAAACTCAATAATTGCAAAGTGTCTGAATATTAGGACAATGTGGATAAGAGTGTTCAAGTCCTTTTACCTTTATTTATCATTCAACATTCACTTGTTTTTAAATAAAGGATTCTTGAGAAGAAAGTATTCGCAATACATTTTTCTGCATTCCTGTCTTCAACTTGTATAATATGCTCCATAATCTTCTTTCCTTCTGTGCAATACAAAGAAGGCAAAACTTCTTTTAATGAGCACATAGGGAGGAAAGATTTGGTAGATAGATAAACTACTTTTTTTTTTTTTTTTAATTTTCAATTACTTTGGTGGTCAGAAGGGACTGTACTCTAACTGAAATGAAACTTGAAAAGGAAAAAAACCCTAAACCACTGTTATCAAAATGAGCGCAAGAGAGCTGTTACCTGAAATGATTCACTGTATGGAAATCCCAACTCTTGAAACAAATGATTTCTAAGAACAGGGCACAGACATGAGTCTCTTTCTCAAAAGAACTCCGAGCAACCAGAATGGGCTGAAGACAGGTAAACTCCCAATTTTCAGCTTGCAATCAGTGTTTACAGCAAAAGATTAAATCTCTTGGGGTTAATGTCTATGGAAATGTCCTGAAATCCTAACAGTCATGCAAAATTTTTCCTGCAACCTCTCGTGAAGTGGTAGTAGACTGCTTTTGCTCTCTAAACTCAGTGGAGAAATAATCTTCTGAGCTATAAATTTTGATTAAATGGCAACTGAAAATAAGATTTTCTCTAATCATTTCCTGAACAGTCTTATGTACTCACTTCACATACACCTCCTGAGCTTGTTTCATTAGGCTGTTTTGCTGTATGTCCTTTCCCTGGCAGAAGTGGCTGAAAGTAATTCTTAGGAGTGCAAATGAGCAGCCTAAATAGTTTAGCAAAATAATTTTTTAATGGTTACATGCAAAGAAACAAAAAACCCCCCAGTAAAGTCCTTAGGCTAGAGTCTAATGTCACTAGGATAAGAGTTATACAGCAGACAATCCAAGAGGAGGCTGAGGAGAACTGTGCCACTGGACACTGATAAGGTGTCCAGTGGCGCAGTGGATTGGAGCACTGTATTCTTACCTCCTAAGACTTGGATGTAAAGCCTGATTTAAAAAACACATAAAAATGAATGTTGATCAATTCACCTTAGAGCCTTTGGAGCAGTGGTCCTCATGTAAAAGTACCATCTGTTGAAGGACAATAATGTCCTCCACAATTGCTTATCCCCCTACACACACATGCACACATTCTAAATAAGGCTAGAAAGCTGCATGAGAGTTCTGACTGAAAAGTAAGATTGCTTTTGTTTCCTGTTTATTTTTATCTGGTGTTTATAGAGTTTTGCTATGGTTATATGCAATAAAGAACAGCGTAATGAATATTCTCCTATGTGACTTGAGATTCAGAACTGTGGTTTCTGCTGCAAATGGGAGTGATTCACCTCAGAAGAACTAGTCTGTTGTTCTCTAGGCACAGACTTAATCAGTAAACTCCTGCCTGATGTTTTTCTGTTGATCCCTGGTCCACCAGCCAATGGACACAATTCACCAAGTCCATACGCTTTTTTTGGGATAATCTCAAAGACAGATCCACAGGTGATGTTCCTGGTCTAGACTCCAGGTTACTGACACAGCAAAAGAGAGGATATATTCCCTGTGCCAGTTTGAATGTGGTGATTCAGTAGAGCTGGTATCATTAGTCCTGTCCTACGATGAACACCACGTTACCCAACCACACTGGAAAAGAATGAGCAGGCTCAGATTTCCTATCTGGAAACAGACAGCTGTTGCAAAACTTGGATAATATTGCATGTAAATAGGAACTACAGCAAAGTCTTGTGGCAGTAAATTGAGGCTAAATTGGCATAAAAGTGGTGAGTTTTGGAGAGCTAGGACAACAGTGGAATGAAAAGAAAGCAAGATGGGAGTAGTGTATCATAGTTCAGTGTACAAAAGTTTGGTAGCATGGAAATTAATACAGACAGTTCCTGGCATGATTTTGGGCTAGTGCTGACTGCAGAGGCCTGCTGTACAGCTGGGGTACTCGTGTGAAAATGTTAGCAGCATATGTAATAAAAACCACTGAGCTGGAATTATACAGAAATAAGTTATTATTGAAACACAGCTGTACTTTGAACAAAGCGTTGAGGAATCTATAAGACAATGATTTGCCAAAGGGAACAGCATAAACTTATCTCAGCCAGAGAGCCACAACCAGTTCCTGTGGCTGCTCTCTACCACCGAGCACAAGCCCCACTTCCCTCCAGCAATGAAATGGGGACCAAAAGCTTTAATTGCACGGTGTGCTCCACATCAATTCCTATAAATTGATGTCCTTTCCTTGTAGGAACTAAAAACACATGTCAAGTGTCTTGCAACTTTTTCATCCTCTTTATCACTGCTATCACTCTTATTATATGAAAGTCGATCACAAGTGAATTGTAATTATTCAGCTAGCAGCTAAGTGGTGAGAACATCAAAGCACAAGTATGTTTGTTGGGTTAATGCATGATTATTTTAGCATCCCAAAGGCTTTGGAATGCCATACCATCCAATTATCCCAGGGCTATGTGAGAAGAGAGAACTTCATGTAATTAGGAGGGCTAAACTAAGCTTTCAAGATCAGTAAAATACATCATGTCACAATTCACACTGCCAAATTTTACAGAGCATAATACTACGGTTTTTAGAATTTCAAAAGTGAAACAAACATGTAAAATCATGCTATAGGATCAGTAATTACATTTTTGTTTTCAAATAGGAAAATCATTACATTTACCAGACATCATAATGATACATATCAGATCTGCCACTTCTGAATGAGCATGAGCTCCATAAAGTCATATTCTCTGTTTCTGCTAGGAACCAATATTTCATCCATATTCAATAAATTTTTAAAAAAGGTTTGTTGTTTTTTTTTCTAATTAGGATGCCTGTAGTCAGATATTTGATTCTCTATTTTCTAGGCATCTACACAGTGTGATTTTAAGAGATGCTGAGCACATTCATTGCTTCTATGGCTGCTCAGCAACCCTGAAACTTAAGCATGTGAGTACGAATTAGATGCCAAAGTACAGTCATCCCATTTTAAAAATTAATAGCATGATGAATATAACCAGTTCTGTGATCTCTGATGAAAATAGGATGAAAATGAATGGAAATATTTTCCTGCATCTTGGGATTAGTTTAAAAGTGAAACTTGGTGAGAAATATTCATTTAGAAGCCTCTACAGTTTGTAAAATATGCTGCAGCATGTTGAAGCGCTTGGAAAACCATTACGAAGAAAACAAGTAAGATTCTTTCCAATGAATCTTCTAAACAGTTGAGAAAAGTGGTGGAGGCCACTGTGATTAAAGGGAGATAGGAAAACTGCTGTGAACACAAAAGAAAAGGCTTTCAGGAATACAAATAATATAATGAAGAAATAGGTTGAACTTTAAAGAAGAGTGGCATAAGTAAAGAGGTGTTTATGTAGATAATTTGAAAATTATATCTTTAGTAAGGTTTTCTTTGATTATCAAGCACCAATAATGATATGTACACAGAATGACAAAATGATCTCCTAAAGAGATATTCTGCTATAGCCTGTTTGCATGAAAAATTAGAGGATGGAGTCAGCTGTCTAAGAATGGAATACAGTTTCCTGGTACAGTGGAAAGGAGTTAATGTGCAGATAACAGCAAAGAGAGCTGTTAATAATATTGCATAACAGACATCCCCTTGTAAATGTGACCTGCAAACACCTTTACACAGTACAGTAATGTTAGATGTTTGCCAAATGCTTCTGAATATCACAAGGCTCCATGAGTTATTAACTTAAGCACTGAATAGCCGCGCGCTTTGTGACTTTGCAGGGTTCTGGTGATCTGTTCTTGGTGATGATGCTGCATGCTCTCTGCTGGCTGTGTCTCATCCATAAACCCTTCCTGCAGACCTCACAGCACCCACAATTAGAAAGAAAAATGTTGCCTTAGTACAATGCTTTCCATTCTTTCAGGCCTACTTTTCATTTCAGCATTTTATTTATCATTTGGCACTTGCATTAGCTCTCCAAAGCAAAATTCACAATCCCATTACACAGACGCACCAGTCTATTGTAGGGATATACAGAATTATAATATCACAGTGCTTTCTGGGGCATTCTTTGGAAAACGTGTGTCTGGCCCAGACAGGACCTGGAGGTAAGATGGTGTAAGGATGAAAAGACTCAGCTTCAGATTAATAAAATGTACAACACGTACAACTGTTGTACATCTTACACAGACTGCTGCTTTGGTGGAAAATTATATTGTAGGGGATGAATTCGAAAAGAGTGAAGATGCAATGTAATTACTTTCCTCTCCTAACCAGAACCCTAAATCTGCAAGTCCATTTCAGTTGCTTTAAAAACGAAACTGAAAATACCCATTAATAAATTCAGATATCAGATTAAAGAAAAGTGCCTCTGGTATCAAAGTTGTTTACATGATTCAGTGCAATAAATTACTATTATTTTTTTAATTGAGAGGATTTTAATTCCAAGTTATTTTGTGTTTCTCCTAAAAAATCCCTAAGTGTCTTGCTGGGCATATTCAACAGCAAGAAATAAGGCTGACAGGTCTAAGCGCTTATAAAACTGTTCCTGAATTATCCTATATTTCTTACATCCTACTAGACTAGTTTCTGAGGCCCGCTCCGAGAAAAGATAAAGTTACAGAAATAACTGTAAGGAATTCCAAAACTTTGAAATTCACCTACCATCAGTTTTCTGTACAATATTTAGAGATAAACAGCAGCACTTAGTAATAAAATAACAACACCTAAATTACTAGAAACTGTCGTGATTTCAGAGAACAAAGGAAAAGATGCTGTTTGTACAACATTTACTACCTCTTTATAAGTATAGACTGTCTCAAGGTTAGTAACTGGTTAAAAAAGAAATAGTTTGTGTTTTTTTTCCTCCTTATTGCAAATATTTCTGCCAGGATCTTGACAAGATCTGAAGAAGACCACACTAATGATATCACGCTGCACAAATATTTTCTTATCTAAGATGTTATTCTACCATAGTCAAGAGTAGAAGATGCTAACCTTGAATAAACTTTTGCTGCTTTTTGTGTATTAATAAGGTGTTGGAGAACTCCCCATGCAGTGATACTCCTATGTAATATTTCTGCAATGGCTCTGGCTGTCTAATTTCATGTCATGTTCTTCACCAAGAATCTTAACTCACTTTATAATAAAAATGGCAGTTTTGGGAGCACCATTGCACAGCTGAAGGAACTGAGGCAGTGAGAGGCCAGCTAATCAGCAAGACATAGAAAGGCCAGGAACAGGATCCCACTCTGCTAGCTCTGGGCCTGCTTATATCCAAAGTGTGCATTTCAGTGCATGAAATAGAGTAGGCTCCCATTGTACGAGGAAGAGGGGTGTGAGCTGTATAACCATGTTTAAAGAAAAAGGTTTAGAAATTGGAGAAATCGCATCACTGACTGGTACACTTGTACTTTTACAGCTTCTGAATGCAAACCAGCCTGTAGCTGGACCTCTGCTCTACATACACTGGTAATAAAAAAAGAATCTGCTGGTCCTTGACAACTCAGGAGCAGACACAAAAATAAATACAGGGAATGATGGATTGATGCTTCTAGGAAGACAAGCTGTGGGTTGAACAATACAGGGGGAAAAAAGAGAGAACACAGAGTCAGAGGCGACAGGAGGAAAGGTTTAGGGGAAGAATTTTGCCTTGTCCAGTGCTTTTTTTGTGAGGTTCACTCCTGACCTTAACTTTTAGGGTGAAAATGCCTTTTGACACAGCAGAGCTGGTGTGCGTTTGTCACATGGAGAAATAATTTGAGGAGAGTGTACAGGTGTTTCCTGTGTTGCAGAAATCATCTCTACTGAGACTCTTGTTTGCTATTACCCAAGACTTCAAAGAAAATACCAAGATGGATGTGTAAAAGGTCCTGCCAATACCAGGATCCACCATTTATTTCCTAGTTACTAAAATAGACACAGACACAGCTCCCGAGAATGCCTAGGAGGAAGCTCCATCAACGACAGCTCTTCAAAACAGCCCTAGAATTAAAGATGATTCTTCCTTTACCATTCCCTTCTAGGAAGCATCCCTAGTGAACAGTTCTAGGGTTGGGCCCTACATTTTTATTATACATTTCTCTCAATATCCTGGTTTTTCTTAAATTGTTGCGCTGCTGACCAGCTGTACTGGAAGGCTCTTACCCTCTAGCAGAATTTTAGTCTTAGCTGGTATGCTTCAAACCCAGTCCCCCTCACTCTAGCACGATGCTACTATTTGTTTGCATCAGCTTTTGTGTCAGGAAGTGTCTCTTGCAAAATGACATCTGCGATTTCTTCTAAATTTAATTATTTTGGTTTTGTGACACTCAGTTCAGATTTTTCAGAGCAAGCTGTATACAATGAGACTGCGATTTTCAGAGGTGCTGAATAACCCATTCTGACCTGAAGCACTTTGCTACACATCAAAAAGTGGGGTGCTGAGAAGTACTGAGAAATCTGCGATTGGAAAACGGGGAGTCAGATAGGAAGCTGGTGTGCTTTGCGAAGTCCGTATCCATGTCTTCCCTCCTCAGACCTTCAGTGCAGAACAGGCACTGCCAGGTGGCTGCGGAGGAGCTGATGTGTCAGGCAGGCGCTCTAACTGTGCCCTGGGCTTGGGTGGGAGGACCCGTGCACAGACCTGTGACCTGAAGCACAGCCCTTTTGCAGGAGAGAAAAGAGTACAGCCTTGGGCAATGAAACCTAATTTCCCTCCAAGGAGTGGTAGTTAATAGGAACTCAGAGAAAGCAGGATTATACCACAGTGACTGTTTCCAGTGAGGTACGAAATGTCTGCATCTCTCATGGTCCAGTCACTGCAGAGCCTCTCCCGTGGGTGTTGGCTGACTTACAGTGAATTAAGATAAGGGGAGCTGGGTGGGTAATTAAGGCTTTTATATGCATGTTTTGAAACAGGATCCAGTAAATTCACAGCTAAAATTTTGAAAAAAAAACCAGAGTAGGTTAAACATTTAAAGTCTATCGTGTTCTTACTTGCAAGATGCAAATCTTCCGAGCTCTTGCTGTAGCATCTCACTGGAATAGGGGCTATAAATCGTGAAATATCTTACTTTTGTGGTTTGGGACACTACAAAAATCAGGGAAATATGTTTAATGAATATTCTTCTTGTTCAAAGCATTTCTGTAGTTCGGCTCTGATATTGTTTCAAAATTGTTTTCTCAAGGCCCTCCAGCACATGGCGTTACAAAAAAAAGTTGTCAGACTGGTTTTAACACATCTTTTCAATACTGATAAGCAAAAGTTCACTGAAATAATTCCCAATAAGATACATGTGGGGATATACCTTTCTTAAGGCTCTCATGTTGGATTCAAACCTTAAGGAGACATGTTGCATTCCAAACTTAAGCAGCCTCTTTCAAAGTTATTAGAAAAGTACAGGGATGTGTCAGATGCTGTGCTGAGGAGCGCCTATGTCACATCCTGTTAACCGTGTCTGCTTTTAAACCTGTTTCGTAAGTGCAGTGAGTGGCTGACAGTCTTCAGCTGCAAACAGCTTTGAAACTGCAGGAGCTGAGTTCCAGAAGAAAACACTGCTGTATTTTGGTTGCTAGAGGTAAAACACTCCATAAATAGCTAGTTTTTCTTAATTAAGTAAACGATTTAATCTTGAGGCCACTTTGCTTAACAATGCCATCATTAAAATGGTAATGGGCTTTGAGGTCCTTATTCAGCTTGGTATGGCATCCTACCTTTGCTGCTATTGTTTCATCCTGTTTACACAGAAGTTTCTGCAATTCTGTCTGGTAAGAGCAAGATACTAACCAAGGAACGAAAGCTCAAAAATAGCATGTGGCAAAATCTTCGAGTCTGTCTTAATAGGGTCCAACCTATCCTCTCCTTGAAGCCATACAGGCACTTTAGTAGGATGAAAAATAGTACCTCTGCTAGGTAGAAGCAAGATGAGCTAATATATTTTTTAAAACTATTATTATCTATGTTGGAAATCATGCTTTTAAAAACCAGGACATGCTAAAATTACTCAGAAAACAAGTATTTTACTAAACCATGCACACTAACTCGCTACCATGATTTGGTAAAAATGAATACATCTTCTTTTCTCTCTAATAACCATGGGACTCAGCTGAACACAGATAGAAAAAGCCCTATTAAAATAATGGGGTTTTTTCCTGGTCCTGATTTTCCAGTGTAGAAGTTAAAGCAAAAACAAAGCAAAAATACTTTGGCAGATGGGCTCAGCTATCAAACCTGGAACTTTCCCATGCTTCTTTTTCCACACTTGTGCATTAACCATCAGCCTCTCACTGCAGACTAAGCCCATGCCCAAATTTTGGCAATAAAGGTCTAGTCTGAGATGTTGTTCAAAGCAGCTACAGGTTAAGGTCAAATGCTCTGTTATACCTAAGCTGTGCTTCATACTTTGTCACATTATCTGGTCATTCTGGGGACCTCTAAGTCATCCCTGCAGATTTAGAGTGGCATCAAGGTCCCTGTCATTTACCCTTGAATTGAAAGGCCTTTGCCAGAGCCAAGAAAAACTAGAAAGCAGGAATTTTCTGGCCACACCTCCTTTCTCACATCATCCCTACAGAAAGGGGCAGGGGGAATAGATAGGAAACACCAGGCTCCTGCACAGAGTACAGGAGGATTTCTTTGGTTTCCATAAGGCTTAACGTGCCCTTTGCTTGGCCAGAGGGGCACAAACAGGGCCCCAGACTAACAATAAAACCAGACCCTCCCTGCCAGTAGGGGAAGGAATGGTTGGTAGCACAAGTGGTTCTTCCGTAATGTTTAATTTTGCCAGCTCACTGGGTTGCCTCAATGCACAGGGAAAATACGCTGGTAATAGGTGGAACCATCAGAACTTTCTGTGGCAGTCCCCAAAGAGGAAGTTTCTAACCTGGCATTTTCACTGATAATGACAGATACTTGTGGGATCCCCCTGCCCCAATCTGCAAGACAGCTCAATGGCAGAGGGCCTTGCAAGTAGATGGCAAGAAAAACTCTCCACTCACTGCTCTGCATTGCCAGGAAAGTTGACAAAACCAAGTAATACTGTTCCTCTAAAAAATAAGCATGACATACCTAAGCCATTATACATCTTAGAACTGTGGATGAAGACTGTCTACATATTTTCCATCACTGGAAGCAATAGCCTACATTCATCTATAAGGTATCAGCCAGGCCTTGCACTGAGTTCTGTTAAAGAAAAGTTTTGTGGTCCATAGCACTTAAACCATTATTGGTTTCTACTTTTTTTTTTAAAATAAAACAGGAGTAATGGTACAATATATTAGTTATATTTCACCACATTTTGCTTATATCCATTTATCTTTTATTATTAAATTCATCTTTTAGTAGAAAATGATAGGGGAAATCAACTGGAAAAATTATCTCATGGAAAAAGTAGAAAGAGTAACATTCATTATGCATCCTTGAATGTCCTTGAATTAAAGGGCATGGATGCTTTTAAACACTGAGTAGCTTTCAGAGGTGAAATAAGCTAAAGGGATGTTTATCTACAGCAATACCTCCTTGACAAATAATTCAAAGGCATAAAAAGAATAGCTGCACAGTTTGCTCCAGTGACTTTTGTTCCCTTAAAGAAATGTACACAAATACCCTCATCTATTGACTGGATGCACCCCTATCTGCTGTGTGGCCTGCACTGACAGTCCGTGTGTCCCCTCACTCCTGATGGACCTGTAAGCCTGACAACTCAGTTCTCCTCCACGGATCCTCAGACTGGGAGCAGAGTCAGTCTCATGTACAAGCAACCCATTCTTTCTTTAGAATACCAGTGTTTTAGAAAAGACACAATTCTGGAAGAAAACTAAAGAAGAAATGGATATATCACAGTATCTGTATTCTGTGATTCCTTTCAGTTCTTCATTCCAACTCGGAGAAGTGATTTCCCACTCTTGTGAATGAAAGTGTTTCTCCATTAGAGGAAGATAAAAATCAGATAACAACTGGAGGGAATAGGGAGAAATTATGCATAACTGGGTCTCAAATTTTTTTGCTTGTTATTTTAGTTTGCTTTCCACTTTGAAAGTAGTTTGTGGATTTCCTCTAGGAGCAGGGTTGATGGGTTCTCTTTCCATCTAAGTAACAATATTGAAAACTGTTAGCCTAAAGTAACAACACTAAAAAGAAGATAGATGCAAACTAAAGCTGTTGAGTCAGCCTTCACCTTCTTTCATACTCCTTAACTTTCAAAAATTCAGGCCATCAGACAAAATTTTTTTGCATTGAAAAGGGCAGCTCAGGGCTACTTCAGAGTTGTGGCTGAGTCCTGTGCCTCATCACCAAGGCAGTTTACTTCTGTCTCTGTTTTCTTACTAGTTTACAATACATAGGTGATAAATTCTGAGAGTTTTATTGCATGAGAAAATGTAAAAGTCGTGTACTTAACTAATACAGTTTGTTGGGATATTTTTTAAACATTTTCTGACCCGATTGCAAGAGTTATCCAGCCTGTACGGTTCCAGCTTCCTCCTCCTCCTCCATTTAGCAAGGCTCACCTATGCTATTTACTGCATCATTGCATCCAAGCCAAACTTGGTTACTGCGGCAACTAAGTTTTTCTTCTCAAAGGGTCACAGGGAAACACATCCTTCAGGATCCCCTAGTAACCGTCAGCCGGCAGGACTGGGGAACATCAACACTGAAATGCCTGCTTTCCATCGCTAAGGCAGCGCCGCCTGCGCCTGCAACAAGGGGGGCAGAGTCTAGTTACATTCCTGACCCACTTTCACATCCCTCCCTCCTCCTTCTCCCTCTCCTCCTCCCTCCCCGAGCGCAGCAGCAACCAGCAGGGCAGCAGAGCCTCCATTTAGCAAGCCTCGCACACCCGCAGCCCCCGAGCTGTCTCCTGGCAAGCAGCAGCAGGGCAGGTTTCCCCAGCAGCGTGCGGGGAACGGAAGAGGGGACTGCGTCCCTCCGGTAAAGGAGGGTTTTTCCCCCTCGCCACCCTGTCTGTGCAGCCGTGGTGCTCCTGTCCTTTGTCCAGCCCCTTCATGACCCGCATTGATGCCTGCACCCACACCAGCTGCAGCGTGAGGCTGTGCCCCTTCCCTCTGCTTCCCAGCCACACTTGAGCGAGGGTTCAGCTCCCTCTCCCAGCACCCCCTCGCCCCGGATTAGCCTGGATGCGCACACCTGAATGTCGCGCTCCCCTTCTCGCCCACCTCCTTTATGTAACCCCGCCATGCCTCTCCCACTCCCAGGCTCCTGGGGCTCGTCCCTTACCCCAGACAATTTCAACACTTCCCCCCGCCTCCCGAAGTGGCGGGCGGGCGGGCAGGTGAGTAAGAGGAGGACGCTCTGTCTGTTCCCCTGGCAGGGACACTCCCTTTCCCTGCGGGCAGCTGAGAGGGATTTCGCCCCACGCCGGGGCAGACATTGCACCCCACCTCACCTCGCCTGCGGGGCTGCCAGCTTATCGCGGGCCTTGTGCTCTGGGCAGCCGAGGCCTCTGCGGGCCGTGGAAGAGCCCTGGTGTTTGGGAAGGGGATGCGGACAAGCCGGCGGCAGGTGCCACGCCGGGGATACCAGCGTGTGGAATGTGGCTGGGGGTCACGAGGATCAGGACGGGGGCTGCCTCCCCGGCTCCACCTTTCCTGGCTCCCTTCAGGGAACAGGGCCGTGCCTGAGGCAGAGAGAGAGGAGGGTGGCTCCCAGCACCCCCGGGTCCCTGAGTAGGTATTGGTTTGGGAGCTCCCTTCACGCCGGGCCCTGGAAGGGGCCGCTCCCCGAGGATGCAGATGTGCCGGGCCTGAGGGCACGGCGGGGGGAACACTCCCGGGGTCACAGGAGAGCCCTGCTGGGACATGTACCAGCCTACCAAGGTGGCCACGAGAAGCCTTTTTTTTTTTTTATGTTTATTTTTTAGTTTTGTTATTGCAAAATACCAGCTATGACCAGCTCCTTGCTGTGGAGCCCAGCCTGCAGGAGTGCCCTGGTTTGTGCCAAGGATGTGCTCCTGTCCCACAGTGTTCAACACCTGCTGGCCTGGGGACATAGGCTGATGCTGGACAGGCAGTACTTGGCAAATACAAAGCAAAAAAAAAAAATTATTTCCTACCTCCTCCACGGTGAAAAGGAACCTCAGTTTTAAAATTATTAGATTTCACATGTTTCTCTCTCAATCTCTTTTTTGGGGCTCTTTTTTTGGGTGGTGGAGATGGGAATAAAAAGAGCCATTTAATTTCTGAACTCAAGATTCATCTGCTTAAAAATGAGTTCACTGTTCTTTGTCCTTGTAACTTAAACCCACCTGTTTTCAAGTTTGGGCTTGATACATATTTCTGCTCCATTCCTGTAAGCACTTCAGCACATGTTACACATATGCTTACATCTGCCGAGTCTGGGGCCTGAATCTTCAATGTCACCCTAAATGTTTAGTGCTGTACCACATTTACAAACCTGGCTGAGTAATAGATTAATAATGACTCAAAATAACATGACACATAAACAGTATATTATTTCCATCACAGCAGAAACAGTGCTTTTCCAGATATTCTCTCTATGTAAATGTGCATACAGCAGAGGTCTAGGTACTCAGTATAAAGTACATTTGTGTTTTTAATTAGTAAATTTGAACTAAACGTTCATACTTCTCAATTAACCTAACATTTTACACACAAAAGGGCCACGAAACATTATTTATGTAAGCTTTAAAATAACATGCACTGTCCTGTTTGCTGCCAGTACTAAGCTGGTAGCAGTACCTCAAGTATCTTTAAACTTTCCTCAGATAAATCACGCACTAGGGAAGAGTTACACACCTGCAGGGAGGTTTGTAAGGATGCAAGATTGCACACAGATGATTTCACTCCCTGAAAATGTTTTTTAGGTTGAGAGATTATACTGGGCTTTCCTGCATCTGTCGTGACCACGAATGAGAGTGACTGCATGCTGTGAAGTGCATTTGTCAGTGGCAGACGTTTAACTGGAAATGAGAAGAAAAAAAATTAGAAAAAAACCTGGCAGGAACTACTGAGAAAATAATAAATGCAGAATGACAACAGTGATAGATATAAAAACTACTAAACTAATTTTGAGTGCAGCATTTTTCACTGAGATAAACAAATCTTGTGGTTTAAATAATATACATTTCTGAATAAGCTGCAGTAGCTGTGCTGCAAATGCATTTTTCACTTTTTCAGAGCTTTTCAAGAAATTAAAATGCAGTGACTATTCACAAAACAGTTTGATAGCTTATTATTAAAATAGTAGCATCTTCATTCCTAATGTCAGAAGACACAATTGAAACAAACTGCTAGGCTGTTTAATGAATGATCAACAATGAGCAGTGTATGCCTTTTTCAGTAAGAGATTTTTATTCTTACTAGGCTTCCAGAATTCTATCCAAATCACAAACTGCAAGATATTTTCAAGAAGACATGTAGAGAAGAATGTTTTGTCTGAATTTGGTGCATAAAATATCGCTTTGTAGTATTTTATAGTGAAGATTTATTAATTAAAGAGCCTGTTTGGGGAGCTTTTTTGATAGCTCTTAGAGGCAGCAGAGAAAGGGAGGTGAAATTGTGTGATGCAAGTTGGTACAGCCAGTAAGCCTAGCTGCACTTGCTCAAATTTAAAGGTGCTTCGCAATTTTCTGTACTGCAAGGCAAGTTTTAAGGTTAAATCTTTACTGTATCTGCAGCGGCAAACGTGACAGCTGTAATATCCTGGTCAAGCACTTGCCTGTGGTGAGTTCAGGTTATAGACTGAGTGGTTTGGTACAGAATAGATACTGAAATCTTGTTAGCAAAGTGATAAAGTAGATGCACACATAGGAGGCTTTGGAAAGCACAGAAGAGTGTGGAGGGGAGGTTGTCCTGGGATGCTGGGATGGCACAAGGGAGCACAGAGCCCAAGACAGTTACTTAAGATGGCATTTATTCAGGCATCTACTGCAGCCATAAAAATAGGCGTGCGAGGGAATATCCTGGGAGAGCCTTTCCCAATCAGCAAGGCGTGCCTCAGGGCGCACCGTCATGAAGGGTGAGGTGCAGAGGGGCCCTGCTGTAATGAGAGGTGTGTGGAGGATCCTGAGGACAGCACGGAGCAGGAGGAGCCAGGCTGCAATGGAAATGCCTCTCCTTGTCTCTCCCCACTTCTCTGCAGCTTCCAGCCACGCTGCCAGCCACAGGGCAAAGGCCTGAGGGTTGGGGTGAGAGAGCCTGAGAGATGTGGCAATGCTGGGGGCGTGTAAGGGAGACAGAGAACAAGGGATAAATAAGCCCAAACAAACCCTTTTTCATACTCTTTTTTTTTTCAAATCAGACATGAGGGCCTGTCTCTCCTGTGCTCAAGGATTTTTTCATGTTTTTTATTTTTAAACCCTGCTGTAACTGCTGCTGATGAAGGCGAGTCCAGCAGCAGCCCCCACCTGACCTTGCCTGGCTTACCTTGCAGTGAGGTTGAAGTTGCTTGTCTTCACTGCATTTTTACTTTGGGACAGGTCAGAAGCACTAGCCTGAGGTAAAAAAACTGCAGCCCTTTGCGAGGCAAAGGCAAGGCCTCACTCTGCCTCAGCCACCTCTCAGTAATTGGAATTTCAGTGAGTACCTGCCCCTAAGATGAATGTTGTGCAGCGTTCCCAGGCACGCCCCACCTCGAATGCCAGCCCAATCTTCCTCCGGGCCCCAACACAGCATCAACAGCCTTCTCCCTCCTGGAGCAATGCAGGAGCTACTGATTCATGCTGCTCCCCCATCAGCAAGCAGGGAGATGTCTGCACCATCTCCAGCACCTGGATATGAGTAGTTACCCAGGGAAAGTTCTTGCTTGGAGAGAAGGTCCTTTCCTCTCTCTGCTGGTCCCATTTCCCAAGATTTATATGACCAATTTCTAAACTCTTTTTAATTGTAGAGATAAGGTATTTAAAACACATGTGGTTCCTGTAAGGCTGTGTGCGCTTCGAGTGCTGTCTGCCTCTTGCCCTGTCTGCGTTCACAGAAGGTACTCGTGCATATGGAAACAATCAGGCTACCCAAAAGACAACACACTTGATACTGCTAATTACATGGAGTAAACACCACTGGGACTATAGCTGGTCTCTAGATCTGAGTCAGTGTTTTGCTGCTGAGCTGAAGAAGTCTATTATGTACATTCATATAGCCAGTGAAGTCCCTGCTGCACATATTGGTGGTTTCTGTACATGCTACATGGCACAGAGCCAAGGAATTGTAGTGCAAACAGGATTTTATAACCAGCATTATTTAAGGATGGGCAAACTGTGAAGCTCCAAAAGTTAATGATTTTAGCGCACTTTCAATTAATTTTTATTGTCAAGCTGTATTTCAGGGTACTAAAGAGCTCTTGCGATGACAAGCAGGAGTGTGTGGGAATAGGCGGGAATACACTATGCATTGTTATTCTCTCTGATTTATAGATCAGCGAATAACCTAGCCGACTGACAAGAAACCTTTTTCCTCTCATGTTAGGTGAAATTCGTCTCTCTGTTGAGCTCCTCCCAGAAATTAATTTTAGCAATATAAATACAGTGTCAGTCATCATATTTCACAAATGGTACACATGAGCCCCTGTACAGAAGTAAATATCACCTTTTTTCACTAAGGATATCTGTACTACTTTTGTTGTTAAGGCAATTTATCTTACAATAGCCTGATGCAGAAGTCACTGAATGGATTTAAAAGTACTAACTACATTTTAATGACTCATAGAAGGAACTTCTGACAGGATGCTTTATTTTGAAACACAAGTATACACTGAAGTCTACATGCCATAAGGTTCAAAGTCTGGATAAAGTCAGGCTGTGCATAAGCAATCACAGTGACAAAGCCTGGCCTTGTATGATGAGCATCAAATTCACCACTTCAGCTCTCTCCCTGTCCGTTTGAAGCCATAAGCCAGAGCTGTGTGTCAGCTAAAGAGCAGCACTGGGTAGCAGCTGAGTTTTGCCTGCTTTTTCCCTTGCAGAGGACACAAGTTTGGGCCTCTACCCAGACACTGATGGATTCAGAGGGTCTTGCTATGTTTGAAACTCTCTCAGATTTGACTGAGAATGGGACAGCAGACTTGAAACAGATTACAGGAAAAATGATGGTAAGAACAATTACATAAGTCTAATTTTGTTAGGAAATGTAGGGGGGAAAAAAAAAAAAAAACCCACCAGAAAACTAATCCGAACCAAAACAGGCACTTTGGAAGGTATAGGCAGAGCTGGGCCACAGTCAGGTGTCCAGCTTTAGCTTGCAGCTGAGGGAGGTGGCTGCTCTGGTTGGCTCCTTCTCCTCTGCCCCAGGTTACTGCTTCAGTGGCTGTGCTGATACAGCTGTTTGTCTAGCTGCCCTTTAAGCCAATCCTGTGAAATGATCGACTTAAAAGAAAAGACATGCTTTTCAGGGAGAATGCATGGTGGGTTTTTTTAACTCAAAGGTCCTTAAAAAAAGTCTTTGGAGCTTAGTTACACAAACACTTGGTGTCGTGGGACAGCAGGTGTAAGTCTCTCTGTGGCTTTGTGAGGAATGAAGGGGGAGCTACACCATAGGGCTCTGCTACTGTCCAAGCAGTTGTATGTCTGTAACCTGAAGTGTTCCTCTTCTTTTCAAGTCCCCCAAGACCATGAAGTGACCTCAGGCTTGCCTGTGTGGTGCATGCACCCACTGAGTGGCCTCTCTGTGGCTGGCTGCCATCCTCACCCCAGGGTACCGTGGCACTTCCTTTGGACCCACCAGTCCTGGCAGACCTAGCCTGCACTGATCTTTGCCAGTTAAGCTGTATCATACCAATTTGAGAATTTAAATAATGACAGTGCTATGCCCACACCATTTTAAATGTTAGCTAGGACTTAATGCATTAGCACCAGGCTCATTTCCATGTGAAAGCTGGCATGCGACAAGCCAGAGGATGAACTTCTGGACACAGTCACCCTGCATTTAGGCCATAGACATTCACGCAGGCTGTGGCAGAAGTTTCTGTCTCCAGCTCTTTCCTGGTGCCAGAGGTTCCTGCTCCTTCAGATCCAGGGAGTAAGCTGTGGGTTGACCACTTCCTGTCATTCGGTGGCAGCTTGTAATGTTGAAATACTAGGCCCCCTCTAACCTACCTCATTCAGCCTGAAAAATTGTGAGAAGCATTCAAGCACAGTTAAGCAGAGCAGACCTGAAAGGATGATAGCCACAGGCCGGGTTGATAGACTTCTCCAACAGCACCTCAGCTCGGGAGGATGTGCATCTGTAGCCCAGTCCGCTGTGCAGACACTGTTAAATTATCTTTAGAGGGTTTATTGCAGAGAGAAATTGCTTAGTATTATTGCTTAGTACTAGCATGAAACCACACAGCTCCTCCTTTGGTCTGGCATTGTCCCCCAGCTATTCAGATCCTCCATGTCTCTGCTTAAAATGGGTACACACAAAGTTGGGTGTGCTGAGTGGGAGGAAGCTCACCCATCTTTGAAAGGCAGGTAAGCTGCTTCATTGCTGATTGCAAACCAAAACATCTTCACGGGGAAGCCTTCTGCTGAAACCAAAGTGAAACTTTACCCTCAGCTTTCTTATTGCTACCTCTGGAGTCACCACATCCTTCTCTTGCCACCAGCACCTCGCAGTTTAGAAAGTGGCAACAAGTGGCAGTGCTCAGTACTAAGTGAGAAGTGTTCGTGGGAGAAGGGATGAATTTATGGAGAGGTTAGTATTTCCTCTTTGAAAGCCGCGAACACCGAAGGGTCCACCTGGGGAGAATGTTTCTGGCATGCTGCAATTTTATGTTGCTTCCCTACATTTCTTGTGGAGACAAGCCCCGAGGAATCTGAAGACTTGGCTTATTTTCCTGATCCTGCAACAGATTCCCTGTCTTGCCCAGCCAAAGACAAGTCCTTTAGGATCACCTTTTCAAGCATGGGCTTTAATTTTAGCCCTGTAGCTTGAGATATCCAGAATCTGTCTTGCATATGTATTCATCACTTACAGCTCTAGCCAAAATTAACAGAAGCTGCCTGTACACAGAAGTGCACTGAAAATTAGATGTTCCCTAAAAAAACAGGGCCAAATCTGTCTTACTCAGCTTGCTCATATGTTTGCTGGAGGTGGTAACACCTGTCCAGCTGGGGAGACATAAAGATAAATTAATTAATATTTATAAAGCATATTAAATGATTAATTTTTTAAAGCATTATTTGCAAATGTAATGGAGAAAAGCTCTCGGAGCATTGTTTCTCTTGTTTGGATGTTTTTATTGGATTTAAAAAGGATAAGCATTACCTCCTTCATCGGCAAGCTTGCTTCCCATAAAGAATTTGGTTTTGCTTTGAAGGATTGGAGCACGAGATTTTGGTTCCTCTCACTTGTTTATGGCATGAATTTGCTACACACAAATCACTGCAGGTCAGAACATTGCTGTTCCCTTAGCACAAGGTAAGAGAGCACAGAATAACTCTTTAATGTTGTGCAATTGGACAGGATTTGGCTTGTCCTGATTGTGTACATGGAGAAGTCAGGCTGCCCTTTGTGCTTGATGTTTTACCTCTTTTTTTCTTGAATGTCCAGTGGAGAGATCTGACTATGTGCATTTGCATCACTCACTCATTGCCTGATCTTTGTTTTTTTGAAGTTAAAGTACAGCTTCCTACTCCATGGCTAACTGTGAGATTTCCCAGTGTTTCACCAGGCTGCAGTCTGATGTACTCTTCAAGCTGGCACTGATGCTGAAAAAAGCAGCTGTATTATCTCTACAGCTGGTCCAAAACACATGTGGCTGTAAGGTGGACCAGTTCAGGGGAAAAATCTGGCTCAGAAAATGACAGTTTCTGGTTTTTAGTCAGTTTAGTTTTGCGTGGTTCAGTTTGATGGTAGAGATGAGCAGCAAGGGCAAGAGCAGGAGATGCAGAGAGAGGGAGTCAAGGCCTAGTCCTTTGGGTGGCCTTTTGTGGTGGTGTTTGCCGAAACTTATGCAGTCTTACCACCCTCTGTCTCTTCATCTCTCTTGTCACTATCTCTTGGAGGGTAGGTGGGTGGGGTGGCAGTAAATTAATGTCACTCAGTAGCCAGCAAGCACTGGGGAAAAAGACCCATATTGTGCCTTTCTGATCCCAAGGCTATCCCCCTCCCCCCTTCCATTCTTTGGTTTACTCAGTAGAGCTACCCTGATTCACATAAGCTAACAATCTGTTTGAGAAGAAACAATTAGGCCCATAGAAGTTGTTGACATCTTATTTTCATTTTTTTCAATGGCATAATGGGTACTCCAGTCCAGCCTGTCCTTTTGTGTTCTCCATCCCAGGCATTCCTCCCAGATGCAAAGCCCCTGTGAGGCTGGGGACAGAACAGTGGCTCTCCCAAACAGTTTGGACCAAGAGACTGCTAGTGACACTTAGCATTTCTCACAGCACATGATGTGGCTGCTGAGCAGGCTATTAATTGAAAACACTGCTCAAACCAGGCAGGCTCCCCAGGCCAGCTGCAGGCCACTTCCCGTGCCTTCAGAGCCCGTAGTACTGGCGATTGCTGGGACCAGCTGTAGGGGCTGGGGAGGATGGAGTGTGGTTGCAGGAGGCTACAAGAACAGCTCGGGTGTCTTTTCCAGGAAGCTGGGTGCACCACTCCCTGCTTCTTCTTTCTCTGTGGTCTTTTGGAGTTCAGCTTAAATCAGATCCGGGAAACAGCATCCTGCTGCAGAAGAGCCAGTGGTCCTAGAAACAGACTCCTACTATAAAAAATCCCACGGGAGCCAGATGCCCCCGACCCTGACAGAGATTGATCAAGTGGCTGGTGGTATCACCTTTCACTTTGCTTTGGCAAGGGGGGAAGCACGGAATGATGGAAAGTTTTCAGGTAGTACTTTCAGAAAGTATTTAAGGTTTTGGGGTTTTTTTTGTTTAAGTGCTGCAGGCAGGAAAGAGTCACTCTACACCACCCAGTGCAAGCACAGAGACAGAAAGAAAGGAGGACGGCGGGTAGCAAGGAGCAGTCATTCCTGAGGAGCAGCCCTTCCGGACTGCAGCACGATGCAGATGTGTGCTTTGTGAGAGGATAGGTAAGTTCATCGCCATGGAAAGGAAATCTATTAAATGTACCTCCTGGAGGTACGGGAGGCTCTGTGACAAGCCTCCTGGGGCAGGGGGAATCTTTGGCCGGAGAACCTCTTTGGAGAAAAGAGAGAGATGCTCGGCTGTGCCACCACCAGCCTTTGCAGAAGCGGTGCGCCACGCCTTCCTGCGGAGTCTTTCTGCAGCGGAGGTCGTGTCCCGCTCGCCGGCGCGTCCAGCGTGCCCGGTAAGCGAGGGATTGTCCCTGGAAGGCGGGCACGGGGTGTTCCCCGCGGCCGGACCTTGCGAGGCGCTCCGGGCCCGCCCGGCAGGTGCTGCNACGGACACCCCCGGGGACAGCAGCACCCTGGGCACCGCATCCCGCTGCCCCCTCGGTGCGCGCTCTGGGCGTGCCCGGCGTCCCGGCCTGCGCAGGGCATCCCTTTTAAAGGCATCGCTTGGCACAGAGGCCGTCCCTGAGAGCAGGATCCTAGGCTGAAAGGAAACTTTCTTGGAATGAGTAAATAGCAAGGGTTTATATCCTATTACGCTAGCAGAGCGTTTGCTCATCTTGCTGCAGTTTGCAGTGTGTGACCAGATACGGGTGGATACTTCTGGTCTTCCTTCCTCTTTATATTTTCAGTCTGGGAAACAGCAAAAACTTAATGAAAAGAGTAGCAGCATCAGAGAGAGAGAGAGAGAAAGGATGAGGAAGGCTGGCTCAGCAGCCAGCCTCAGGAGATGGAAACACAGAAGAGCTATTCATTCTGAGAGCCAGTTGCTCTTCACCCTGCTAGATTATAAATTGGACACCTTATTAAGAGCTGATCCTCCAGCAGCCCCACCCAGGGCTGTGCTCATGCGCTTAACCAGTGGAACGTAATCCCATTTCACTAGTGATGCCTGTTACTGGATAAACACATGTGCAAGCGTGGCAGAGGATACAAGGCAGAAAGAAGCAGCACTCCGACTGCTTTCTGAATTTTCAGTTTAAGAAAAGAAGATAAGAGTTTTGGGAGAGAATGGGGAGGTGGCTGGTTTGCACTAAAATTTGGACACTTTCATGAGGATGGTAGCTGCCTTATCAAATGATTAAACCAGCATAATTTTTGTTTTTATTTTTTTTTACCTGTTTTCTCAGTTGTAACTCAACAATGTGGTCTCTCTGGCACAGTGTGCCAGCCCAAATCTTGCTGCTGGAATCAAGCACTAGAAGAGCCTGACAAGATATAACCCCACCAAGGCAGAGGCTCAGCGTGGGCCTCTTTGGTGATTCCAAGTTTCAGTTCTGATGGTTTGCTTGGCCACTTACTTCTTGTCAGATTAGCCCAAAGATCTGAACAAATATAGGCAGATTTCAAGTTGAATGATTGTTGCAGTGCAAATTTAATGGAAACTTTAGTTTAACATTTCAGCAAAGTTTTACCAACTTTGGCAAGACTTGTAAGCTTTTTAACCTTCACACACCTTCTAACCATTTGAAAAGTTGTCTGACTGGCATTTGAAATGCACAAAGTTACTGCCAGTTGTTGTCAGAAAAAAATGCCAGATATGGGTTTATTTTTGTGCTGAAGAAAACAGAATGACTTATTATGAACCTGTTTTAGTGTCTCTGAACAGTATCCCTGCTCATACATGCACATTCTTCCTCCCAGGCAAGACCAGCTGGAGGATTCATGGAATGCTAGATGCATCGTGAAAATTCTGCATTGTCAGGGCACTTATTCTAAATAGTGTATAGATATATGTGTGGTTGGTTCCCCTATTTAGGTACCTCTTTTACTTTCCTTGGCAGGCAATATAAATATAGTTGGATTCATTGCAACTGAGCAATGGTCAGGAAATTAAAAAGTAACATGGAAATGCAACCTTAAAACAATGTCCCCTCCCTGTGTGGCAGTGAGTTATGGACATAGATTCAGGTGTATTTCAGTGGTATCTCAACTTATTGCCTTATTTTGCATCTCATGTAATTGAAAAGCAGTTTTTGGACTTTTTCTAGGAGGAAATAAATTTCTGTCAGACCTAATTATCATTAGTGACTCATTTGTCATTTGGAAATGTTTGTGTGATTCTCTCCAGGTTCTGAGTCCCTGGCTGTTACTGCTGTGTTGGAAAGCAATGACTCCTCAGATGTTCCTGTATACCTTTATCTATCTGCCTCCAATCATGAGCTCATGAGAATGAACACAAGACATCTTTGACATTCCTTTCTCTCATTTCCTCTCCTATTTTTTACATAGGGTGCTTTTGCCAATAACTCTTTCCTAGTAAAACAAAGCCTCTGAATTCATGCCGTGTGTGTAAGTCTGGCTGTATATGTGATTCCATGTGCCTTGCCTTCTTCCCTCCCCAAAAGTTTGAGCCCATTGACAAAAGAATACAGATCTGAAAGTGAAGTTCCTGTGAGTCTGAAAGAGAGGCATGTGGGTACACAAAAGAGCCTGTTTGTGCTGAAGCATCAACATGATGCTACCAGCTCAGCTCAGCTCACCTTCTATCAGACACCGGGGAACCCCCAGTGGAATCCCCTGGAAATCAGACTTCCTCCAATCTCTCAGCCATGGACTACTTGCTCATGCTGATGGTTTTGGTACAATTGGAATAGAGACAGGAAGGCTGGGTTGAAAAACTGGAGCTTCTCTCTTGTTTTGCACTTCCAAGATTTATGGGTGTCTCTTGCAGGTTCTGTCCTAGCAGCAGGGAATCTCTGTCCCTGGTGCACACGCCCTCCAAAGTGAGTATTAATTTTGTTACAGAGTAATATAACTGTCAGGTTTCAACAGTGTCATGTTTCAGAAGTGTGGATGCCCTAAATCAATTTTTGCTAAAGTCATGAATGCTTTGGAAATAAGAGCAAAGCCTTGAATTTCAGCTGGGACTGAGTAGTCAGCAGAGCAAAGAACAGAACTTAAACTTGTTTGGTGGTCTTGTGGTACTAAGTAAATGGTTACAAGCATTCTTGCATGGGTTGTCACCTCTAAGTCCATTAGGTTGTAGAAATCAAGCATAAGGGCCAAGTCCAATCTTTTTGGAAATTGTGCTGAAGGATTGAGGCTTTTGCAGCAGCAGTTATTGGGGTTTGTAGGATGATGGAATTCTGATGAACACCAAATCTTCCGTTAGTCTTAATGCCAGCAATGGACATTATCAAAGTGTAAAATACTTTCCTATACCATCGTCAGCCCAGGCTCTTGTGACAATTCAGCATCTACCAACTTCATTCATTTGCTGATCTTAGTCAAGCCCTTGAAGAGTTGGGTAATGGTGTTATTTGCATGGGAGGTGAAGATAATGTAGAGATGGGTGTCATATGTGTACTGCTGACAAGTCAGTCTGTGGTGCCACCGAATCTTCTGCAGAGGCTTTATATAGATATTGAACAGGCTGGGTGAGAGGAAAGACTCTTGAGTTATTCAGCAGGTGGAAAAGGTTTTGGAGGTTAAGGAAAGAGCAAGTGTTTATCATAAATCTCTTGAGTGTACAAGAGATTTATGTAAGGGATGGCTGAAGATGTACCAGCTCAGTTCCATAAGGCTGTGGACAGACATTTATTTTCAAACAGCTGAGCTGGTTGGAAATTTTACAGCCATTCCAGATGCTTGCTACCAATCCTCTGCTGATGGCACCTGTACCCCTTGCTCTGCCCTTAGAAAAGGTTGTCCAAGGTCTTCCTAATCTGTCAGGTGAAGCCTCTCAGTTAATTTTAAGTGCAGGCAAAGGTGGTGCTTGTTAACCCAGCTGACTTTCCTTACCTTTAAGAGAGAGCACTTTTACTAGCACTGCTTTACCCTGAGTTTTCGAAGAGAGGGAGAGGAGAGAAGGTAGCTCAGTCTTTTCCCAGAGAATGTCTACAGCCCCAAACAGTTCCTGCATTGCCTCCTACAGGTCTGAAGACGTGTGTGGGACTGGATGCATCTACTGGAATAGACTATATTACTGCTTTTTCATATAAATGTGCACTTCTACATTTTGTGCCAAGCATGTGTGTAAAATACGTGTGAAGTATTTATTTGTTACATGAGCATCTAAAATGGTGTATTTGGAACTGTGTCAGCCTCCTGTGTAAACAAGGGCCCTAGGATGGGTACACAGTGGGGTAGAAGCCTGGGTAACTAAGAGATCATTATTTTCCAGATTTACTAAGACAGCATTTGCAAGAAATTGTTACTAGTTATTACATTTCTACTACTATGGTTAAAGCTGAACCAGCAAGTTGTAACAAAATCTTTAAGAATATCCAGTTGGGGCAATGAAGAAAGCTCCTGTACTCAAGGGATCATTCATAAATGGGAGGAAGGAGGAGGAAAATGGGCAGGTGGTTTTTAAGAGATCCTGCAGTTCCTACAGAGTTTCCACACCCCAAAATATAGAAAACTGCCAAAGAATCCTTGATGCATGCACGGACAAAACAGAGCAATCTATAATACTGTGTGTGGCCTAATGATAAATGTGTCTGCGTGCTGATAGTGTATTGACACACACAGAGCTGTTAGTACTCACCACTATGATTTTAAGCTAGTAAAATGTGCTCTCCTTTATCAAATGGTAACCTCTGAGGAGTGATGAGACTCAGAAGTCTTCCCAGCAGCCATGAAATAACCTGCAGCCTTTCTGAAATGTGGAAATGGGAATACAGTTTCTAAATTCTTCCTCCTTGAGAAAAAACCCCTACTTTTCATGTAAAACTGCTCCTTTATTGTATGACATGAACCTGTAAAAATGGACCATCCCAAATGTCTGAGCCTGACTCTAAATAAGATCCCTAATTTACTGGTCATCTTGTTTCCGAACTGGGCCAGAATGGAGCATCCTACCTTAACAACAATCTGAAGCTCTAGTGGAATTTGGACTCTGATCCAAACTCAAGGCACAGGCTCTTCTCTGAATAAAAATAACTAGATCACAAGCTATTCTGGGGTGGTGACTTTTAGACAAGAAACGTAGGGCTTACATAGGTTTTTACTCCTGTTAAATACATCTGGATGCTGCCCTCTTTCCAGCTGATATTCCCGAACTGCTTTCATTAGCTCAGAGCCAAATAACCCTAATTGGAAGTTGGAAACTGAAGAACAATTGACATTATTCATCGTAAACACTGTTGTTTTTTTTGGTTGGGTTTTTTTTTTCTTGCAGAATATTCTGCTACTCTGGTTGCTGCTGATTCTGATATAATTTCTGTCATGGCCTGTGATGAATAGCATGTACAATGCTGGGTTGAGATAAGAGCCAACAGTGGTGTGTTGGAAAGACTTCTCTAAATGTGAATCCCCATTGTTCTGACTTTCTTGACAGGGAGGTGGTTAAATTGCCATGCTTGGTACTATTTACATGGCTGCCAAAGCTGCTGATCACCATCGCCTTCTCCCCTCCCATTGCACCTGCTGGCAAATCATCTGGGTTTTTTCCTGTTTACTTGGCTATTTCTAGTAGAATTATACGAATGGTTTCCATTCATGAAGAATGTGGTGGGATAGAGGTGGTTGTAAGGGATAGGAAGCGGTATGCTGGGACTAAGTAGCAAGCACTAAAACACATTTTACATCAGTGGGAGCTGGCTGTGTGTGGTACCCCACCGAGAGCATTCCCACTGTGCTCAGCAGATGGATGATGGGAGGGTTTTGTTGCTGTGTTTTAACATAAGAGCACTTTTCTCCTTGGGAGCTGCAAGCAGTCTATGCACTTCAGTTACTGGAAGGCTCTGGACTGTGTAAATTATTATCCTGATGGATCAGGGAGCGAGCTAGTTTGCTTAAGATGTCACAGTATGTTTTCAGCTCTGCCAAGAGTATAAACTACATCTTCTGACTTGTTGATCTGGGCTATAATTGAAGGAGTTTTCTTCCTCTTAACATAGCTGGCCTACCTTCTCTTTGATATTATCCCAACTTCCCCTAATCACTGGGTAACATCTGATCTCTGTGACTTTTGTACAGGATCCAAGATCTATTGTACTTGGTCCAAGATCTCACCTTTCATTTCTGGCTCATCTAATTTTGTTTCAGGCCCTGGCAAATCTGAGAGGCTCATCCCAAGTCTAGCTAGCTGAGTCCTTGGAAAGCAGGGATGCATCTTGGCAGTGTATCTCGCCACAGCATGGATATTTTCCTGGACCAGCCACAGGAATGGTCACAGTGTCCTCCACTAAACTCTAGTGTGGAGGATGGCTATTGCCACCCACACACTTCCTGCAATTTCTGCTTAAACACAGTGATCTTTACTTGCTGCCTGCGGTTGGTATGTAAAGCTGCTTTCTGTAGGTTTGAAGCTGCTGCCCCCTCCAAACTGGCTTTTATTTTAGTGTTCAGTTCAGTGATTTCAACAGAGAAGTTACTTGCCAGTATCTAAGGTATTATTTAGGGTCAAGCTAACATATAGCATCACTTTTGTCAACATAATTATTTTTCTTTTGTCTCTAATCTCACTAATTGTTTTAGGGCTATTGTCTCTCTTTTCCCCCCCCACTCCTTTAAGGATTTGCAGTCACTCTTTTGGGCTAGGGATATCATGGGCCAAATTCTGCCCTAAATTACACCTGTGAGACCAATGGGACGGCATACATGCATAAGAGAACACAGTTAACAAGATGCTGAAGTTGTTTGCCTGTTTTGAAAAGTTGTGTGGAGGATAAATGCTGGGAAATGTCACTCAGGATTATATAATTCTAAACCTGTAAATACTGATGTATAGATAGCTTATCTCCCAGCTGTATACTTTTACTGGTGGTAGAATATATGTATGTTTTCAAAAATTTAGATGTTGTACTTGCTGTAGAAGCCCCTACTGGAGTTACAATAATTTTATAGCAGCTTTTTACACTTTACAGCAGTTTTATCATCCTACCCAGTACTAAAGGCTTATCTACACCAGGGGATTTCACAGATTGAGAACTGTATTCAAATAATGTTTAATATTTATAAAGAGGGTGAAAATTGATATCTAGGTTTGGTTTTATAGAGGATTTTTACTGTTCAGAATTTGATTTGGCAAAGTTTTAAATCTTCAGTTTTCTTAATTTCAACTTGTTCCTTTTATTTTGGAATAATTGGAAGTTTGAGTTTTGCAGCTTACCTAATGCAATACAAGGAGACAAAACTAAAATTAAAGTAGCTTTGAAATAGGAATAAAAATCAAATATACTGCATTTAAACATACTGTAAAATGTTTCAACGCACTCTATCAGGAACTCCTTGTTTTCCTGATTTTCTTCTTAAGGGAAATCCTATCAAAGTCAGCTGGATTTTGTGATGTGTTTTGATTCCAGCAGAACAGTATTCCAGCAGAGATTTTTTTTTCCTGGTAGATTGAGAAGAGCAGGACCAGCAGAGCTGCCCATGCAGAGGGTGTTAT
Organism: Pomatostomus ruficeps; assembly: GCA_013400735.1. NCBI lineage: Eukaryota > Metazoa > Chordata > Aves > Passeriformes > Timaliidae > Pomatostomus > Pomatostomus ruficeps. The sequence continues at coordinate 239,472 of VYZT01060256.1, read as the reverse complement.
TTCAGAAGAAGAGCACTCCCTCACTTACAAAGAGATCCAATATGCCTTCCGTCCGGGGGCAGGAGTGGGAAGGAGGGAGGAGAGGGGGAAAAGGGATGCTTCCTTCCCAGTGCTCGGGGCTGCTGGCCAAGAATGTAAGTCTAAATTCAAGCCCAGTGAGTGCTGTGCCAGATCCAGAGAGTTTAGAGTCCCTTTGTCCAGAAGCTTGCAATACGTGAGGGAGTTGCCAAATGGGATGTGTGGCATCCATGTAATATATCTGATGCATGAAAACTGGTTCCTACTGAGCTTACTGTATTGCCTGGGGCAAAAGTACTTCTGATTCCCTACATGATGCAGCGATCACCAGGCCACTGCTGTTCTCCGTGAGCCTGGCTCCAATGGCAGCTCAGGACAACTCCCGCCTCGGGTCAGGCTGAGGCAGGTGGTGTGCACAGGGAGAGGAAAGGTGGTGCTGTGTTTGACCCTGCGCTCCCTCTCTGGGAAGGGAGGACCTGGTGTCGTTTGCATTTCTCCCCAGGCTGAACCATTAAGTCTGATGACAGAAATGAACCTTTCCCCCTGGACTTGAGCCAAAAGGCTTTTTTTTTCTTTCCCTTCCCCTCTTGTCTCTTTCATAACCGTCATTTTCCAGTATCTCTGGAACATATCACGTAGTACTGTCATGTGCTGTAGGTGTGCTCCCCATTTTTTCTTCAGCTATGTCTTGCCTCCCAGCTGTTTGATAAGAGCTTGTCCTTGTCTGGCTGATGCCTTTTTGCCACAGATGACAGGGTGGACCAAAGCCTTTGGTGCTGCCCCAAGGGAGAACCTCCACATTGAGGAGAGAGGGAAATCTGCTCTGGAAACACCACCTACAAGCCTCCATGTCAACAGGGCCATAGCAATTCCTGTGGGATGAGAATGCCTGTGTTCCCGTGTCTCACTGAAACGTTCAGCCAGTTGTGCTTGTGTAAACCTCTGGAGGGTTCTGAAGTTGAGCAGGTGTCAGCGAGGACACAGCCTGAGTTGCAGAACTCCTGTGACACGCTGTGCTGGACAGAGAGGGAACTTGCCTCAAACAATTGTTTTTGTGTTTCATACGGTTGCCAGAGGAGGACAGCAGGCAGGGGGAATCCTGTTTGATGACACTTCCCAAGCCAGTAGTACCCAGTTTGGGTTTCCTGTTTTTATACTAATGGGTTCACATCAAATGCCAAGGTTGCTGAGGGCTGCCCAAGAAGCAACTCTGATACAGGACATGCCACTGTAGAGCCCTGTGACAGGGCATTGGTTCATCCAGTGCCCAGGCAGAGGTGCAGCAGAAGTAACGTGGTTTGATGCAGCGTGGTTCTCTTAGGCTTGAATTCCCACCAATCCAGTTCTGAAAGGGCCTGCCAGGATGTGTGGCAATAGGTTTATAGCCCAAGTCCACACCTGGATGTAGGCCATCACTAGAGAGACTAAAGGAGACATGGTTCCTCCATCCCTCATCCTCCTAACGTCAGTCATGATCCCAGCACATGTTTCAAGAAGCTTTCTGGGGCATCTTGTCAAAGCCATGCTCCTGCACTGAGAGCAAGAGCTTTGGACCAGAAAACAAGAGCTAAAGCTTTTTCCTGGGCCTGCCCCTGAGCAGCTGTGCTGTCTCCTGGGCTGCAGCTCAGCTGCTCTGGCTCCACAGGCAGCAGCCCTGCTTGTCCCCAGCAGTGTGTGCCAGGAGGTGGGTTTCAGCTGTGAAACAGAGCATGGTCTATCCTGTCCTTCCTGGGTCAGGGTCCAGAGAGCATGCCCTTTCCCTGCATCTCACCAGCGTGGGAGATAACCTTTCCCCTGCACCTCATCATCTTCTCTGTTCATATCAGGGCTGCTTTTTCCCCGAGCACAACAATCTCCTGTCTTTCTGTCCTGTGCTGGCCTGGAGCAAAGCTTTCTGTGTGAGCCTCCCAGGCGGTGTAACTTGTTTCTAGCATGCTACAAGTAGGCCTCTATTCAGATGAATGTCCCTGTTAAATATGTATGAATCTGATTGACTTCCACTTCCTCGTTGTCCAGGTTTTATTCCTTTTTATTCATTTGTGGATGCCTCCTGCTAAACAAGGACTTGTAACCACGTCTCAATGAGTTTTGACTCATTTGAGAGGCTGCCCTTAAGCTGCCTGTCTTTAAAGCTTCCTCCCCTCCTCCTCCACTCCATCTCCCTCTGGCTTATTTTCCCGCCTCCTCTCTCTCTGCAGCTGCTGGACAGCTTTGTGACCACCAGTTTGGATGGCTGTTTGCCACTCTCTCATGATTGCTGCCATGTGCTGTTTCCCTTATGCCTGTTCTCCAGTCAAAAAGGAATTCTCCTCCGCAGAGAGAGAAGCAGGCGCAGTTGTCTCTGGGCTGAAGTGGGAGCTCGTGCTTAGCTCTTGCTTCATGAAAAGCCTGGCAATATTTATTTTATGGCGACCATGTAGACTTGGCAAGCGGTGTCAGCAGCTTTCCCAGCCCAGCTGTTGGCCGCCTCTCTGCTGCAGCTTCCCAGCCGTCAGGCAAGGAAAACGTGCTCGCACCTCAGCTGTGGCCGTGTGGAGCCCAGCGACTTCCCAGGAGCGACCAATGCCACAAATGCTGTGGGAGGACAGTTGGTGGAGCAGTGGGATGTGCTTTGGGGTGGGCAGGATTTTGTCCTGCTGGCTTCTGTCAGGAGCTGGGATGAGTGGCAAGGGGCAGCCTTGCAGCTGCGGGGGCTTGTTGACACTGCAGCAAGTGGTGAGGCTGTAACAGGAAGCTGGTGCTTTATAAACAGACCTATTGTTGTGAGTGGGGCAAAAGTCCCAGGGACAGCAGTGCCTGTGTGTGGGCAGGTTTAACTTGTAAAACCTGCCTTTGCTGGGACTTTGGATGGGATTTTCAGTGCCACCAAAGGAATATCAGCATCTAAATCCTGCTGTGATTTTGCCTTTTAAGCTTAATGTTACTGTTTCCTTTCCTCCTCAGCCCTCAGGGAACCCTCCCAGGCAGGCCATGCTTGCAGTGATGCAAAAAAGGGGCAGGTTTTTGGCAGAGAGACCTCTAAGTGCACATGCTGGTACACAGGCTAGAGTGCCACCTGCTGAAGTGGTGGCTGGTCAGAAACAACATCAAAGTTCAGATGAAATCAGGGACTTGTAGATTTTGCATCCTGCCCCTGCTGCAGGGGCATCCTACCAGTGTGTTTAGGGGAAGCTGGTGAGCCAGCCAATGCCTTGGACATTGTGGACATAGGAAAGAGAGCGTCTCCATTGCCCTCTTATGTTCCCTGAAGATTTTGTGCTGGGTGGCAGTTTCTCCACAGGGATGTGCACAGGCCACCTGGATGGGCAGGTGATGTCCAATGTCCTTATCCTGCCTAATTCAGGAGGCCATGAACTGAAAAAGGAAGTGTTTTCTCCTCCTATGCTTTCCTGAGAGCAGTAGTGGCACTAGCTCTGCCAGGAAACTCACTGTGGCCTCTGAGCTCCAGCCTTTGACCAGGGTGTTGATTTCCTGTTGAGTCCCAGCCAGAGCCACCTCTGAAATGGTGGTGTGGGTCAGGTTGAGATGAGTCCCAGGAGCCCAGGGAGACTGGAGGCCCCTTTGTCACCCACCTGGTTGTGGGGCAGCCTCCTTGGCCACTATAGGTGGAAGTCAGCTCCTCCCCTGTCCAGAGAAGGCTCCTGCTGTGGGATCTGTCCACTGGGTGATGTTCCTCCAGGGACAAAGGCCTATGAGACCCACTCTTGTCCTTTCATGAGCTAGAAGAGGACTGTGCTGCTGGGGCAGGAGCCAGTGAGAAAGTGGCTACTTCTCCTTACCCTTTACTTTTTATGTATTTATTTTTTTACTTTGCTCTATTTATTTTCACTTTTTTTCTTTCTTTATTTACTTGGCTCAGCTCCACCATTTTTACTTCTCTCCCCTGAGCGCTCTTCAGACTGACAGTCCCTTTTACCCTGCTCTCTGCACCTCCCTCCCTGCTTGGTGGGGAGGTTGTTCCTCAGGTGCTGGAGTTCGTTCCAGCATGTAGAACGCTGTTCAGCAGAGGAAGCTGTGGGAGGGCCATCCCGCTGGCCCAGCTGGATGACAGTGCCTGCGCCAGCTGGGCCTTACCGTGTGTGACTCAGGTGTCCCTCACTCCTGCCCCCACACGCTCGCTGACCTTTTCCTGCCAGTCCTGGAATGGGGCCACAGGCTGCCTCTCAAGCAGCCTGTCCCTCTTTAAAGATACGATAGAATTCCTTTATCTCCCAGTGCCAGGCAAGGCTGGGATGCTCAGAGGTGCAGATAACATTGCTGCTGCGCATACCAGGGGCCATGCAAGCAAGCGGGGAACCTCTCTTCTCCCTTAGCACTCAGCAGGACAGCCTGGTCATCTTCCTGCCCTTGCTTTTATTTCTGGAGGATCCAGCTTCTCTTTCCAACCCGTTAACAAATCACAATGCAGCCCTTCCAGGTCCTGGTGACCAGGTGGCCATGCAAAGTCCCTGGGGAAGGGGCAGCAGCAGAAGGCAGTGGGCAGGGGGGGGGCTGGCTCCAGCTCCACCAGGAGCTGCAGGGCTCTGGAGCAGTGATGGCTTGAGAGGATAGGTGGGTTCAGGCGGTGGTGCAAAAGCTGGTGGAGAAGCCAGGAGATGCACAAAAAAGCAGTTCATGGCCTGCTAAAGGAGTTAAGGAGAAACTTGAGCCCTGCCTAAACATTCAGGGTTCTTGTTCCTTCAGGTCTGCTCATCCAGGGGCATAGTGCAAATGTAAATATCCAGGTATTTACATGCTCTGGCATAAATTCAAAACTCCTTTTTGGTACAATCACAGAAGAAAGAGCAAAAGCGTAGTCACCATTAGCACAGAATACCTGTGATGCTCCCATCCAAGACCACAGTGCATTTTCCTGTGATATTTTACAGTGAGAACATGAAGCCTGGCATCTTTCAATTTTATAACTGAAAGAAGTTTACAACAACAAAAATATGTGAGAATTCAGTATTGTCCATATCATTGGATTAAAAGCCTGTCTCTCAACTTACTTACTGCTCCACCTATGGCTTTTACTGCACCTGTCTTTACAAGCATCAGAGCATTCATGTTTCTTCTGTCTTTTCGTGGCCAGATGAAGTCATTTTGGAGCATGGGTGTGGTGGTGAAAGACACACACACAGTGAATTTACATCTCTTGGATAAAGGGAGAAGCTGAAGAAAGATTTCCCCTGTGAGCTGGCTTTTCTCGTCAGTGTGAACATCTTAGTCAGCACAAGCTCAGACTTCTAAAATTGTGCAGCCCTGTGCTGTGAGGTCTACAGCCTCTGCAGCTTCCTGCTTCCCTGGATCAGCCAAAGATGAAGGCTCCAGGACCTGATGCTCCTCTGGCAGGAATTGCTGAGCCCAGGTCACGTGAGTGGCAAGCTCTGAAACTTGGTGTGTGACCCTGCTCCTCTGGAATGTGGGAACACACCTTCCCATTGGATTTTAACAAATCACCTCAAGCCAGATCCTGTAGCATGTTGAGCATCAGCAGAGATTGGTTAGAGAACAGAATTAACTGGGAGAAATTTAAGGTTTTGTGGCATCGTTTCTATGACACAGACATGATACTGGAGTGGGATGTTGCATGTTTAAGTACTCAGGATTCCAGGAAGCAAGAATGTGCAGATACTCTGACTCACTAAAAGAAAAATTACTTCTAGTGACTCAAACACCTGGATGCTGCTGTTTCCTAATTAATCACTGTGCTCCACCATGGGTCCAAAATCCTCCTTTCAGGACCAGAGAAAGTTTGTGACCTTGAGGATTCCTATTCCAGTGCAGCTCTCTAGGTGGACAGATTAACCTCTTGCTGCCTGTCAGTACGGTCTGCAGACCTAATTAATTTCTGGGCTGTTACCACAAATGACCTGGTAGGCTCTGAAAGCCTGATGATGGTAGTTTTGCCTAAAAGAGGGGCTTAGCAGGGGACACTTTTTGGGGGTGACCATGTGACTTGAGGAATCCCCGGAAAGGTATATTGCAGGTTTGGCAGCAATCTCATGGTCAAGGGGGTGCAGACTCAGTCTTTTCTGGGAGGAGGCAGATCCAGTGGCGTGTTAGAGCTGGGAAACCCCAGGGAACCCTGCAACCCTGCCCTTCTTTTGCAAGAGAACAGTAAGGGATGTCTCCCTTTGCCTTGACGTGCCTGGTTGGCTGGGAAGCTGTTCCCATTGGGCAAAAGGTGAAACTTATGTCTTTCATAACCTTGTGTTTGGATTTTGTGTCCTGTTCTTATTTTGCACAACGTGGTACAGAACACGAGTATTATGCATTGAGATAGCTCATCTCCTCTGCCCTAAGCCCAAAGTGCATGTTGCTGTCACCACAGGAAAATAGTATGACCATGGATAGAAGCAAAGAATGTTTCCTTTCAAGGTTTGTGCTAATTTTGCACTTAATTGGTATGTTACAAACCTAGCAAATCATAAATAAAACCTGAGTTTTCCTTTTTCTAAAACTAGTTCTTAAAATGTAAGTTGCCTTAGATTTGAGTCAAAAAGGCAAGCTTTTGAAAGAGATGAAGCATGCCCTCATGTGGCAATATTTTTTCCTTGTAATACCTGTTTGTTTTGGTTTTAATCCCCAAATAATCTATTATGAGTTATGTCATGACATCAGAACTGGCATACAGAGTGGGTGTTATGATACAGAGCTGGCGTACACACAAAATGTTCAGAAATAATTCTATGAGCTCTAACTCTCTTGTTACTTGAGTCCCTGCATGAGTACTTTTATTCTAAAATAAGACTAGCTCCACACAGGAGTTCACAAATAAACAAAGGTGTGAATTAAAACTTGCCCTGTCCTCTGCTCTGTGGGGAAGTTGCTTCCCACAACTGAGAGCAAAGTTTAAAATTGTTATAAAATGAACAACTTGGTTTGAAACCAGAATAATTGATTTTTAAGTCCATTTTAAGCTAAACCAAAATAAACTGAAAATTAAATACACATTCACAGAGCTGGCCTGAATAACTCACTTCTAAAATCATGTTATTTGTTGAGATGGTAGAACTTCCTCATGTCTACACAAGGCTTGCAACTGTGTAGACAAACTTTCAGAAACCTGGCTCTGATGTGAATTTTACATTTTTGACACATAAAGGTTGGGTTTTAAAACCCCAGCTGACACTTCCCAGCTTGATAAATAGGGAAGTTCTACTCTTTCCTGACACAGCATTGTCTGCTTTTACTGTAGATCAATTTCCTGTTTTTTCCTTCCCTGAACTTAAACAGTAAGTATAATTCAAAGAAATTACTGGGTCCCAACAGCTTATTGGGACTTTTTATAGCATTCTTCTTCTGTGACTTCAGATGGATTGGTGTCTTTCATCCAGAGCACCAAAGAGAGTAAAGAAAAAATGGATGGTGATCGTGGGAAATCTGATTGGGAAGCGTGTGATGGATGCCATCAAGTTTTAAGCTTCAAGGAAGCATTTGAAATCCCAGGGTTTCCAGTCTGCTGCCTGGTCACTGTTTCCATCAGCTGACCCTTTACCAGATTCCTGGGAAGATGTCACCTGGCAATCACGTGTGCCACCAGTTCCCTGAGGTTCATGCTCTTCCTTGCAGAGCCTTGCAAAGCTCGCAGGGTGGTCAGGTTGGCTGAAGAGCAGCAGCAGTTGCTTTATCCCCCTCTTCTTCTCCAGGCTACATTCCCTGCTAATACACACAGCTCCCTCCTGTGCTGATGGTAGTTTCCATGGGGTCAGGAAATATGAGAAGCGGAGAAGTGGGAAACTCGGGATCCACCAAGCAAACCTCAACTCTCCTGGGGGGCCTGAGTGTGTGTGAAAGCTGTGGGTGGTCTGAATTTTGGGTGCTTGAGCAGCAGGCTTTGGATATTGGTGTGGATATCCAAGTTGCTTTGAGAAGACTTCAGACTGAATGAGAAGTGAATTCCCCAAATCTCTCCCCTAGGGTCTCATTGACTTTCAGCAAAATCCTCCCTCAAAGGCAACTCGGCAATCTTCATTCATGGAGTTCTCAGCAATGCTCTGCTATCAAGTTCCCTTTGAAAAGGTTTTTGTGCTGTAATCTGCTGGCTGGTTACTTAACTGGTGCAGCTTATGGACCTCCGCTGGTTGTTGCATGTCTTGTAATTTTTAAGGGTTTATTTCAGCTCCTTTGTGAAGCATAAGGAAATGGATGATTAGCGAAATTCTTCCCAGTATTTTAGAAGCATTAGTAAATGTTGAATAAAGGGCAATCACACTGTTGTTTTCGTGGGAACTGTGAAAAAAAGACTGCTAGATTAGGTGCAATCCTGATCTTAAAGTCACAATTCTTACACAATGTTTTTTTGCACTCTGGTGCAAAAACTTGGATGTGAGAATGTGTGCTTGTAAGGAACGAAGTAATTCAGCACTGCAGGAATCCCACCAACTTCATCTCCAAGCTGGTAATGAACACAGGCCTGGACACGTCCAACTGATGTGTTTGCTTGCAGAAATTATCTATGTACAATCAGTGACAGCAGTGTCCTTCAGATGTTGGGTTTGAGGCAGTAAGCATACGTGACACTTCTGCTTTGCTTCCTCTTCTTGCTGTGCCCTGGACTGGTCATAGCTGTGCTCTACTCTCTGTAATCTAGCCAGAGACACCCTGTGCCTGGAAGAAGGGGAGCTGGGCAGATCTGTTGGAGAACTTGTGTCAGCCTCCAGCAGCTAGTTGATCTCTGTATCTTGCTGCTCTTTTGTGTGGCTTCAGTGCCTGAGCCAGTGCATTTCCAGCTGGCAGTGGTGTGCCTGAGCAGTGCTGAACAGCAACTGCTTGGAGGACCAGAGTGGTGTGGTTGGAGCAGAGGTGCTTGCTGACGTAGCTGACTAGATGAACTGGTTGACTGGTTAAATATTGGTGGCAAAAGAACTTGCAAAGCTGCTTTGCAGAAGTGGGTGGGTCTCAGCCACATCCTCACTGGCTTTGGTATTTGTTCTCAAGCCTGGTTTCCATTTTCTGTACACCCTTTGCTTTCTGCTCTCCTTCTTTTTTGGCAGGAGGTGTTGGCCAGTAGGTTGTGGCAGTCTGTCAGAAGTGAATGGAGACCTTCATTGGGCGAACAAAGCCCATCCATTCTCTGTCTAGCCTGAAAACGCCACAGAAGGTGTGGGACACCCAGTCACAGTCCTGTTGCTCATCTTTCAAACTGCAGGAGACAAGTGGCAATGACACCCCAGGACACATCACCCTGGAGGCATTGCCATGAGAGTCATGGCAACATCTCAGCAGGTGGTTTTCAGGTGAAGAGCACTTAAGACCATGGATGTGAATGCTCTCTCTAAACCCCCTTTTCCTAGGCCCTTCAGCGATTTTTAATGCTTTCTGTTCAGGTACATCTGAAACAGGTATTATGGGGTACACGGTTCCTGCTGCTCCCTGCTGCAAGGCTGAGGTGCAGGGCAGGTAGTCCCCTCCTCCTGAGGGCCTTCACCCATGTGTGCTTCCTGCGCTGTGGGGCTCCAGGCTGTTTGCAGAGGTGGCACGTTGACCATTTTTGCTTCTTGCCATACACCAGTGACACCCTGGCTGCTTTCCCACTGATGTAGCTTCACCATGCCAGCGGGATGTTGAGGTGGCAGGGGGAGAGCAGCTGCTGAGGATGTGGGGGGGAACAGCTGGCTGCTGCCTCAGCCCCACTACCTGGGAGGGGTGCTGGCTGGAGAGGTGGGGGACAGGAAGGGAGAGATGCATCCAAGAAGGAGCTGGGCCATCACTCTCACCTTCCTCTGAGCCGATCTGCCCATGCTTGTCAAAGGCAATGTCTGCATGGCTGCCTAAGGCTTTGATGCACATAGACAGACACCAGGGAAGTTTAATCCAGCTGGCTTGTTGCTGTTAGGCAGGGAATTGCCACCCCAACCTATAATCGTCTGAGCAAGTTCCAGGTGAGCCTGAAAAGCTCAGGCTGAAAATGATGACATTGCAGAGAAAGGCAGAGGTTTTGTCCAGCATTGATCCTGGCTGGCAGCTCCCTTGTGAGGAATGGGCTGTGCTACAGGTGGTCCTTCAGTCTGCTCAGGCCACTTCTGAGGTGGGCTCAAGGTGCTGGTCTTGGAGGGGCTCCATCCCTGGCTTGCAGGAAGAGGAGCACTTGTCTGGGCCAGGGGAAATCCCAAGGGCCTTGAAGCGTGTGGCCAGGTCTGCTGCTCTTCCAGAAGGTCCTAAAACAGCAGGAATATTGTACAAGGAGGTGACTTAGGTAGTACTGTGGGTTTTCACAGCACATGGCACACCCTCAACTAAAAATTTGCATAAATACCTTTCCAAGTAACGAGAATTTTTTCTACATAGAACCAAAATCACATGAGAGGCAGGGAGGGGCATTTACAGGAAAGGCAGGTTTGCTACATTTGGATCTCATGCAAGAAATGGGATTAGTACTGTCCATGAAAGTTAAAGCGTGAATTTGTAAGGGTCTGGTTGAGGAAGTTCCTTAGCACAGATGGAATGACCTTGATGCTTTTGACCTGACGAAGCCAGTTAAGGCCAAGAAGCAACTTTGTGTCCATGGCAGGGAGAAGAGACCATTAGTCCCTGTGACACCTCTTCAGGACACCTCCAGGTGAGCCCAATGGACCAGAGAGATCGCCACATGGTATAAAGATGAGTGCTGTTGCAGACTGCAACCCCAAAACCCAAGAGCCACTCTCTTTTGGAGAAAGAGTTTGAGAGGTGGAGAGGAGGCAGGGGAGAAGTGAGTTTATTTAGAGTTATCCACTTAAGGTCTTCTTCCCTAGTTGCTCTCAGAGCATTTTCCAGAGGACGCTGCTATTCTTACCCTGGCTTATCCCATAGGGAAAAGGAGGCACACAGCAGTAAGGTGGCTGAGCTGTGGTCAGTGCAAAGTCTGGAGAAGGACCTCGCTCTCTGGGATTTCAGCTAAGTGGTTGCTACCAGTTAAGTCATAAGTGATATAAAAATATCTGTTTAGCTCTTTTTATTTAGAAGTCACCATTTCCAGTGGGAAGCAGGTAGAGGGAGAATCATTAAACCCTGCTGCTTCCACTGCTTTTCCTCACTAGTCTGCCTGTCAATTCCCTTTTACGATTTTACGTGTGGTCACTTGATACCAGCAGCTGTTTTGGGACATCTCTATCTGTCACATCCTTTTTATTTTGGTGTCCAAAAGTTTGAGTGCACCACAAAAACAACCCAACAACAACAACAACAAAATAACCAACCAAAAAAACCCCACAAAACAAAACACACAAAAACCCCCACATTAACAAAACGTGAATTTCCTCACAGGTTCAGTTCTAGACATGTCACTTTAATGATGTCTAAACTACACAGCACTTGATGAGCAAAACATTACTATCTTCTAGCCACATTTGTTTTCCCTGTCTCCCAGAGCATTATAGTCACCCAGGGAGAACTGCGTGTTCTACTTCGCTGCTGTAAAGCTATTATGGGTATGAAAAGTTCCCATTAATCTGCTCCACACATGGATGTTTCTGGATAAAGTTCAGTAGCCAGATCCCTCTTTCTTTGTGTGCATCAAACGAAGCAGAAAAATGCCTCCAATTTAAAGACACCAAATGAATAACCAAATAGATGAGATTAATTTTTGTTTAATCCACGTGGGCAGCGAAGCCAATGGCCAATGTTTGTGTGTGGACTTCTCCCGGGAGTTCATTACCAGCCGAGTCTGTAATAAGTTAATGCAGAGATTCCATGGAAATAGGGGGTTAATTATATGCAGAGGATGTTGGCCAATGTACAGCTTTGAACAACAAAAATAGCCCAAGTCTTCTGTTTTGGATGTGGAATCAATTAACGAGGTCTATGACATGTACCAGGATTTGTTAAGATAGTTGTACTATAAGGATACTTATTTTCTACTTCTTTTTTTTTTTTTTTTTTTTTTTTTGGTAATAAAAAGCTAAAGAAAATAAGTGGGTAATGCAAGGCAAGGGACAGAAAGACATGAGACTGGTAATAAAACACTGGACTTTGGCCTGGGGCCAAGGCAGGCTTTTCAATGGGTCTGAAGTTTGGACGGCAGCACAGTTTGAACCAGTTTTCACTAACTGTCCAAAAGGTTATACCGTAATAGACAGAGAGAAGAGATTGATTTTAGTTTACCAACTCCCTTCTCTCTGCTGGCAGGAGCGTTGTGCCGCTAAGATGCCGTAGTCATTAGAATGACAGATATCAGCATGTGGCGTGGCGTGCTGCAGATTCAACTCCGAAGCTGAAACATAAAAAATTCTCCTCAATGCCGGTTGGCACAAACCTAATTTTTTCCCCCCTTTCCACATCTGGTTTTAATATAAAATGTGTCTTTCTGTGTTTTTTTTCTTCCCCCTCATGCCACATCTTTAGAAATGGCTTCTTTAAAAAAATAAAAATAGAGTGTCACTCCCCTTCCTCTATATTCCTAGGTTTTAGAATTAATCATATGTATGTGTGGTAGTTCAGTAGTGCAGCTTGGGAGCTGAAGGGAGCACAGCATATACCTTTGTAAAGGGCTGTTGTTTGACAAAAAAAAAAAAAAAAAAAAAAGAGAAGACC
>VYZT01060256.1:161630-226953 GCA_013400735.1 Pomatostomus ruficeps | reverse complement strand
AAAAAAAAAAAAAAGCAGAGGAAGACCAGATTACTTTTACTTCCCTTCAGTGTTCAGAGCTGTGAAACACACTTTTAGCTGTTACAAGTTTTCAAGGAGCCACTTAAACAGGTAGAATACAAATTTAAATGAAAAAGATCTGACCCAATTTCACCCCGTTTCACTTTAGCATGAGCCCTGGGCATGTTCCAGGCATTTCTAAAGTCCCTCACTGGTTTTTTTTTCTCATTCCCTTCTTCCAACTTGGTCCCTAAAACCATTAATATGTTCCTAGAAATTATCTACTTGTTTGTGGCGTTTTGGGGTTTTTTTTTTTGGGGGGGGGGATGGGTTGGTTGGTTTGTTTTGCACACAGAAATCCTCAGACCAAAGCAAACAGTGCCACAGAAAAATGTTGCAAGACAACCCAGTTTTGAGGGAAGTGCCCCTAATAACTTCTCAGCTCCAGAGAAAAGCAGTGGAGGTCAGGTCTCCATGGAAATCACAGGGGATAAGGTTTGTTTAACTAATTAGTGGTAATCCTGAATAACTCTGTGGGCTTTAATTTATGGGGTTTCCACCAGGTTCTATGTTCAGCTCCTCAGAGAGTGCCTGGATCCCTGGGTTTTGTCACACATGGACTCCTGGAGACAGGCATAGTCTGGAGATCTAAGGGGCCACTTAGGGCACAGGGCTTGAGGTCAAGTGTCCTCCAGTCCTCTGCCTCTGGTGGTGGGCAAGCATCATCCCTGGCTGTTGCCCCACAGGTACTTTGGGGGATCCAGAATGCAGGCTAGGACATGGGCAGGATGGACACCCTTGTCCATCCAGTGTGAGGAGGCTGATGGCATGTGGGACCTTGGTGTGCCACACCACGGAAATGGACTCTGTCAGCAGGGGTGATGCAGGGACCACCCTGACCTTTTACCAGCCTGCCTGGCTGCTTAAAGTCTTACCAGGAAAGGTGGCTGCAGCCTCCCTACAGCAGATCTGGTGTGACTGTCACTTCTCAGGGGCACCTGGGGACGAGGTCAGGGCAGTGGGAAGGGAAGGTTGTTTCTGTGGCAGCTCCTCAGACGGACAGGAAAGCGGAGGCAGGGGAGGCCATGCAGGAGGAGGATGTGATAGCAGGGCTGAGGTGACCAGCCTGGGGCTGTCAGGGTGGTGAGGAGACACAAAAGCTGTGGGGCTTGTTAGTCAGGGCCTCAACTTGCCAAAGGAGCCCACCATGAGGAGTAGGTTTCTTAGCCAGTGCATGGGAATGGGCAGTGCCTTTATTTTGCCTGTAATGCCAGGGGCAGCTTCAGGCACTGTTACAGGTGCACTAAGACTGAATGCCAGCATTCAACTCCCCCATGGCCCCCAGCACCTGCCAGGTGTTAGAGAAGGAGCCGGCTACATCTGCTCTCTGGCCAGCCAAAATTCTAGATGGAAAAGGTACCAGAATACCAGAGCACCACTCCCTCATTTATACCCTGGAACTGGTTCAATTAGGGTCATAACCAAGTGAAATGGGAACATCCAGCCCCAGTCATGCTGTAAGGAAATAACCTTTCTTTTGTTTTTTGAACTATCTAGGGAGTGCCTTAAGAGAGGGAGTCTCTACTGTCTCTGGATCTTTTTAATTTTTAGTTCTTCCTTGTTTGGGAGTGCTTTAGGATGGGATGACCTGCTGCTGACACAGCTGAGCAGTGCCATGTCCCATGCCTTTACAGCATGAAACTCTCCATAGAGCAAGAATGGGTGATGGCTACCTAATTCCTCTGTAACCAACCTGAGCAAGGAAGTATAATTATGATCGTTATCACTGGGGGATGTTTCAAAGGGAAAGCATGCTAGATACTTTGACTAAGCACTTAACTTTTTTTTCCTGTCAAATTACTTCCAGCCCAGCAGTTATCTCTATGTACATAATAGCTCTGTTGGCTTCAATGAGGTCCTTCAGCTAAGGTCAGCTAAATACCTGCCCCATGAGAGCAGGCCACAGACCAGATGCGAGATGCCATGGTGTCACCTCATCCACTCCTTTCCCCTTCTGCTGCAGACCCTCACCCTACTAGCTAATTGTCAGCATTTGGCCTTGTATAGTTTTAAATGAATCAAGTTCCATCTGACTTGACCCTTAAACCACTTGTTCATTTCCCTTTTAAAACCTAGATTTTTGTTCACACTCAAATAACAATACATACCAATATTTTATCTTTTCTGCAGTGTATCCCCAGGCAGAAATTATATTGTAATAATAAACTGGCTAGCTTGTTTTAACAGTTCCTGGCTTTTGGCTTTATGCAACACTGCAGGTGTGATTCTAGTAGCAATACTGTAGGTGTGAATTATTATGTTAGTGTAATAGGCTGTACTTTATTGTGCTTTATTGCTTAATTGGCTTCTTCCATAAGGATTCTGCAGTTGCTGCTGGGAGCTAATGCCAAGCTTTTTCATGAAGAGAGTGGTACTCTTTTTTTTTTTTTTTTTTTTTTTTTGGTGTTTATTAAGGTCAGTAATTTCAGTGGTTGACTGGCTTTGGGAAATGAAGGAAAGATGTCACTAAATGAATTAAGAAAGTTCTTACTAAGTCCTTAATGAAAAGCAGAGCAGGCTAAAAGATGCTCCTTGTTACGCGTAGATACTTGTAACCCCAAAGAGCCCTTTGGGAAAACAGCTGGCTGAGCTTTCTGGCAAAGGAAGCCCTCTCCCATGTTCTGGGGATTCCCAGGTGGTGGGCACTATCTCTGAGTGGTTATGCGCTCTGTGACCTCCTCTCCCCTCTCTTTCCTTCCCACCACTTTACTTTTTTCAGAAGAAAAGTTTTGTCTTCACAGCAACACACAGGCTGATCCCCTTGCCTCTGTACCCCCACAGAAGTGCACCCCGAGCAGGGGGCCTGCCTCCCCCCACCACATGGATTGCCTGAAACGGCAGGGATGTGGGCAGCCGTCCAGAGCATGTGCAGATCCTGCCACTCTGCCTGGGAATCCAGGGGGCAGGGAGGAGTCCCAGGGGTACCCAGGTGCCCTACGGATGCCTCTGCCACTTGAAACCTGAGACACCTTCAATATGTGTAGCCACACCCTGGTGTGGGGACCAAGGGTGTTTTTCAATGGTTTGAAATAATGAAAGCTGCTGCTCCTGTGAGTCACTCAAATTCCCACCAGGTACTCTTGCTAAATTATTTCACCTCTGATCCCCTGTGCTCAGCAGCACTGTGCCTACTCGTGCTGCTGAAGTTCATTTTTGGCCTCACACCTTCATTTAAGCCTTTTTATGTTTGTCTGGAACTGCAGGTTTAGCAGAAGGATCTGTATTTACTTTCAGCTGGGCGAAATATTTATTCCTGGCATCTTGTTTGCAGGAGTAGTGGGGTAGGTGATTTCCCAAGTGGGATCTTCATCAAGCAGAATAGGAAACTTTTGATTTTCTCTTCTTCTTGTAATGGTGTTTTCCAAAACATTTCGCCTAATGCAAAGCAGGGCGGAGCAGTAGCTACAAAATATGGATGTAGATCTAGATTCTGAAGTCAAAGGGTTTTGCTTGGTTCCCCCAAAACACTGAGGCCTTATCTGTGGTGGATGCTACCTTGCCTTACCAGAGATCACGCTGAAAATATGCAGAGCTAAAAGCTCAGTGTACAGATCATCAATGGTTGGGTTAACAGGTGTTAGCCATGCACAGATTGTCCTTTTCTATGAATGAGGCACAAAAAGTGTAATGCTCATTTCTTCCTTTTTCCAGGTCTCACCAGGTCCAACCCAAAGGAGATGAGTGTGTTTGAGCTGTGTTTGCACTGCCTGGCCAGGAAGAGAGGACTCATCTCTGCCACAAAGGTCTCAGTGTGGTTTGTGCTGAAGTGGGATTCCACATCTGGGATCTACCCAAGAGCTACATCATACTCTCTTAGAGATAGGGAAGCTTCATAAAGAGAAGACTTTGAATCAGGAGCCTGCTGTGCATTGCAACATTTATCATCATGATTCACATACCTCCAGTGTTCCTGCAAATCTGGGCAAAGTGTGAAATGATTCTCTCTCTTATCTTTGAGGAAATGCAATGTGCTCCAGCCACACTGACTCTGAAAGTCAGCTCTGCCCTGCTTTGGGCCACATAAATTGTCAGGATTTTTGAAAAAGCTCAACAAACCTCAACACCACAATCTACCCAATTAATTTTGAAGTACTTTGGGAACCATTCAGGGTTTTTTCTTTTCACCTTATGCAGCTCTGCAGAAATCCTTGAAGTTCTACAGGTACATACCGGGTTATGAAGGAGCTGGAGGCACTGAGAGCTGGAACATGATTAATAACTGTTGAATTACAGGGAACACTTTAAAATCCCTTAAATCTCTCCCCTCCCCTGCTTTGTCCTGGCAATTAGGACATGAGCCTTTAGCTAGGCTGTCTTTCCCTGAGGCACTCCCTTCAGTTGAGGCAGGAGATGATCTCAAGCCACAGCCAAGGGGTTCAGAAACATTATGACAAAATCGTGACATGAAAAAAGGAAAGAGAGACTGGGTGAGCTGCAGCACAGAGGATCACAGGAGGGAGTAGCTGGCATGTGTATGCCAGCACCAGAGTCCTCAGACTTTCATCATGGGAACCACAGCTTGACTGCCAGATAAACCACCTCCTTTTGTATTCACAATTGCAAAATGTCTCTGCAGCAGCTCTAGCAATTGCTCAGAGAGAAAAGAAATAGAAAAACTTTTCTTACATCCTTAGCATAGCAGGTGTTTTTACAAATTAAAGAAAAAAGGTATTAATTATGCATTTTATTTTGGCCCTTTGCTATATCCTTGCTCTGTGTCTGAAATGTTTTCTTTGCCAAAGAGACGAGCAGAGGCAGTGAACTCTTTACAGACAGTGCTTTCAGGTTTATCAGTGTTAAGGTTGTTTTCTTCTACACATTTCAGTATTGTTTTTTTGGTTTAGATGGCATGGAGAAACTGTATTTACTTTGCTGCCCTGCTGTCTTTAGCAGAAAAACTTAAGAAATTTGTTCCTCACTCCTGTTTGCCATGGAGGCCTCAGAGAAAATTATAGAAGAAACTCAGTTAATCAAAGGTTAAACCAAATGAATGAAGTTTGTATGGTGCCCTGAAGGTTACTAGACTCAAGGTCTGAGCAGCTGCCAAGGGGAGTGAGTTCCAGGGCAGGAGCATTCATCTGAGAAATCCCAGTTGCTGGACGTGGAGGGGTCAAACCTGGGAGCTGCAGGCGCCTCCCAGCTGAGCTCAGTTGCTATGGCTGGATGTGGGGTAGGACCCCTGTCCCTTCCCACACTCCTCGTCCAGAGAGCTCTGCAAATGCATGGGAGGGCCTGTCCCACCCCATGGAAGGGCAATAGGGACTTGCCAATTGTTCCAGATGCCTGGCTGCTTCCATTACTAGGTGTGGACCAAGCAGGTAGCTCTAAAATCACAAGGACAGGCCATTGCTGGGAGTTAGGGCTGATGAAAGGGCTCATGGACCCTGCTACAGTGCAAGTCTGGAAGTGGCACAAGTCAAAGGGTGCAGCAGGAAATGCAGAGTGACCAGTAGTCATCTATGTGTCCTCTGAGCCGCTCTCCATCCACATGTCTTTGTCTCCCTATCAGAGTGATGCTCTGGAGTGGAACCTGGTTTATTTTCCACTTCAGTCCAGCTTGGAGGTGGAATTGAAATCACATGGTATGGTTGCAAGATGGAAACAGAGAGGCAAGATGTTTTGATGTCCTTTCAACTTCCAAGTGTCTTCCAAGTGCCTCTTTCTATGATGTAGAAGAATTTTAACTAAATAAAGTCATTAAGTGAAAACTGTAAGAGCAAAGATAAAGATGTGTCTGGGTACACCTGCACTGTTATTTGTGAATGTTAAGCAGCATGTTAAGCCTTCCTATAGACTAGTTTGTGTATCTGTGCAGCAGTCTTGATATTTTATTCCTCATTTGTGCCATAACTGCAGGAGTCCTTTATGCCAATGTAGACACTGATCTCACTGCATGTCGGAATTACAACATACATGAAAGAGCTGAAATAACAAGAATGTGTAAAAGTAGAAGGTTTCTGGAGGAGGAGTTTTCCCAAAGGGAGCTAAGTTTACAGATGTAACTCATTCAGGCCTTTTTCCTTCTGAAGTTGATGCATACATGCACAAACACACAGGCTCCAGTATCTATTTCATGGACACATTCTTCCCATCTCAGTGTGTAAAGGTCTTGAAAGCAATAGCTACTGGCAGTACCCCAATTCAACATATCTAATAGGTCCTTCCCAGTTTCAAAATCACTAAGGACACACATGGCCAAATGAAAGCAGGGCTTAAACTACCTTGCTGTCAGAAGCAATGAAACAAGCTGCCTGTCCTTGTGGGCTTGATTTGTGGGTTCTTTGTTTTTGTAGTCTTGGTTTGCTGACTGCATCTCAAGAATTGTGTTGCTAGAGCAACTTTGTTAATCTAACTCCTGCAAGTAACTCCAACTCCAACTGTTGAATGCAGGACTTTTCAAAATTAATAATACACTGCAGTGGGTTTTCATTGTTTCCCAACTTTTATGGATTAAGTGGCTCCAGGAAAAAAAGAGTAAATTTGATTATTTTTAAACTACCACTGACTCAGTGGATCTGCTCAGATTTAGGAGGGCATGGCCTGCCTACATACTTAGAGAAGATATTTTGGATCAGAATCAAATGGCCTAACTCTACTGACTTAAACACAGCATTTCCAATTTACATCACCTCAGTGTTTGAACCTGATGTTATGTGTGCAGACGTAACCAGAGAAGGGACACTGCCTCTCTTCAGCTCCATATTTGACCTTCTCTGTGTTTGCATGTGATTGCGTGTACAGAGATATGGAAGTACATGTGTGATCACAAAATATCTGTGCTTTGCCACATTTTTCTGTCTGCTTAGGTGGGGAATCTTAGCTCCAGTAACTATCAGAGAAAACTTTTTGATGCCAACAACCACTGGAGGAAACAAATGCCCCCAACATGGTCCTTGTGGTTTGTACCTGGTAAGGACACCCTGAATCTCCAGGCTAACAGGAACAGACTTCCTTACTGGCTGACATGCATTTCCCAGGCCAAAATTTCTGTTACGAGTTGTTTTGGGTTTTGTTGGTATTTTTATTTTTTATATTGCTATCCCTCCTAGCAATTGTCATGCTGCTGTTCATACTTCCCAGCCTAGAGGAACTCTGTCCAGGCTTTATCTTAGTGGTTTGTATTCCTGTGGTCACAACAACAGTTCAGGCTTATTCTTTTGAACAAAATTAATTATTGTTAGGTTATCTGGGAGTTTGATCCAGAGACCGTATTTCCCTAATAGGCATAATTTTGAAGAGCTTGTGTTTAAAAAGAATTGTTATCTACTGCTTACTGGCAGGTTTTGAATCTTACATCCCTGTTGAGATTGTTTTCCTCTACATGCCTAATTACTGATGACACAGCTAGATATAAGCTAAAGAGGTATCTTGCAACTGGAAAGAAAAGGATAAAAAAAAAGCCAAGTTCCCTTTGACTTAAACAGAAGGAGGCTTCATTTTATTTCACTTTGTAAAATCACCATGGAAGGATCCTCCTCCAAGAACTTGCAGCAATATGAGGAGTGTGTACAAAACAAGTCCAGACATCAAACAGGGCAACTCCCAAAATGTCTCTGCATTTGTAAACATGCATCACATCTGCTCAGCTTGGCTGTAAGCATGAAACATAAAACTTGGGATATCTGTCTTTTTAATTTGAATGGATGCTAATTCAGGCTGTGGCTCGAGGAGATGGAGGATGCAGCTGCAGCTGGCTTGAAAAAGTGTTTCAAGAAAAAAAAAGACACCCTGAAAAATTATATATGTTTCTATTAAAAAAAAAAAAAAGGGATCAGTTGCCTGATCTGATTTGTAGTGCACCCCTAGTTAGGTCATTTGGAACTACTGCATAAGAACTACCATCACTGTTAACCTTTTCCTGGGATCAAACAACAATCTTTGATCCAAAGGATGTTCCCTGATGATGAGAACATGGAGAGAGGGAGCAAAGCTTCTGTGGCATTGAGATGTGTGTCTTTTATTCCACAGTATGTGTGAAAATGGCTAGGGAGCCTTTATTGGGACATATATTGAAGCTTTATAACCACCACAACCATGCACTGGGCTGCTTCAGCAGGTGCACTTTTCCAAACACCAGTAGAAGCATGGCACAGCTTATCCCTAAGTTAGAAATATTTATGGAAGTATAAACAAACAAACAAACAAATAAATACAGAAATAAATTTCCATAATAGAATATAGAACTAGATTTTACTTAGTCAGTAAAGAGAAGTTTTAATACCAACATAGGTGCCTGTGCAACAGTGATAGTACTCTTAGGGATCACATAAACTAAACCAATGTATGTTTCATGCATACTTATATATGCATAACTATATTTGATACATAATTATAATGTGGAGAGTGTATGGAGATCAGGTCTGAGATGTGGTGTAAAGCGAATGGCACAAGGTGACCTTCATTCATGGCCAGGCACTAAATGGGGCTCTTGGTTTAAATGTTAATGTAATACTGTAGTCACTGCACTCCTGGTTGATATGCCTTTTGGACACAGTTGCTGGAAGAATTTTTTGCCCATAGTTGTATATCACTGTCCCTCCTTTGCAAGTTACATCTCTAAGATTTTACTGGCAGAGCTGCTGATCTGCCTTGTCTCATGCAGTCCTGTCGAAATACCTACGTGCACATCTGACTGTGAAGAAGGTGTCTGTCCATAGCACAGGGCTTTTGACTTGAGGCAAAACATATTGAGCACAACAGGAATGAGCTGACCGAGACTGATCTGGACTTACAAGAGTTTGGGGATCTGAAATTAAAAGAACAGGGTCTTAAGAGTTTTACAAACTATTTGAATCCATAAATACAAGCACAGTTATCATGCAATCATTGGACTACTTTCACACACTGCTTAGTGTAAGTATTTTCTCTCTCCCGTCATGTCAGTATCTAGTCAGATGCACCAGCCATGCACACTCTTTTCCATGCAAAATGGTCTTCTTTGTGGAAAGAATTTAAACAATTTTTGATGTAGAGATAGCAAATCTGTCACTAGTTGAACATGGAAAGCACAGTTTTGGGAGTGCTGCAACCTCCTAGAAAATATCGGGCTTCACAATGTAGACATTCAATACCATATAGTGAGAAATCTGTGTGGATTTTGGTGGGGTAGAAAGGAGAAAGTAAGGCATGTCCTAACACAGAAAGTGTGGTCTGCTTCTTAAACGTGCAAAAATGCCTCAACATTCTGCCTTTGGCAAAACCTCACTTTATACGTGTTCTGTGGCTTGTGTCACTTGGCCACGCCCCAAGCTCACCTCTAGCGTGGCTACATTTCAGCACTGCGGTGTGTGCAAGTGTTGTGGGTTATTATCTACATGGCAGCAGTATCCAGAGGCTTAAGCCAGAGCTGCAGCCCTTCATGTTAGGCACAGAGGAAATACACTGGCAGTCTCAATCTGAACACCTCCTGGTCTAGAAAGGCCCGCAAAAGAGGTGGAAAGGAAAGAGACGCAGCAGAAAAAAATCATCCAGGGTTGCACAGCGTGGAAACAGGGCAGCAGAGGTTCCTGCTAGTGGGTGGTGGCTGTTTTCCTGCCTTCCCAGCAGCCAGTGTTGTGTCACTTAATGCTGCAGAAGGTGACTTTTGGGTCATGTGTAGGCACAGGGCTTTTGCAGGGTGGCTTTTCATGCTAGGACAACCTAAGAGCATTTCTCATCCTGTGTGACTGCTGTGTCCTGCTGCTAGAGTGACTGTCTTAATGCCTGAGTGACAAACAGGTACCTGTGCCCATGTAGAGGTTTTTCTAGGGCAAAGTTCAGCCTTTGAGTTTCAAACTGCTTGTATGCAGGAGATCATTGCTACTGCTGGAGCTGGGCCTCGAGCACCTGGACCTGTGATGCGACAGCCTCCATCTTACACTTTGGGCTGAAAGGTGCTGTGCAAAGGATACATCGTGTTGTTAATGCAGCTGATTTCCCAAGCGAGCTGTCTGCAAGAGGCTATTTTTGTTCTTTGATTTTTCCCTAATTCACAGAACTCTCTGATGTTCTCCAGGGTACAACAGACTTTATCCATGTTACTAATGATTATTTCTATTAATCTCCCTTAATAGGACCGAGGGAGCAGTGACTGGTCACCCCTCTGCAATGTCACTCATGATCCCTCCTGGACCTTTTGAGTGACTAGGCTGGTAGGAAATGACAACAGAGTGCTGATGAGATTAGCACTTCTTGCTCTTCATGGTGTAAAAAACCCCAGGACTAACTCATTCTTCAAGCTCCTCAGTGACTAATAGGTGTTTTATCATCCTTTCAATTAGACAGCATTTATCAGCAATCTTTGCTAGCTCACTGCATGAATTGACCTGCCATTCACTGTCTCAGCCCTTGGAACTGGTAATTAAGTTTAGCAATCTGCCTAAGCAGCTCTGATTGAGATACGTGGTATGTTTCCATGTGGGTAGGCAGACACTTTGGGTTTTCCTTCCCAATAGAAAAGGGCTTTGAGAAAAGTGAATGAAGGGTCCCAGCAGATGCCCTGTGTCAGGTACCTGCAACCCTGAAAGCCTCACAGGCAGAGTTCAGTGAGTGACATGGAGCAGCTCCACCACGGCTGGGGGTGGGCTGCACAGGGGTGTCAGTGGGGCCAGCCTGATTACCGGTGGGCCAGGGAGAGGAGCAGCTTTAATTGGAGTTGGCCAATGTAAGCTGAGACAAGTGCACAGTGCTCCCTAGCTGAGCACCTTCTTCATCCCTAAACTTTCCAAACGGCATGCTTTTGGAACAGCAAGGGAGATTTTGCACTTCATTCTCAATGTTGAGGTAGGTCAGCCTTGAAGTCTGGGCACGGATACAAAGCTCTGAAGTCTGGGTACCTCTTTGTGTTGAGTAAGGGATGAAGCAAAGCAGTTGCAGTGAAGCATGTTATGTGTGATGAAATCCGGGGATCAGGTACGCTGACACAGGTCCTACATCTTCTCCGGTACAGTTCTCCTCAGTGCCAGCAGAGGACATGTCCTGTTGACAGTGTAAACAACAACAACAAAAAAGGTAAGCCAGCCTCCTGCTGAAGGAGGAGTTTTTAAGGGGGTTGGCCCTACAGAAAAATGGCTGAACTGCAATGGCACAGTGTGATTTGCCATGCTAACATGAGGGTAGTGCTAACAACGTTGCAGGTTATTGCTGCCATTGAAGCTGCCTGCCTGTTGTTATCTCCCAGCCTGTCCAGGTATCATTTCTTTTTAAAAAGAGCGGAAATTTGCAGATTGCTTACATTAAAGCCATATGGCTGGTAAAGGCGCTTTCCCCCCTCATCTAAATCTGTGGCTGATAATATTTGATAGGGGCTGATTTTCAGTAGCTAGCCTACTTTTTTAAAGCAAACTTTACTCCAAAAGAAGAGACATCTTAAAAAAACTGACACAGCCTTCATCACAACTACCAAGGGGTACAGAAATGTCAGGGTCCCCATTATTCACTTCAAAATAAGGTTCAAGTTGCCTGGCTTGGGGTTTTGGAGGAAGCACACAATTTGTAGAGTTCACTGAACCTCACAGAAGATTTGGATTTGAATTTGTCTGGAGCTGCCCTGAAATATTTCTCACTGATTCTGAAATTATCCCTTGCGCTATTATACCACAGGAAACATCCTAAGGGGATTTTTCTGCTGCTTCTTTTTCCTCTCCTTTCGCTACACCAGGTTTGTCTCCCTGCTGTCTGAAGGAGACCACCTACAACTTAAGGAAATAAAGACCTCTGTGAAAAAATACAGGCAGACCCGATATTTAAGGGTCAGCTCCCTGCAATATTTTTCTAGTTGTCTGAGCTGATCTAACCACAAAATCGGGAAGAAAAAAATCATTATCATGTGGTGGCTGGGAGGGTAACCTCTGTTAAAAAGCAACAACAAAAACAAAACACAGCAGCGTAAAAGTGATGGGAAAAGTGCCAAGTAGAGGAAAGGAAAAGGACTCCGATATTCATGAGGTATAGTAAATAATGGCACTAAGAGGTAGTGCTTGATGAGGATAAAGCAGCAGACATCTTTAATTTTGGAGCAGAGAGATGGGGGTCTTGTCTAGTATAATTTATTTAAGAGGTTTCTCTGTGTTTATAGGGGGAAAAAGTGGTCCTGAATATGAAAAAAAATAATGGGCAAAAAAATACACTTTCTTCCCTGAAACCACCCAGGGGTTCCTTCCAGCATTCTGCACCATGAAGATCATGTGCTTTAATTTCAGACCTGAAAAGCAGAGAAGGAAAGAAACGCTTTACAATTTGGAGCAAAGGCTGCCTTTCCACACGGAGGCACTAAGCAGGGACGTAAATTACAGGGTATCTGTTTCAGGCCCCTTTCAGTATACGGCTCCTACAAGAGCTCCAGAGTAAGATAATCCTCTGGAGATCAGAGGCAGCGTGTTATTAGCAGGAGCTCATAGGTTACATTTAGTGGTGCCTGGGGTACCTTTATGCTGAAGTGTTAGTGTCAGCTCGAAAGCACATAAGCTTTCTCTTGAGTCTAATTATACATTCATTGCGCATGCAACAGAATATTCAAATGTGTTTAATTAGTCGAAAGATTGTGCTTTAAACCCACAAAAGCAAGGCAGTAAGGAATAAGGATAAAAAGTCAAGTAGCCTCTTTTATCTAATTGCATCTCTGACTGCCTGGGAGTCCCTAAGCACCAGTGTGAAAGATACTGTAAAAATATTTAAATATAAAGCCATAGCTGAACAAGCTATAGCCACAGCAAACCCCTGTGTTTCTCTTATGCTTAATGACCAATTAAATTGTTCCTGATTTACACTAGTTCATATAGAAAGGGAAAAGTGTTGAGTTTGTGTCCTCTCGGCCCCTCAGTCAGATCACCTGTAACATTGTGGTGTGGGCAGAATACCTTCTGTTGTTTGTAAAAGAAGTTCATTATCTGCTTTGAAAATGCCTTATTTACATTTTCCCATTAAAGAATATTAAGTAAATTCTCAAGGATTTCCATTAAACTTAGGTTAATAGCTCAAATAGAGGGTTATATTTAATTATAAACCATAAAGGCTTCACCCTTGAAAACAATACCATCATTTTATCTTCTCATCTGAAGTACCTTCTTTGTTCTTTTTTTTGCATGTGTGGTAAATTAACTGGATTTTGCAGGTGCTTTCTGAAATCTAATGGTGACATAATTGTTATATGAAGTTGCAGCAGATAAATTTTTACCATGAAGCCTGTGGCTTCATGGTAGAGATCGGGCAAGAAGGAGGATGAAGGCTTGTGCTTCTGCCAGTTCACTCCCTACTTAGCCCTGGGTGAGCGCTTTCAGATGAGGTTCTCAGGAGTGGTCACTCAGTCCCCAAGCCCATTAACGTGACACTATTTTATACTCATTGCTAAGTATCAACAGCCCCAAAGGAGACCATCTCTGGACAGGCATTGGCCCCCAGCCAGGCATCTCCAGGCTCCTCCCAGGGGAGCCAAGTGCCCTGGCCATGCTCTGGGTCAGCCCAGCTTCATGCAGCTTTGACTCTGCTTATCCCCATTCAAGCAGTATAATGCCTTTATCTCAGAGACATTTTGGGTGGAAGGGGCACCTTCAAAGTAGGGTCATCTTCCATGTAAAATCAGCTTTTCCCTGGGCCAGGACAGGGGCCTGAAGATACAGGTCTTCCCAAGGTATGGTCTGCAGTATGTGATTTAGTGCAAAGACAGTGCAAGAGTGAAAGAAAAAGAAAAAACCACGAAGTGAGCTGAAAATCCAGCTCCTGGAATTAGAGGAGTTAAGGGGACTCGGTCCTGCCTTAACAGAGTTCAGACAATTAAAATAAGCCACTGCTATTGAGGATTAATTAGCTCAGCTGGGATGGGTGATAATGAATGCCCTTCAGTGGGCTGTGACCATGAAGATGCTGCATCCACGGGCCATCTTTGGGAAGCTGCAAACTTTCCCCAGAGGATGGGTGGCAGAATGAATCTGCTCAGCCTTCCCAAATATGAAGGTTTCATCCTGGAAAGACAGGACCTCAGTGAAAGCAGAGTAGAAAACAGCCACTTCATTCTAACCCATATCATACAATATAGTAATTGTTTTATTTCATTCTAGGCTGGGAGCATCATGCCATATGCAGAGAATGAATTGGGATACAGTGAATTTATTCCTTTAGCACTTTTGAAAACCACCATGTCTGTGTATACAGTGTGTGGAATTTGTCATGCAAAGACCTCTGTTGTTTTAGATACCCTTATAAAGGCTTTGAAAGGGATCTCAAAGAATACAAGATATTGGGGGACTGATTGATGCTTTCTATGTAGAGCACAGGACCATGAGACAGCTCCTGAACCGTGGGCACTTGCTCTTGTTACAGGTACTAACCGAGGGAAACCTAGGTGGCTGTACTTCCCTGCTTTCCTCCCAGCTCTGAAAATAAATGCTAGTTAAGTTCTGGCCTTGTCTTTGGCACTTTGGTGCAAGTAAATCTCCTCCTGTGCTGACTCTTTATAATAGAGGAGATCTGTTCAAGCCAGATTTTCTTCCTTCTACCCCCTGTGCAGCTCCTGTCATTTGGAGGTGTAGCTGGGGAGCAGAGTTCATGCCAATGTGTCTTCTGAGCAACAGGTTGGCCTGTTTGGACTTTTTTCCTGAGGGTGCACTGGCCAGGCTGCAGAAAAGGTGTTCAGAGGGCTGGAGCCATTGTGGCATGGCTGGTAGGAATATTGAGGAGGAGACAGTGAGGCTGCAGTTATAACTGTAAGCACAACCTCTGGCCATAAATTTGATATTTTCTCCTCCTAAAACACCATCTGCTTGCTACTGTTTATATTCCATGCCAACCCTCACACATTCAGGCAAGTCTGTGGCACAGGGACACCTGTTGTCACATCTCCTCCCTGAAGTCATCTCTGCAGCTTGGGAGGAAGGTGACCTCCCTTTTCGGAGTACTTCAGCCTGAATTAACAGAAAACTGCCTGTGGTTGTGGGTACATTACTTTGAGTGTTTATGCCACTTATCTGTTACCTAAAGATGGAGGTTTTGAAGACACTTTTAAGTGTTTTTTTTTCTTTCAGCTGCTAATCTTACAGTGTCAGGAGCCTGCACTCTTGGGAAAGTTGCACCAATTTACCTCAAGGGGCTTTAAGTTTTAGTTAGAGTGACATGGGATGTGTTATGCATGTGGAGGGCAGGAAGGCTCTGCAGAAGGATCTGGGCAACACTAGAAGCAAAGTGTGACCTTGCAGCTTCCCGCTGTGCTCTTTCACTTCACTTTTTTGGTCAGTCACGAGAGCTCAAGCAGAAGGCAGCCAACTCTCCCCATCTTCCATCACCCTTGCAGGGCTATGGCTGTGTATTCCACTGCAGGGCAGCTATCCTTGGCACAAAGTTTGCTCCCTGACAGGCTCATGTGAGCACTGGTGGGACTCCAGGCTGTGGCTCCCCTACTGCATGGGCTAGGTGGATGACTCACAAGAGCTGGGATTGTGCCCTGCCAGCAAGAGGCAAAGTGAGCAGTGATGCTGCCTTTCTTCTGCAGGGTGAAGTGAGCCTCCCCAAGGCAGTCCTTTGCCCCTTGGAGGGAGGATGAGGAGGAGGAGGTGTAAATTACAGCCAGGTTTCCACAAACTAACCTGAAGGCCTTTACCTCTGCACAGTGTTTCACAACCAGCACGGTGGGCCAAGAGATTACTTTTGTGCTTGTACTTGTTTTCCCACCCAGTGTGGCTTGGTCCCTAATGAAAATCAGGGGGCAGCAGGTTTCTTGGGTAACCACTGCTCCATAAGACAAAACAAGAGAAAAAAACAAACTGCAAAATATGGACTGTTGGGTTTTAACTTGCTCATTCTTAAGGCCTGTGTGCAGATGAGAAGCAGCAAAGGTCAAAGGCCATTGACTTCAGCTTCTTCCCCTTAATTTTTATGTCCACTGTTACTGGATGGGATGGGTCCAGCCTGTGGATGCCTGTATCCCACCGCTCTTTTCAGGATGCTCCCCAGCTTTTTTGTTGGGGTGAGGACAGGGGCTTCCTATGAGAAGTCAGCCCATGGGGCTCATTGCTACCTCTGGCACCATTAGTGTGCTGAGGGATGAGCGAGGAGGCTCTTGCAAGGAGGAGAAATCAAAGCTTGCAACTGCAAAAATCTGAAAGCAAAACAGTGGAAAACTGGCTGGACAAATGTGGAAAGCTCTTGGAAATAAACAGCCCACAGAGGCACAGCCAACCTTATAGAAACTGGTTTAAAGTGATCGGTTACTGAGTCCCTGTACATGTGGGCTGAGCCTGAGGGGAAGGCTGGCACTCCCTGCAAGGTGTGCAGGGGGCACAGCGGGTCCCTCTCCCGGCTGGGAGCCTGCTGGGGCTGTAACATGGAAATGTGAAGCCAGCTGGCTGTGTTGGAGGCCAAAAGCCTCCCTTCCCAGGGGCTGGAGCAAAGTTGAGGGCGTTGAGCAAGATGCAGGGCTGTGCCTGGCATCCCCCGATGGTCGTAGGGGAGGGCAAGGGCACGGCAGGGCTGTGGGAGTTGTTGTTGTCCTGCATCCATCTGCCCCGCAACACTTTTTGAGTGCTAACATGTTTTATGACGCCGCGCAAGTGAAACCAAATAGTGGCTCCTGGCTCCTCGTAACTTGTGTAAATTCCAGATGTGACAATCCTTTTACTGGCAAATGGAGATGTTTATCCCTGCGCTCTCCTCGAGCTGAATTAGCTCCCACCAGGAAGAGCTCCCTGAAAATGTGCCTGCCTGGCTACTAAATGGCTGCATAATTGTCCCTCTGCCCCTTCCCAGAGCTGCACATAAAAAGCGCAATCCAAATTCCTGGGCAAACCAGGCAGGGCCCTGGAGAGCACTTCCCACCCCCCTTCAGGAACTGAACGTCATGCCTAAAGGATAATGCAGGATTAGGACAAGGGGAAAACGAGTGGCTTAAACAGATCCCAACTGCAGCGAGGCTCAGCAAAATGTGTCCTTATTCCGAGCCATAGTCCTCTCTCTCTCTCTTTTTTTTTTTTAAATAAAATTTGTTATTATTGCAAGGGGAAGGAGGAGAAGGCCTCCAGATTGTGAAACAGAAGGAAGAGGAACAGTGTTAGTTCCCTGAAAGCCCCCAGCCCAGGCCACAAGGCCACCCTGCCCTCTGCCACACAGCGTTGTACATGGGAAACCCTTCCCGGCCCTTCCCTGCCTGTCCTTCCCCACCTCCTCCTCCTCCTCCTCTCCCGGAACACACAGGCACTAGTTATTAGGGATTAGGTGGAACAGATGCATGTAAGATGCTTACTGCCTTTTCCAGACACAAGGCCACTTTCCAATCAGCTCAGAGGAAACAGGGTAATTAGATGGAGTCACGGTCGGGGAGTGGGGGGGGAATTAGCCTCTTACTCAACCAGAGCCTGCAAGGCCACCTCTTCCCCCCACACTCCCTCCTTTCCCCTCCTCCCCATTCCTCTGCCCACTCTGTCATTTCAAAGCTTTTTATTTTTTCTTTCCCTTTTCCAGGAGGCAGCTGATGCCGGCCGGCTGGATGCCAAGCAGGTCAAGCCTCTGCAGCTGAAACTGCCTGAGATTCTTAAGCGGGATGATGAATCAGCTGTGTCCTTTAGGACACATTCTCTCTTGGACGTGCGCTGGGATGCCGTCTCTCTGCTGCTTCCCCGTGAGAGTGTGCTCAGAGCTGCTGGCTGATGACACTGGGTGGGTTGATGAGTTGGGTTTAACTCTTCCTCCTCCCTCTCATAAACCAGCTTCGCCTCCTGGTGAAGTTATTGCCCCTTAAGCTGACGATAGCAGCTGTAGATGTCCCAGTGGAGGAGGAGTGCCGGGCTTTGAAGGAAATGATGCCTTGCTTGTTATTTGCCTGTTTTTAAAAGCATATTAAGACAACTTTGGCTTGAGTGCCCTGAAGGCAGCAATTCCGAGTGAGGACAGGCTGGTTTTTACTGTGTCCATCCCTGCTCCCAAAAAAAAGCCTTGACTGTTGGGGTTGCTGAGTGCAACTGCTGCAGCCTGGGAGCTGCTGTTCCCAGACTGCCTCATGCCTGATGACTCCCACAGCACAAGACATTTTTCTTTTCCAACTTCTTTAAAAGTTCTTGGGTGTGTTTACACTTCAGTGCTTGCTCATCCCTGAGGAGATTTTGCTGGGTAAAGTTCTCCAAAAGTGGCGGGCTGTCCTGTCACTGTTATGCACAGGGCAGCTGTGACAAGGTAGTGGTTATCAGGCACTGGGGATGGTGATTAAGAAGTTGACTATTGTATTTATTACCATCTCCTCCCACAAGCTCCTGCCTTGCTTGTTTGCCTTCTGAGGCCTGACTAAACTGCTGTTTGTTGGGAGAGTACTGCTCTTTTCCAAGATGTTTGGTTTTAAAACCATCAGAATGTCCCCAGGGTGTTTGAAAGGGGATGTGCTGTGTCACGAAAGACAGTGCTCCCCATGGAAGGATTTTTTTTTCCAAGTGACAGGTCAGTTGGGCAGTAAACATGCAAAGGAGGAGGATCACCATTACAAATGTAAGTGAGCAGAGAAGAACTGACCCCAGCTTTGAGGCAAAGAAACCAGAGAGTGCCTGGACTTCCCCAAACGCAGATGCTGCTCCTC
Organism: Pomatostomus ruficeps; assembly: GCA_013400735.1. Lineage (NCBI taxonomy): Eukaryota > Metazoa > Chordata > Aves > Passeriformes > Timaliidae > Pomatostomus > Pomatostomus ruficeps. The sequence goes on along the minus strand of VYZT01060256.1, from coordinate 208,367 downwards.
ACTGGTGGTACCCTTTTGAACATCATGTAGATAATTTTCTGAGATTGACATTAACCTCTTTTCATAAGCATGCACAAGCACCAAATGTTGAAATCCACTTGAGGGCTGGATGGAAAATTTCTGACTATGGTTTGCTGTCAGGAAGTGCTGGTTCAGCAAGAGGAAAAAAGATGTCAACTTCAACAGTAAAAAAAGGATCAGAAAGAAGCAGAAAAAATATGGTACCATTGAAGATACTCCCCTGGGGGATTTTTGAAGCAGTGAGGTTTATTTTTCAGTGCCCTGTTTTTATTTTTCATTGAGATGTCGGATAAACACAGCCAGAGCAGAGGCTGCACCATATTTTTCCCTGTGGGTTTGCTCAGTATATGGTAGGTAACAGCTTCTGCATACCCAACACATCCTTCCCAGTGCCTACCTGTGATAACACAGGTGGTAACGGTGCAGGTAGAGCAGGAGGAACTCTTCTGACATACCGTCTTAAGGGTGGTAAGTCAGAAGAGTTTTTAAGGGAGAGCAAAGTGCCTCTGCGGAGCACAAAACTCACACGGAGGCATAATGGGATCTGTCTTGGAGGTGAATTATCTCCTTCACTGACACCCTGCACTCCTGGCCATGTGGGTCAACTGATGACCTAGTAAAACCATTCTCCCCTCAGGTCTTGACATACTCCTCATTTATGTAGCTGCAGCTACTTAGGCCTGGTAATTCTAAAAATTACATTCTTCCTGAGCACCCAAGTCCTCACAGGAGTACAAAATTAAATATGCAGGGCAGAAACAAGACATGGAAGAATAACCCTGTGTTGCATGGGAAGTGTGTGTAATTTTGGTTACTGCTCTGCATTTTTTTATGTCTGCCAAATACATGGGATTGAGAAGTAAATAGACAAAAATATATATGTTGAAGCAAAAAAAGCTAAGAAAAACAGTATTCTAGTGCAGTTCTGAAAACAGCCAACCAAATAAATCTCCCCAAATACACAGCTTTGCTACCCAGGGTGGCTGTTTGGTTCAGGACCTTCCCAATTAGCATTATAAACATACCAAAGTGCTATGCATGTTTTAGAGTAAATCACCTAAATAGATTATTACTGTTGGATAGCAATTAAAATGATTGAGTAGTCTAATCTGTGTCCTGGTATAGTGCCAAGTATCAGAGCTCTGATTTATGCATTTCCCCCTCCTCCCGATGCTGCTTCTGAAATGGGACAGCGTGGGAAGCCTGGCAGCACATGGGACAGACCTTCTCTCAGCAGTATCAGGCCACTTGTTCCTTGAATTTTCCTCCAGGAAGTGGGATGGTGAGAAGAGACTTGGCGCTTCCCATCCCTGCTGATGAATGGGGCCAGGCTTTCTTTGGACTGCAAGCAAATTCACCAGGCCAGATGCTCAGGCCAAGCCCCAGGGCTGCTTGTTCCTAGGAAGGAAAGGTAGAAGACTCCTTAGGCTGTTTATTCTTTTTTATTTTGTGTTATGGTGAAGTTCCTGTCCCAGAAATGATGCTTGTATTTTAGTCTCGTTTTTCAGTGCTGCCCCCTAAGGCAGAGGATACAAGAGGGGAGCATCATTTTTATGACAACAAGGATGTATCCTTTACAATTGTGACTCCCTTTGGCTGTGATGTGGCATGCTGTGGCTGGCCTGCTGTGTTTTCTGTCTTTCTCTGGGACAGCTGAAGTGAGCACTGCAGTGACAGATAGATTCATGATGGATGGACTGGCAGAACCAACATATTTTACAGAGGTTAATAAGAGTTTTGTAGCTGTTATTTATTACCAGGACAGGGAACGCCTACATGTGTCCCTATCTCTCATTGCAGTAGTAACGCTCGTCTTGAAAACCAGCTCATCAGCTTTCCCCCAGGCTTTTGTCTGCTTTTCCTCTCCTTGCAGTTTCTCCAGGCCATGCTGCCCATTTAGCATTTCCCTGAACTACAAGGGACAGACTGAGCGTCTGGGAATGTATGCACAAATCAGATGACCCGAAACAGCCTGCATTTCCGCGCCCCCCCCCCTCCCCCCCGCCCCCCGTTACTGGATTATTCAGGTGTTCTTGCTTTGAATCTCCCTCTTTGTTACCTACCGGAGCACTTGTGGTTGGAAGCGTGTCGGGACAGGGGCAGTGTGACACAAGCCTGCAGAGCACCGAGGAGCAGCCTGACCTGCTCACAGCTCCACGTGCTGCTGCTCTAATGACAACGGTGATTTTTCATGCCTGCTATTGGAAGAAGGAAGTAACTGTTTGCAGTAAGCCACGTAGTAATCAGGAGCTGGATTCCTGGGGACCTTTACCTGTTAGTTTTCCTCTCCGAGTGACTCGCCTCTGAGCGGGACCTTTGCAGCCCCGAGCCTATGTCAGCCCTGTCGGGGTCTGGCGTTTGTCAGTCACTCAAAAGATGGGAGCTCAAGTGAGAGGTTTTCTCAGCTGCCAAATATTGTTCCTACAATGGGAGGCTTTTGGTCCCAACCTTAGAGAAGCTGTCTGTGTTCTGGCTGCTGGGCAATGCTTCTGCCAGCCCAGGGGTGAAAAAGGAAAGACAGGGCTGTCCAAGTTTCTGCCCAGATAAAGCCTGGATTTCACTGCCACGTGATGCAGCTGGTTAGCAGCTTGTGCATGCAAACGCTGCTGAAAACCAAAGGGGCATGGGAGGAAAGGAAGAAACATTTTGTTTCTCCTCTCCCCTCCTCTGCCTGTTTTTGTCATGCTGCTGTTCTACTCCTGCCCCGATCCTCAGCTATTTGGCAGAATCATTGCCATTGCAAATGTACGTGACTAATCTGTTACTTGAGGAAACGATTCACAGGCATGAATGACCCAGGCGGTCAGGGAGCTGATGGGATCCTGTGCTAGGAAGTGTTTTGAGGCGGGGGGGCGTTAGTGTATGCATGTGGTTTTTGTTTTAGTTTTTTGTTTTGTTGGGAGTTTTTTTGGGAGGGGGGTATTTCTTGTTTGTGTGTTGTTTTTTTGTTGTTTTGAGGGTTTTTTTTTTTCCCCCAGAGGATTGCTCCCGTTATTAACTAATGAGAGAGAGATACCCATCAGAGTACTAGATGCATGGACAGGGTCTCTGTTAAAGAGGTGGCCACCCTCTTCCCAGCCCCAGGGGCAGATGTGCTGCACCAGGACTGCACGTCTCTGTTCCTCCCCGGCCACGTGGATGCAGTTCCCTTGCGGTGGCACGGTGCCATCAGCCGGAGTGCAGAGGCTCTGCAAGGTCTGGGTGTGAGATTAGGGCAGATCCTTACTCGTTCATCTCCCAACCAGCTCAGGCAGACACCCGAGGCCGTGGGACCGGAATGCTCTGACCTGAATACAGCCAGGCAGTATCCCTTCAAGCCCGGTCCTCGCCTCCCTCCACCACTTTGCTTTGCTCCGTTTCAGCTGTGCATCCTTAAGTGATTCAGGGGCTCTGGGCCAAAGGGCTCTTTGCCCTGCTGGGCTGATCCTGAAGAGAAGGGGTGATGTGCCAGGAGGTCTGGGAGGCGAATGTCATTTCATCACTGTTCTCCCAGGAGAGGTAGAGGGATCCAGCATGGGAACAACGGGGGTGGGGGGGCAGGGGTTAATGAGGAGAAATGGGATAAATTAAAGAAGGGAATATGTAGGCCAAGTATTTGGAGAAAACATATGTTTAAATGCTGTCAAGCCAAGAATTATTTTCTCAAAAAAATAAGTGAATTCCAGAGAATGACTAAATTATTGGACACAGCGCCTAACTAGGTACCTTGAAAATGTGTTGAATCAGGCTGTTGGTGTGAATTACTAGCCAACTGCTTTGGAAAATATACCCTAGGGAGCACCAACTTTCCTGGCTTTCCACTGATCTTAATGCCAAAGTGAAATCTTCTGAGGCAAAGGGACATTAACTAACTTACAGTGCCATCTAGCCCCATCTAAGACATAAGACGTCTATGAGTGGTTGCTAATTTTGTTCCTGTAACCGGGAGGCTGAGTCACTTCAGCTCTAACCCACCTCCTAGGTCATGTGCTTGTGGATATAAGTGTATCTTGGAGTACATCCGTGCATGCACTGGGATGTATTTTTAAAAACTCGTCCATGAGCCATAAACGTAAATGCCTGACTGGGAGTCATCCCAGCTGGACAAATCCTGTGTGTTTTCATGGCCACTTGAGGTGGGGAGGGCAGCTCTGTGCTGCTTAGGCCTGTCTGGCACTTCCCATTGATAAGACCTTACTTTGGATGGCTCAGGGATTTGCCAGACCACAAGTGCTTGAGCTGGAAGCGTTGGGTGCTGGGTGCTTGCTGCAGGCTGTTTGTAGGGACTTCTCCCCAGAGCAGTGTTTGTAACAGCTCCCAGTGCTCAGAGCACTGGGTTTGCTCTTTCTGAGGGGAAAGAAAAAGGCAAATGTGAAAGCAGCAGTGCTGCTGCTACTGCTCATCTTGTGAAACATGTTGGGGGCAGAGGGTAGTGGCTCCAGCTCCTGCTGCCCACACTGTGCTGTGACTGCATCCCTGCACCTTTCACTAAACTCACCACAGACACATCATCCCCTGAGAGATGGGGACATGGGGGGAATTCTGACAACTCCTCAAAGGCCACAGAGTGGGAAAAGATGCCTTGGGCTCCCTGGTACAAGGGTTCAAGGCCCTGAAGTCTGTGAGAGTCCTAAAATTGCTGTGTTAGCTTTTTGGGCCTCTGCTTTTTGCCCTTGTGGGCTCCAGAGGGATTCAGGGGTTGCTGCTGGGGCCCATGGGTTTGGTGCAATATTTTGGTTTTGAGTCTGCAAAGCTTGTGCCAGCCTTTTTTTTTCTGCCTTGCAAAAGACAAATGCAGGGAAGCTGGCCAGACTGCCAAAGGTAGCAAAGTAACCTTTTTTCTATGGAGGAAAACACCCATTATCCTAACTGGGTTTGGATTACCAGTGTTTTTTCGCACTTTCTCCTTTATGTTTCTTTTTTTTTCCTTGTGTGCTTGCAGTAATGTCCGTAGCCAGACATATGCTCATGGCCTGGAATGAAGTCGACTGCAATTACATCCTAAGGGAGTCACTCAACGGGGATTTTGTGGAGACAGGACGCAGGCTCTGGTGGAGCTGCACATGTGCTGTTAGACCTCCAACTGCACTCGCTCTGCCTTCAGCTTTGTGGGAATGAGGAGCAGGAGGCTCAGAAACACAGCCAGTCTGGTGCACATCTGGAGGCAGTAATTGGAGGTAAAATGTGCACCTTCTGTTCTTGATCGAATGAGGTGTTTTCTTGCCTTAGTGATTTCAGTGCATTAGCACTGAAATTCATCCTTTTAAACACACTTGCTCCCCATCCCCCATGCTCTGTGCTGGTCCTATCCTTCTCCAAGCATAAAGTTGTTGGGAGCTGGGTTGCAGGGTCAGGCCTCTCTCCTGTAAGGCTCCTTGTGCCTTACTTCCTTTATCTCCAAGAGCAGCCAGAAGCACATGCTGCGGCAACACAATCATTTAATCCAGGCTGGTGAAACCTGTTCCCCAGATGAACAACTGACAGATCGTTTGCTCTGTAGCTCTGCATATGAATGCAATGTTTGTTGGGGTGGCTGGATGCCGGTGCCAGTTTTCCACTCCTGTTTCCAGCAAAGCCAAGCAGCAGCTTGACCATGAATCTGCTTCCACCCCCTTCCTCTGCTCCCTGCAACATCCTTGCTGCAGCCGCATTAGTGCAGGGGCTCTTCCTCCCTGGCTGCCGGCCGCTGATGTGGATGCAGTAGGTGCACAGATTCCCAGCAGGTGGACACAGCCCTCGGAGGAGCGCAGCAGGCCTGTGGCGCCCAGGAGAGGAACGTGTTTGCCTGGGGAGGCAGGTGATACCTGAAAGGGTGCAGCCAAAACTAACAAAGGTGTGTTCAGAGATAGATACAGTTTGATCTTTAGCCCCTGATACAAACCTTGCCTTGGCTGGGGAAGCTGCTCTGCCAAGCCCTCTTGTAAGGGCGTAACAGCCTGGCGGATTGCTGGTGATTCCAGCAGTGGGATGGAGTGGGGACGTGTGCTGCTGCCCCCCTTGCAGCTGCTGGGAGTTAGCAAGGGCAAGTGAGAGGTGCACCCCCTGTTTTAAGCCTCAAGTCCTCAGGTCTGCATGTCAGATGTGAGGAGATGGTGCTCTCTTAGTCTCATGTGCCATCATAGAATTACAGAATCATTTGGGTTAGAAGAGACCTTAAAGATCATCGAGTTCCAAGCCCACTGCCATGGACAGGGACACCTTCCACTAGACCATGTTGCTCAAAGTCCCGTCCAACCTGGCCTTGAACACTTCCAGGAACAGGACATCCACAACTTGTCTGAACGACCTGTTCCAGTGCCTCGCCATGCTCACAGTAAAGAATTTCTTCCTAATATCTAATCTAAATCTACTTTCAGTTTAAAGGCGTTACCTCTTGTCCTATCACTACATGCCCTTGTCAAAAGAGCAGAGCCAGTGGTTCATTGTACATTGTACAAGTGCATATGCTCAGGTAGGTTTTCTGAACACCCAGCACCGAAAATCTGTCCTCTCATAAGTGCTGGAGGTACTTCTGGTGAGCAGCCTGTCCTGCTCTGCTGCGGCCCTTGTTTGCTGCTTCTCTGGTTTCAGGTTCCATCCCTTCCAGATTTTGTAATGCAAGTAGCAGCTGACACTCTCAAAGCCCAGCTGATGGCTTGATGGTGGCACGAAACCAGGGAGAGCGCTGTGGTGTGCTTTGGTGGCAGCCACTGCTCTGACAAACAGCATTAGAAACTTACCAGGTGAATATGCAATGGTTTTGCAGACATCCTCTTTATTTTTGGCAAGCTGAGGGCTGAGACTTTATCAGGGCCAGCTTATGCCTCTTGAATTGCCTGATCTTCTTGCACTGCCTCTGAGGATGGAGAGATGAAAGAAGCTGCTTGCATTCAGATTGCAATCCAGACTCCTTTAAAACACCATTTTTGAGAAGAGCACGTGTTAAATATTTTTGCGGCCAGCGCTGTGAGGTTGGCTCAGCCTCCAGAAACACTTTCCAAAGCTTGTTGTTCAAAGTAGTGTGCTCTAGAAATGCACTGCATCCCCCTGCGCGAGCTGGTCCGACCTACTGTGGCCGTACAACAGGGTTTTTCTTTCAGCTCAGATGAGATTCATATTAAGATCTGTATTTGTTGCACAGTGCAACAGCTTCTTTTTCTTCCTTGTTCCCTCTTACGCACCTCCAGGGGCTGTCTCTGTGCTAGATGAGAGCCTGTGGGGCATTCAGGGAGTGCAGGTCTGGGCCATGTATGACCCTGTCACCAGGACCAAGCTGGGAGAGGTCAGTACATGTGCATAGCTTGGAGCAATGCCTGCTGTGCTCAGGAGGGTGGGAGGTTTGAAACCGTCACTGGTATTTTATCTTCAGTTTAGCATGGCTCAGGTTTGTCAGCAAAACATCATGGTCCTGAAATTTCAGGTCTGAGTCGGAGCTGGGAAGAACATCCTAGAGCTCCTGGGTTTCTGTCTATGGCTTTGGACACGACTTCAGTCAAAGATTCCCCCTTCCTGAAAGGAGAGAAATGTCAAAGTGTAATGTTTACACAGTTATGGGAAGTCCACTCAGACCTATTCAACCCCCTGCCTCTGCATCATTTTTTTTGGCAAGCATTAACTAATAAGGAAAGGAGTAAATCTTGCTTGAAGTTATTTTTCTTCCTGCTCCTGTGTCCCACCCCCAGGCGCCCCATGGCAGGTGCTACAGAGGCGAAAACCAACACTCCTGCAGAGACAGATTAGCAGCACACAAAATGATCTCTCTCCTCCTCGTGCACCCCAGAGCCTGGAAACTTCCCCATCTCTCCAGCCTTGCAGCTCAGCTGTCCCAAACCCCAGACAGCAGGGATGGATAACAGCAGGCTGCTCTCTGCAGTGCAGCCCAGGCGATGGAGGAGATAATGGGAATGATTTTTTGGTACAAGTACAAGCATGAATCCTCTGAAGAAATACTGAGTCTAGTTGCAGTGGAAAAGAAAAATAAAGGAAATGCACACACGTGCACACACACAACCTCGACCTCATGTAGCGTTGGAGGGTTTGGTTGTGTCTGACTGTTTTTTCTCAGCTGCTGGTCCTTGAACCACTCCTGGAGCAACAGCTGGCGTGCTGAGGTGAACTGCAGGGCTGCCAGCTCTCCGAACTGCAGATCAAGCCTTGCAGCGTGTTACTGGGGGATTTCCTTGAAGCCCTTGTGCCTCTTTGCCAGAGTGCTCGGATCGTGTGAGAATTGTGGCTTTTGATGGAAGAAAAACGGGGGGGGGGGGGGGGGAGGAGAAGCTAATTAAGAAAAAATGTTTCTAGCGCTCATGATTGTGTAGGAAAATTAACAAATAGGAAATGAGTGTGACTTACAGTGAGTAAAATAATAATTCTTTTGCCCCGAGCAGGGCTGTGTGAACTGTTTGGATGGCATGTGGTGGAAGGGGCGGGGTGTGGAAGAAAATGGAGCCCTGCTCAATGCTGCAGGCCTTTTGCCACTGCAACTGAAAGACTAAAACTTATTTTACCACTCTGGATGCTAACTCATGACAGGCAATGGCTTTAGCTATGGTGAATGAAGCCCAAGGAGGGGTCCATCACAGATTAACTCCTAAGACTTAGGGTGTTTTGCTAAGTGAGGTGCCAGACCAGTCTGTGGAAATCTTGTTCTTGAATTATTATTCCTTTTAAATGTTAGACCCTGCCTGCAAAGATGAAGTGTTTCCTGGCCTCACTTTTCAGTATTGCTATTCTTTCCATCCTCTATTGCTTCCACAGTGGGTACCGAGACGTGAGCTTTCAATACCTGCAAATTTCCATCTGGTTTGTTAGCAGCACCCCTCATGAAGAGGATTATGAAAAGTTGGAGATGCTACAGGTAAGCATCCAAACCGTAATCTTGGCTTCCACAATGAGGCAGTGTGTTTTGTGTGGTTAGAGCAGCAGGAACAGGACTCATGAGTGACAGAGCAAAAAATCAGTGATTGCTGCTTGGCAGGAGATACCTAAACTTTGTCAAGCTAGGCAAGTATCTCCATTGTGGTCTCTGACTCACAATTCAAATATGCTGGGAACATTTGAGGGGGCTGGGTCAGTTCTTTGAGCAGTGGGAAAACAAGGCTTTAATGCATCACGGCATAACTTTTGGGTCTGTGCTCTACTGTTCTGCTTTTCTTTGAGGAAACTGGTGTGGCTGGCGGTGGGGAGAGGGAGGTGTTGTGAAACCACACTTAAACACACACACACACACACACACACACACACACACACACACGCACACACACACACACACACACGCACACACACACTCTCTCACATGTGATTTTAATCCCTCCTAACAGTGTTTCAGACTCATTTGACTGCGGTGGCTGAGCTGAACCACTTCTGACTTGCCCTCCTGAAGGTGAACGGAGGACGAGGCTGTGCGCTGGGGCTGGTGACAACTCGGTTTCAACCTCTGCTGCAGCAGCCTGGCTGAGGTATGCAACGGAGAGCAGCTCGTGGCAGGGCTCACCAGCCCCTTCCAGCTATTCAGTACCACTCCGTGGGCACAAGAGTGTCACAAACTGGCTGGTTAAACCAGGCTTGCAGCTCTGGTGTGTGGTCATTATGGTGGCAGAAGGCAGCCGGGCTGTTCTGGTGAATCAGGCTGTGAGGGTAGGAAGGCTTTGCCAGCAGCTCGGCTCTCCCGCTTCCTTCCACAGCTGCAGATAACACCGTGCAGCCTCCCGGGGAGGGAGGTGCATTTATGCCCTTACCAAAGGTGTTTTCTGTTGATATGGTGTGTTCCTGCACACGGAGGGGAAGGCAGATATGGCCAGACATCCTCTCCCAGATCCTGTTGTGTGGGTGAGAGCGGCTGCTGGCAGTGGGGTTGCTCCTTCGTGCTCCTCCGGCTGGATGCAAGCACCCATTTGGGCATGCTTCCTGGAAAATACAATTGTACAGTGAGCAGATGCTTCCAGTCCATGGCTTTGCACTTTCTGCTCCTGGGAGGGGCTGGAAGGAGAACTGGGAAATGGTGCTGGAGAAGCATGGCCAAAAATGGCCAAGACCAGGTAAGGAACAGCTATATAGCAGGTGATCTGCTGTCTCCATAATTAAGCCAACTGCTCAGGACACAAGAGGTTTGGCTGTGCTCAGTTGAGAGCCTGGCTTCCTGTGTGTTCCTCCCTGCTATGACTCTGACCAGAAATTCCATTTTTTGACCTGAAAAATCTTCCAGATGAAAATTTAATTATAAAAGTGATATATTCCCACAAGAAACTTCAGTGTCAGCAAATAAGCATTTTTTTCTAAAAAACTGTTTTGTTCACACACACAAAAACCTGGCTCCCGCTGACTCCATGCTAGAGCATTACTGTGGTAAAAACTCTGTTGATTGGTTTAATAAAAATGATTATAGTTTGCCAGTAGCATCCATTAGGCATACAAGTTGCAAAGAATTGACACTGGTCCTGAAGTCCTCTTGCACAGGATAAATTTTCTTGGCAAGTTATTAAATCGTGACCTATGCTATATCTGTGATTTATAAAAGGTTTCTGGCAGTGGAGAAGTGGGATGAATCAATTGTGGGAGTGTTAACCCAGATAACAGGATTTTCTTTCCTTTGGTGCAACAAATTACTTGCCTTTTGCAGAGCAAAGGTGCAAGGATTTCCCTCCAGATGATGTGACTTACAACATGGACTTTGTAAATATTTTCCTTATGTAAAGGTCTTAGCTCATGGTTGTTATTGGTTCCATATTTACTTGGCATCTTTGCATGCAGAGGGTGGCTTTTGGCTTGTGAAGAGGAACTTCTCGGAGGCTGGACTATTTCCCCTCACACTCCCGAGTCTCTCCAGGATTGCATGTAGTGCTCAGGAAGGCTGCTAGGAGCAAGGTGCTTTTCTGAGTGTAACAGAGTTCTGCAAGCTCATTAATAAAGGCCAAATAAAATAAAGCTTGGAAAGTCAACATATTCGAGAAGATATGCTGTTCTGGGAAACAAGCAGAGAGGAGGTGTGTATTTATGTGAACAAAAGAAGTCCAAACTGTAAACCCTAATATATGTGTTAGCTCATTAATGCGCCTGATGCTGACTAATTCCAGGGGTGTTCCTGCTGCCCAGCAGCAGAAGTGCAAATAAGTGGCCAGCTGTGATTTAGTGCCAAATATTTGAACACATTGTGACAATTCAGGCCACCCACTCTCTTTAGTAAATACAGCTTCTGGGGAATCATTTCAGACTGGGCTGAAGTGCAGAGCAGCCACTTTCATGTGCATCTCAGCCAAATGGCCCTCAAATATTTGGGTCCAAACTTTGCCTTCTGTTACACCCTATGAGCCCCCCTTCACTCCAGAGTTTGCACTATGTAGCTGAGGGGCAGAGCTGACTCTTGATGCTAATCTGACTTTTTCTAGTTCAGTAAGTACAATTTCACATGTAAATATGAATGTGGAACAGATCTGGACTCGATTAGCTCCTGAATCCTTGACTAAAAGCCATAATTGTTTATCCAGATGATGTTTCTTTCTCTCTCTTTTATTTTCTCTACACTTTAAACCCAAGGTTTTAATGGGCTTGTAAAATAAATACATGAGTGTAGATTACAGTGGTATCAAAGGTGTGAGGAAAGCCCTTCCCTTCTCCTCATCAGGGCTAAATGATCACTTGGTGCACAGTTCAGTTGTGCGCTCCACAGCCTTGGGCAGGGGTGGCTGCGGATCTGACGGTGGGAGGGAGGGTATTTCCAAGACAACACTTAGCCTGGGGCTTCCATTACAGATGTGAAGGACCTGTGATATATATCTTTTTTTTTCCTGGTAGGCAGTGAAATCTGTGCTAGTGGCAATATCTGGGGCACAGGGTTGTTGGGGGAGGAGAAAAGCAAGGGAATATGGAAAAAAATTGTATTTATCAGGGTAATCTAGTTTAGGAGCACAAGTACTAAAACATTTTAATCACAGTCATATGGCTGTGTGTCACTGCAGGGCAGAATTAAGGCTATTTGTATGCCTTGGTAGCACACTGCCACACTTCAACAAGTTTGAATTTATTTTAAGCATAACTTTAACTCTGAATTCCCCGGGTTTGTCTGGTCTGGAAATAAATGCAACCTTTTTATATTGTACTTTACTCTTAAAATAGGCTTTCCACTTTAGCTCCGTTTCTCTTGGCTCGACAAGAGCATGGACTGTCATTTCCTGCCCTGCTGGGTTTGCTGTTTAAATGGAGAGGGCGGTGTATCCGAATAAAGGAACACAGCAGTAAAAGCTGGGATGGGAGATGGATGGCACTCCCAGGGCAGCTGTGCCACAGCCCAGTTACTGCTTTCACTGCCCATGCCTGACTATCTCCTGCATAAATGTGTGGCTACCTTTGGCACAGAGATGCTTTCCTAGGGGGTAGAAGGAGCTCACAAGGGATCAGAGTTTCAAATTCAGTTTCATGCTGTGGAAGTGACGCTGTGATGTCATCTCCCAGTAAGGCCACTGGAATTGATGGGATGATGCTCAGCTCACACCAGGCTGCCTGTGAGCTCGGCTTACAGCTCTGGAGCTGCGTGCTGTAGCTCTTCATGTGCCATGACGGAGAGGGTCCCCCACCCAGGCTGGGCACTGCTGGCCCAGCAGCGTGCCCAAGGATGGGGCACAGGGATAGTCCCCTGCAGGATAAGTTACTCTCTTTGCCTCCCTACAGGAGAAATTTCCTTCTCCTCCTCCTGTGATGGGGAGGGCTGGTGGCTCAGGGAGCTCTGGTGACAGAGTCCGTGCCCTGGACGTGTTTTTAACATGGGTTTCTTTGGACAAGGCTTCTTCTTGGTAGGAGAGAAACAGCATCACTCCTGGAGTTTCTCTGCCTTGGCTTCTGCCTGCAGCCATTACCTCCTTCCCCCATTCCCAAACCATCCTGCTGGGCTTCTTGCCTTGCTACACATCCAGAGACACAGTGAATATGTAGGTTCCCCCTCTCTCCCTCGCTTTCCTGTGCAAGCTCCCTCACTCTCTCCCTCATTTCCCTCCCAATACACCCATGCCCTACCCCCTGACTAAAGCAAAATTCCCCTCTTTCTTGGCAGCTGGCCTTCCCAGGGGCCCAGACTAACAGAAGCCTGAGCCCTGACTGACTGTGCCTTGGCCAGAGCAGAGCAACTCTTTGCTGAGAGATAATGTTGCCTTAAAGGAGAAGGGATTTTTTATTTCCCTATCTGTTTCCCTATCGTGCTCACCCATTTGTTTCTAGGCTCCCACGGGGAAAGCAATGACTGTGCCTGGGACCTGCTGCCTCTCAGCCACCTACTGGGAGTTCCCCTCTTCCTGCACAATCTTCCTGGCTGTGGAGTTCATCTCTGAGCCAGGCCTCCCGTAATTAATGCAAGCCTTACTCTTGACTTTCTGCAAGCTCTGGATTTCTGCAAGGCCTTTCCAGGACTTGCAGCTTTCCTCCAGCTTAGCCCTTGCAAGCCAAGTGATGAGGCTTCCAGGGCTTCTCCCGCAGGATGGCTCCAGTGCATGCATCTCACTGTCAGGAAGCTTTTCCTGACACTCAGCCTAAATTTTCCCCTTTTCAAATGTCATCCTGGCACTCCTACTTAGCTTGCACTTTCTGTGTGTCTCACTCCCTCTGAGCAGGTTGTGGTTTTTCCTCTCCAATGCCTGGGCTCTTTCTGGTGCTTGCTGGCTGTCACCCACTTTCCTCGCACCCTTCTCAGCTTGGCCAGTCCAAGCACATTATCTTACAGCTCATTTCCCTTTATAAATCAAACCTCCCAGGCATTTTCCTCCTTTTTTTTTTCTTTTTTTTTTTTTTTTTAAAATTTCCCTTCTCCCCACCACACAGGAGGGATTTTTGGGTGTCTGCCCCACGGTTCAGAACATTTTTCTCTCCCCTTTCACTGGCAAGGTTTTTAGTGAAAAGTGCTGACATTTCTTTATTGCTGTGGGTAGCTCTCTCTCAGAGTAATGAATGTCTGGGAATGGGTAAATGCACAACCAGAGGTCCTGGGAGCAGGATGCATGCCGTGGCCATGCAGCCTCTCCAGTACAGACTGAGCTCCCACTGTTGCCTTCCTCTGTGTGGGGTTATGGTCAGTCTCCCCTGTTTGGACTCTTCCCGTGGATTTCGTGGACCTGAGGGTACTAAACCTCTGCTGAGTTAGGTCTGTGTGGGCAATGACCTTGAGTTCAGGGAGGACTGGAAATGAAGGGGGCAGGCTCTGCCTCATAGTGTGCACACATAAAATGGCTCCATATGCCTCATTTCTTTATCAAGCCAGCCTGAATGTGCTTCCTGATGAGGAACAGAGCAGCACCAGAATGGAAAAGAGTAAGAGACAGGTTGCTTTTCCTCCTGTGTCCAGCTTCTTTGCTCCCATGTGACTTGGGTTTTGTTCAGGAGCAGGACCAGGGCAAAAGGCTGAGTTGCTCTCCCACTTCCACTGCCACTGGCATTGAGTTCTTGCTTTGCCGTAGCCAGAAAATGAAGGTTTCTCCATGAAAAGCGATGAACATGACCGTGGAGGTTGCCATGACAGCTCCTAGGAGAAACTGGGTCAGCCCTGCAGCCCATGGAGAGGACCAGTCATGGCTGCCTGGTGGTCACCTGTAAACCCACAAGGGCAAATGTGTTCCAGCACTCATTACTGGGCTGACTGCACTGGTTCTGTGTTTCCTGGGAGGAAACCAAAGAGTTTCAAACTTGGTTACCATTTTAAAGTTAGTGTGGCTAAAATGGTTGGTTGAAACCCACACCACTGCCATGGCAACAGATACATACACATTTTTTTTGGAACATGAAATGAGAGCAACTTTTCTTGTACATAAGTGACTCTTCAGAGGAGAAGATGCTGAGGAACTAGAATTAGGAATGACATCCTGAGGGGACTGGAGAGATCAAGCCAACAGAGTTGAGTACATGATCATTTCAGAATTACAAAGAAAGTCAAGGATGAATGGTGAGGCTGAGAAAGTGCTTTGGCCAATGAAATGCCTTAAATAATAGCATCCTCCATGGACTTAAGGCCAGTTATGAAACACATAATTGGTTTCACATCAAAATAGTTTTTTCAAAAGGTGAAAGTGCATGTTCCTTGATTACTGATCCCTTTGGAGAATGTGGTCACAAGTGTTTCAGGGGAGCATTGCTGAGAACGGTGGAAGATCTATCCTTTTTTTCCTCCTCCATTTACCCTCCTCACTTTCTATATAACCCCCTCGTGGGGATTATATTGATCTGTTAATTCTCCTTTTCTCCTCCTGCTTGCCACTTTCTAGACAGATGACACCACGGATCTGGGTACCCCCTTTGAAAAACAGAAGGGATGGGTAAGGCACATCCACCAGTGCCTGCATGGAAACTGAAGTCAGCATTGTTCCTTTCCTTTGTCATCACCCTAATGCTGTGCAGGAGAGGGACAGACACTGATGGCCCACCTCCCATGGGTCGTATATTATCAGCAGTTCATAACAGAGCAGTTTTAGGCTTAACTCCAGCTCTGCTTTTTTGTAGATACCACTGACAGGTAATGGTGAGACCTGTTTAAAAGTGTGACTATACAATCTGAGCTTATTTCCATGCATAAGATGATACATACTTTTGTAGAGACCAGGAATTTTTGGGGAATTGCATGTGTGAAATATAAATTAGTGCATTGAACTGCCTTTTGTACACACACACATACGTGCACACACACCAAAGCATGGATCAAGTTTCAAGGTCTGCTCCATAAAAGTGGTCTTGATTTGGAAGGTTTTGCTGCTGCCTTTTGCTGCCTTTTTCCAGTCACAGAGGCAAGGAGCACTAGAGGTTTTGCACCATGGGGTACTGACAGCTTGGCACTTTGCACTGCATGGCTGGAGGGTCACTGAGCCTGGTGTTACCTGGCCAGGAGCAGAATTGTGGCAGTGACCCAACCCTTAGGAAGAGGTGCCTCTGGTTCTGTGCAGGTAGCCAGTATTGCACTGCTGGGTCAGTGGTTTAGCCATGACAGCAGAATGATGACCTGTGCTTGCTGAGCACTGCCACTGCACAAGCAGTAGTTTCCTGAGATCAAACTGAGCCCTGTCTCTGTCAGCTGGCACTGAGGCTAGACTGGGCACAGGATCTTCCAGCATTGGGATGGAGCCCCTCTAAGGCACCAAAACCTGCAAATCCTTCCTGCTGGCCGCCTCCCTGCCAGGTTTTCCAGTCTTTGGTTGGTTGACCCTGGCTAAATGCCAGGTCCTTACCAAACTTGCTCCTCTATCACTCCCCTCCTCAGCTGGACAGGAGAGAGAAAAGGCTCCTTGATCGAGATAAGGTCAGGTAGACATCACTCAACAATTCCAGTCATGGCCAAAACAGACTCGACTTAAGTGAATTAGTTTAATTTATTATCAATCAAATCAGAGTATGATAATGAGACATAGAACTAAATCTTGAAAACACCTTTCCCCCATTCCTCCATTCTTCCTGGACTCAACTTCACTCCCAAATTCTCTACCTCCTCCCCACAAGGCAGGAGGATGGAGAACTGGGGCTATGGTGCAGGGGGGACAGGGAACTGGGGCTGTGTTCAGTTCATCACACGTTGTCTCTGCTGCTTCTTCCTCCTCAGGGAGAGGACTCCTCACACTCTTTTCCTGCTCTAGCCAGGGGTCCCTCCCATGGAAGACAGTTCTCCATGAATTTCTGCAAGGTGAGTCCTTCCCACAGGCTGCAGATCTTCATGAACTGCCCCAGCGTGGGTCCCTTCCACAGGGTGCAGTCCTTCAGGAACAGCCTGCTCCAGTGTGGGTCTCTCACAGGGTCACAGGTCCTGCCAGCAAACCTGCTCCAGGGTGGGCTCCTCTCTCCACAAGGCTACAGATATTGCCAGGAGTCTACTTCAGCAGTGCTTCCCATGGGGTCACAGCCTCATTTGGGCATCCACCTGCTCTGGCATGGGGTCCTCCACAGTCCATATCTGCTCCTCTATGATCCTGCATGGGCTGCAGGGGAATCTCTGCTAAGGCACCTGGAGCACCTCCTCCCTCTCCTCCTTCACTGACCTTGGTGTCTGCGGGGCTGTTTCACCACATATTCTCACTCCTCTCTCCATCTGCAATTGCTCTTGTATGACAACTTTTTCTCCTTAAATACATTATCTCAGAGGCACTACCACCATCAGTGATGGCCTCAGCTTTGGCCAGCTTAAAGTCCATCTTAGGCCTGGCTGGCAATGATTCCATTGGACTTGGGGGAAGCTTCTGGCAGCTTCTCACAAGAAGCCACCCTTGGAGCCACCCCACTACAAAAACCTTGCCATACAGACCAAATACACTGTCTTGGACATAATCTCCTCTTCAAATTAATCTGAAAGCATTTCTTTCCAATGTTTCTAGAATCCCAGAAGGCAGCTTAATGCTTTCAGCATCCTCCTCATGCAAAGTGTACCTGGGGTGCTGGGTGGCTGAATAACCTCTCATGCACCGATAGCCATTAGCATTTGAATTAGTGACATGGAGATAGCAGGTGATTATCCCTTTTAACAGCTGTTGAGTGCTGTTGAAGGGACACCTTCAAGAAGAATGAACAAAAATGTAGTGGATTTTTCTCTTTTAGTAAGGGTTTCCTTGCCTTGTATGAATATTGACATGCTCCTATGCTTCAAAAGTGGTGCATTTTCCACAGAGACATCTTATGATGGTTAAACCTCTTTCCTGTAGAGAGCTGGACACCTCAGTACACCTACAGCATGCCAGCAGATGAGAGTGAGAAAGTGGAAGTGTCCCCAAACAGAAAGGGAAGTGGTCCTACATATTGGGGAAACAGGCTAAGCCAAGCATAAAGAGTCATAAGAAAGCTGCAAAAAGAAGCAAAAGTTAAAGCATCTCCTCTGCTCTAGAGCACTTCAGCCATAAGAGATGTGCCTGGGATGGGCCTGACTGCTATTCTCCTAGGTGGAAATGTGCCTGCTTCAAGGGGCAGGAGGACTCAGGCACCAGTTAGGGCCCCCAGTGTGATATAAAAGATAAACAAAAAATGCCCTCTCTGAAGATTTGGCTAGATGCAGAGAAGTGCATTTTGAAAGTGTAGGATCGATCAGACATATTGCATAAGGAAACCTTTCTGTATGCTGGGCATTTTTGCAAAAGAAGACAAAAGTGAGCAGGAATTACTGCAGTTATTAGTGTAGACAAATCTCTCTCCTGGTATATGATTCCAATTCTCTTGACGGTGTGTTAAGCAAAAAGCAATGCACCAGTCCGCATCATCACAAGACAGTGCTGTCTGAGCTCCTGCACCAAAGACATTAAAACATTACTCTCCCTATCCCCCACTTGGAGCCTCAAATATGACTCATTTTGAGGCTCTGCCTTTTAGAGTAAGCTGAACGAGCAGAGGATGCTGTGCTTTCACAAGGATTCACCTATGTCAGCTCCCACTGGGATGCTGGTGGCCTGCCTCCCAGCCTTTCGGACGGTCAGGCCCCTTATTCAGGTGTGTTGTTGATACCTGGTCCTCTCTCTGAAAGCTGTCTTAGCCTTGAGATGTTTGTGGAAACTTGGCTTTGCTGTCCCCCCAGGATCAGCATCTCAGAGAAGACAGATATAACCCCCCCAGGCTTTTGTCTTCAGTGGAGAGTGAAGGGGGACAGTGATGTGGGAGAAGTGAAGTGGCTTTTTTGTCCCACTGTGATTTGAAGCTGATGGCAAGATGTGTACCTTGGGGTAGGTTAACACTGCAGGGTTAAAAAATCAGCTTAAAATGGAGAGGTTGTCCCTGGGGCAGAAGTTATAAGAGTGGGCAAACAGAAATATTTCTCCAGTCTTTTTTGTGGAACTGGAGGATTTTGTTCCCTTTAGACTTGAGGGGGATAAACCTAACAAGCCACAGGATTTTATGGGGTACAAGATTTTTCCACTTGACTTTTCAATCTCTTTCAATACACATTTTGTCTTCTCTCTCTCTAATCTTTTCTTTCTCTTTGAATAAACTCTCTTTGAGGTGGGTGCAGTGGCAATATCCAGGCACAGGTGAGGATATAGAGACATTTACAATGTTAAATAACATCCTTCCTGTTATTTCCTCCCTAATTATTTTTACCCTCCATGATGACCACTTAGAGTCTAATGAATGTAAGCATTATTTCCATACAAAGTAGTGGTAGAAACAAAGATGAAGAAACCTCTTTTTAACCTTACTTGTTTCTAAGCAGGCCTTTTTCATACCATCCTTACCACTTATCTGACCAGTAAATCTGCAAATACATGCAAATGGTATTTACTGTGTTCTTACATGTACCTTGAAGCAGATGGTGAGCCAGTACCAAAGCTCACAGTTTTACACCTTTATGCAGCATCTGGGGAGCTGGATTAAATTCCTGCCCTGCTTGGGGCTTCGCACAGACCTCTGCCTCTATGGCAAGTGACTCACAACTGCTGCCAGTCCCAGCTGCATTGTTTCAGGGTATTTTTCTTCATACAGTATGAATAAAAGAATGCTGACAACACTTCCTCCACCTCCCTGTCGCCCCTGCCCACAAGCAATATTTCCAAAGAGCCATGCCAAGGTTTTGAGCCATTGTTGTGTGTGCTGCTGGTGTCTCAGTCACCTGGGTGCCCTCCTGCTTTTGTCATGCTCTGTGGCTCAGTTCAGCTGATATTGCAGCATCCCCAGGCACTGTGCGTGGGCTGTGCAGTGAGGCAGATGCAGGGAGCTGGGGGTGCTGCAGGATGGAACCCAGGGCAGAGGGCTGAGCCCTCTTTGCTCACTGACATGGAAAAAGGAGTGGGAAGCACTGTTCTAGGATGTGCACTGAGCCTGTAGAAAGACTCCTGGTGACATTAAACCATCTGAAGGGCTGTTGTTAATCACTGTAAGGAGATCAGGCAGGTCTGTCCTGTAACCAGGGCTAGCAGCAGGCTGTGTGGGACTCGGGTGACCCTGAGACACCAGGAGTTGCTTTGACTCATCCACATGCAGGGCTGGAAGGGGAGGGCAATGGAGGAAGGCCCTCCCAAGCTGGGGCCTGAACCGCAACCTGTTTGAAAGATGCCAAAGCCTGCTTGCTGTGGACATGCAGAGGCCAAATCCTGTGGGCATCTTTGCCGTGCCATAGCCACTGGCAGGGTGAGGGGCCATCCCAGTGCACAAGCTGTTCCACCAGCTCTTGCAGTTTGTCCTGCAGGCTGGCTCATTGCTTCTAGACATATTATTGCTTGCTGGCACTATATGCATCCCCCTCTCAAAGCCTGTGAGGTTAAATGTATGAGATGGGTGTTGCCAGCAAAAGTGAAACCCACCTGTAGAATTTCCTTGGGAAAGTCCTCTCTGCTGCGGAGTTCAGCAGTGAAGCAGCGCTGAAACCTACTCATGTTTCCTTGGGTAACACCCAGCCCTGGGGAAAATCTCCCAGGAGATCACCCTCAAACACACACACACATACAGCTCTCATCCCAAAGCTCTGCCCTTCCGCTTGCCACCCAGGAGCAGAGGATTATTAGGCATAAGTGGTTCTTTCACTGAAATCTGACCTGCTTGGGGTGGATGTCTTCTTCTGCCATCATCACTGGAGCTCCCTCTTTTCAGAGAGAAGTAGATATATGATGTGTTTGACATCCGCTTTGGGATGAGTTGCATCTTCAATACATTCTCAAGTGGATCTGACATCTTTGTATAGCCAGATGAATTCCTTCCCCTCACACAACCACCCTTCTCACCTACGTAGCCTTCATTGCCATTCCAGCCCTGCAGCACCCACACTCATTTTCATCATCTTTCCTCTCTTTTTGTCACTTTGGTTTTGAAGGCCTCAGCTATAGGTCATTCCTTCCCATCCATGTGGTCCTTCTTTCTCCTGTGCAGCACCTCATGGTGTAACTCTCTCCTCTCATCTCCTTGGAACTTGTGTTTCTCCATGATGCTGTGTCTTTCTGCGTATTTTCTCTGGCATAATGTATCACAATTCCCATCTTCCTACACACAGACTCACACATATCTCTCCTTTCCATATCCTTTCTTTATCCTTCTCTCCTCCCCTGGGCAATGGCTTGCTGCCTCTTTGTTGAACTCCATTCTTTGGGAAACACCTGTGTTAGCGCCCCCAAGCTCTGCCTGCACAGCAGGCTCCAGCACAGCCATTAACACTGCCATTACCTTGTTTACCTCCCAGCCAGCCAGCAGCCAAGTACTGATAGACAAAGCTTCATGGACAGAAGGAGGTTTATTGGAATGATACTTCCATAGATGTAAATTGTCATGTTAGAAGGGAAAGCAGGCCTTGGAATGCTTGCTCTGACACTCTGCAGTCTGTTCACCTCCCTGGGATTCACTAGGCGTCCTTCTCTCTGTGTTCCACGCTGCAACCCAGACCAGGCATAGGAATACCCCTTGCATGTCCTCAGTGTTGTTTATCCAGCACAAGATTACTCAGGGCCCTCTCTCCAGCAGCTGTGGAGTGCAGGGGTCCCTTTATAACCTTTTATCCATCACAGAGGGGTAGCACACAGGGTAGGTAAACTGAAACCCTGCTCTGAAACCCTGGAGTGTGATGCGCAGTGGGGAGCTCAGCTGGGAGCTGAGGAAGTTTGTGCCTGTTCTCCCATCTAGTGTTAGACTTGTTTAGCTAGGGGTGTATCTTTCTTTAAAGTAGCCCCCTGCCCCCCCATGCTGCAATGAGCTCTTTCTCTTCTGCTTCAGATCCAGTGATGGGAACTGCTGGGAGAGAGAAGGACTCAGGCTGCAGGCTGTTTTCCCTTGTGGTTGAGATGATGCTGTGTTTATTACCTCTTTCCCTAAGAAAACACAATTCCCCAGGGTGACTGAACTCTGACACTGTCCCACTGTTTTAACAGTGGCTGACAGATGCTCTTTCAGCTCTTGGTCAGTGTTCAGGCCATTTTGGTAGGGAGGTACAACAGAGAAAGGAGCTGTACAGGTCAAGAAAAGCTTTCTGGGGTAGATGGCAGTGTTTGGAAAGAGGGTGTTTCCCTAGGCATCACCTCAGAGACGTTTGTCATTTTTTTTCAGATTTAATCACAGTACCACTGGCAGCACTGATGCAGACTAAGACTCAGCATGGTAAGTTCAAAGAACCCCAAGTCTGGATGCACAGACATTTGCTGGTTTACATCCAGGCCAAAAAGGACAGTGCCTGTTAGTTTTTCCTGCCATGGGAGACATTGTGAAGGTCTGCAAACAGCCTCTGCAGAGCCAGAGCGTGCAGCAAGTTCACTTGGGACATCAGTTCTGTGGCTCTCCGCTTGGGCCTGCCAGCACAGGGGTGTTTCTGAAAGTGGGGCACCACACTGCACTCCTCCACAGCTTCCCTGCTCTCAAACACTCACAGGCATCTGCAGGAGAGGGGAGGTACCCCCTGGCTCAGGCCGGATGGCAGCGTGCCTTTGACCAAGAGGAAAGGAATGCAGCATCTCCCCGTGACTGAGAAAGCTCGGGTGGTTTTGCACATAGGAAGCTCCTTTAAATGTGTTTCCTCCCACTGCCTGGCCTTTTGTTTTTCAGCCATGCTTGATGCTGGTGTTGGAAAGCTGAACTCCCCAAAAGTGAACTTCCTCTCCTACTATAAACTGACCCTTGGGGTTGCTATAGCGACTGCAGAGCGGCCAGCGGGCTGTGTAAACACTCCCTCCCGCTTCCCATCACACTGGGCCTGAAAGGCTGAGCCACGGGATGTGCACAGCAACCTGGATTATGCAGGCGGTTGTGAAATGCAAACCCGACAATTTCTCTGCTTCCTCCCTGCTTCCCCCGCGGGGAGGCAAACCCAGCAGGCTGGTAGCAGGCACAAACACGCCTGTCCTGACGCATTTGGGCACATGGTGTGGTACTGCAGAAACCAAATCCAGACACTTACCTGGGGAGCTTGAGCAAGATGTAGAAATATATGGTGCAACTGGATCCTCTGCAACATCTGATTCCCTTGGCCTCACTAACTGTGGAGTTTCCAGCTGTGTAGGGGGGAGCAGTTTGATACACACTGTCACTGCTCCTTCTATGTAATTAATTGCAACAATCGACCAAGTGTGAGATCCATCAATTTCTGTGTCCTCTGTTGCTCACTTTGATGTCAGCTCTCCCTTCTTTTTTCTTCTTTCTTTTTTCTTTTCAAGTGCATTTCATTAAAGTCCCTGACTCTCTGAGTCACTCTCCAAACGTTGATATTCGTGTCTGTATCCATCCCTGTAAAACCAGGTCAGGTATTTCAGCAGCAGTAGCCTGGTGACACACTGAAGAACGTAGGGAGGTGTTTCCCAAGAACAGCAGGGTATGCATCCCCTCCAGCCACTGCAGATGTTCTTCCAAAATGGCAGCTACTGCCTAGCCAGGGATTTTGTGAGAGGCAAGCTAAACCACTCTGCCAGAAGATAATCATCTCTGTTCCCACTGCACTGTGATGCATCTTGCTGGGTTGTATTCAAGCAATAAGGTTGCTGTCCCACCACAACAGACCTCTGACTGCTTGAAAAAGCACAAAGCACATCATCTCAAAGGTGTGTAAAATGCAGCCCCTGCTCCAATGCTGTCTGGAGGAGCCATTCAGAAGTGCCAGGCCTCCTGCAAAACACCCACCTCTGGCAACGGCCAACACACACTTCTGTTTCACTCTTAAGAGACTTTCTGGCAGAAGGATCGATGGACTTATGTGATCCCATCTTTATGTGTGCTGGGTGTCACTGACCAAGCTGATCAATATGGACCTTTGGTCAGACACCTGGCTATACAATTGCAAGCCATCCAGGAATTCCCTGAATTTCCATTCTTTCTGCCACATCAGAGAGCATACACTGCTCTCAAAGCAAGGTACTGGCAAAGGAGGAAGAGAAGGAGATTTCTGGAAGAGTGCTCATCTGTAATCCTAAAATGTCCCTATAATCCCAGCCCATGACTCAGAGCTGGGGGGATGCAGAGGGTCGATATGTCCTGCTCATCCACTGCAGTGAGTCATTACACCCCAAGGAGAAAAGGAGCCTGGAAGCCTGACTCTGATTGCTGTGCATGAGGGCAATGGGACATGTTGCACAAAGTATGCTAAATCAAGGGCAATTCTGATATGCCTTTTGTTACAATACTCAGTCCCTACAGTGTCTCACTTAACAGATGGCATGAGCTGAATCTGATTAAACAGGGTTTTCTGAATCACTCGAAGAGACAACTGAGAGGCAGGCAGAGGCATAAAGCAACACACAGCTCTGAGAGCCTTCTAGATCTCAGTGGGTTTGCACTTCTCCATTCACTCCCTGCCTGTCTTATTACAGCATTTAAAAATAAATCAGCTGAATTAGTTGGTGTGAGTACATGGTCTTTCCTGCTCCTGTCAAAGGAGTGCCCCAGTGTCAAGCAGTGCTGCCAGCCTGCCTGCATTCAATGTAGAAAATGTGGTGATCTCGGTAATGTGATGACACTGATGGTCCCATTTTCCCTGAAATGAACGTCACAAAAATAAACAGCCTGCAAATCCCATATTCAGGTAGGGGCTTAGAAAGTGTGAAATGGGCCACATGTATCTGTGAAGTATCTGGGGGGAAGGGAGGCAGGAGGAAGGAGGAAAGACAAAGCAGAACTACTTTGGAAATTCTGGGAGCTCAAAGATCGCTGGTCAGGTAAGTTTATAGTTTTTCTTCAGAAAGAATCTTAAGGCAGATTGGCTCTGATGAGGGATGGGACAGCCTCAAACAATGCAGCATCTGAATTATGTCCATAGAAGCAGTTAAAAACCTGGCTGCTATACAAGTGATCAAAACCTCTGCAAACCTAAGGAGACTGGGGCTTTTTTGGCAATTTTTGATGATTCTCCCTGGGAGGGAGGCCAACTTTGTGAGCCTCACAGACCACTTAGTTCTCCAAGCCTGGCTGTCCAGTGCCGGGGCTGCATCTCAGCTGAATGCCTGGCATGGCAGGGAGCATGAGTAGGCACCACTTGAAGTCACCTGTGGTCTTGGTGTTAGTGCAGCACTAAGGAAGTCTGAAGGAAGACAGTGCAAGGGACCTTTCAAATCTTTCCTGCATCTGGCTCCAATCCAGCTGGAAATGGCCCAGCGATGCCCTTTCCAGATGTGGACTGACACCGTGGCTGTCCAGGGAAGCTGAAAACTGCTAGGGGAAGGAGAGGGAGAGGATTATTAGCACGGTTCAGCTTAAAAATGAGGGCAGGTTTGTGAGGCTTCTGCAAAGTCTCCCTGCTGCAGGGAGCATATTTTCAGAGGCGCCTCTGGCTGTGGATTGCGAGTGGCCAGCCGGCGCTGCGGTTGGCTGCTGTTGCCTCCCAAGCCACAGCAGCATTGTTGAGCTGCAGACGTGCAGAACAGCTCACGCCAAGGCTGCGCGCTCACAGGTGATCTTTTGGTCTGTACATTTTCCAGCAGAGCTGGCAGCTGCTCCTGCAGTGTGCATGCTTCGTTGGCTGTCCAAAGAAGGAACTGGGCGGGCGTTGATCCAGTTGAGGCAGTTTCGAGGAGTGAAGGCAGGAAGGAAAATTACCAACTTTGACATATGTTGCTCCCTGCAGGTCTCTCTTATTATAGCCTGGCGGGATATCAAGGTGCACAGACACGACCCAGAGCTGTAACGCACGATGGCTGCTTTGCCTCCTGTCCCACCCCTTTCACACAGGCAGGAGTGGCAAAACCATTTCTGGCATACCAGGAAATCCTGGTTCTTGCTATTATCAAGGAGGGAGCGCGCAGTTATACAACCTCGAGCTGCCATCAGCAGGACCTGTGGGAGGGAGGGGGGGAATAGTTCACTTGGAAAGGAATGCTGCTGTGTAGGGCAGTGGTTTTGACATGCTGGAGTGAAACTTGGCATAAGGGAATAGAGGGAATTTGTCTGCCAGGTAGACGTGGCACTTGAGCAAAAGAATAAATGAAATGGCAATGGAAATCTTGAGAGATCTTGAGAGGTAGCTGGTTAGCACGGGGCATGTATCTGCAACCCTTAGTGCAGGTTTCACCGTGCTGGGTGTCCACATCTTTCTAACCACTAGTATTTGCCTGACCCTCTGGCTCTTTCATCTCGCCAGCACACAAGAGAAGCCAGCTGTGTGCATATTCCTACCCATGGTAGGGCCCCCAACTTGACAAGAAATGAAGACCCAGGGTGCAGTGGCCTGAAGTGTTTGTCAGCCCTTTCTGATGGCAGAAATCTACTTACTTTTCCGAGATTATTTGTCCACTCCAGTGTGCCAGGAAGAATGTAGTGTGGCATAGCAGCCATCCAGAACGATGGCAAATATTTGTTTCTGGTAAAAATTTGCTTGCCACCTGTCTTCATTTGCAGCGTATCTCATGTCTTGGAGCAGATGGGGGGTGGTCTGGGGTGTCCTTCTCTGAAAGGGCTGAGTCTTAAGGGGAGCAGTTAGGTGGAAAGGCTGGGAGAAATACACACGTGCATCGAGAAGCACTAGGTGTGCATTGGATTAACACCTTTCATTGCCCCTCCTGACAAGACCCTGCCAAGGGCTTGACATGTAAACAAACACGTTAAACCTTCCTGTTCACGGATTCTCTCTGCTGGGGCAAGTTCCCCATCGCTTGCTTTCATGCTGTGCTTTCAGCCGTTGTTTTTGTAGTCTGTCAGCACAACCTTGAGAGAAAGGACTTTGGCTGCGAGCTGAACACACAGTACCAGCTGTACTGATTTCCATCTCCTGGTATGTAGCTGTGGACTTTCACACTGTGCCTTCTTTGCCTCCCCCAGCTAGGCTGAAATTTCTCCCCACAGTTTCTGCTCTTCTTTGTGGTGGGACTGACTTGGCCACGAGAAGCAGAGGATTTAGCCCGCTGCAGCCCTGCTGTCGGGGGGGGAGCCCCTTGGCAGGGTGCAGCCAGCCATGTGGGATGAGGGGCTGAAGGCATTGGAAGACTGTTGATGTTCCAACAAACTTTGGGATGAGTGAGGGAAGCTGGAATGCATGAGTCGATCAGAGAAGAGGAGGAAATGAGCGGAAAAGGGAGATACCATGTGATAGATGGGAAGGAGAGCAGAAGGGCAGCATAAAATCACACAGGGGATGGGCAGGATTTGAGGAATAGGGGCAATAAAAGGTGAGGGAGTGTTATAAGTGCCTAATTCTCTGGGGAACTTGTAAGATGTCTCTCCCATTCCCATCTCTGACTTGGACTGTATTTTTAAATGAAAAGAAACACAAAAGATATTTTAGTGACTTTTTTTTTTTTTTTTTGGTCATGAAATAGTTAGGTTGTTGCACTGTTGTGATTTTTTTTTTTTTGGCTTTCCTCTGGTTATAGGAGTGAAGCAGATTAAAACCACACCAAAAGTAGCATATTTTGCACTTTGTCACATGCTTTTCTGCCCTGTCCTTTTCTCCTTTCTGTGACTCTGGTACGGAGAGGTGCAAAGCACAGACTTCTCTTCTTTCTTAGAAGGGGTTTTACTCTGACCTCGTCACCCGTGTAATGCAATGTTGCTACCTGGCACTTATGATGCTCTTTAACCTTAAACAAAGGTTCACATGAAACACAGGCCTTTTGTGTGAACAGAGGGAAAGAAAATGAAGAAATTGGGTAATGTCAGAATAATAGCATGTCTGGAACAAAGGCTTGGAAGAGTAAGTGGGAAGAGGATGCTCCAGCTCCCTTCTCAAACATCCTGTGGGTGCTGGGACATGATCCAGAAAGTCCTCATTGTCCCAGTTTCACTCAGATGTAAGGTCTCTTCATCCCATCACATGGCCTGCAAATACTGGTCACCAGCTCCTTTCACCTGCTTCCCCTTTCTATGCCTTGGAAAAGGGTGTAAAACCGTATTTGTAGTGTCTCCTCTCTTTCTGCTGTTTGTCCTTCCAAAGTGTACCTAGCACACCTATTTTCTCTGGCAGCACTCTTATTTGCATCCCAGGGGACTTGTAAGAATTAGGGTCGGCTTGACATGAGTGCAGTACTGTACAGAGATATTTACAGCTGTTTGCAAGGCTTGTGTTGAGTATGAAACCAGCAGCAATTAGGATCCAGGCCAGTGCCTTCAGTGAATAATGGTCTTGGTTACTTGGAAATATCAGATGGCTTCAGCTTTATGCAGTTGCTACGAGGAAAAGAAGTTAAGTAAACAAAGAAAAAGAAAAAAGAAGAGGGAGTGGTGGTTTTTTATTGGCATAGTCAAGAAAGACAGTCAAAAAGAGAGAAAGAAACTGGAAAACAATACCCTGGGTCTTCTCTTGCAGCCCACAGCCGAGAACATCTCCATTATGCGCCTTCATGTTCAATATCCTTTGCCACGAGCACTTTTGGTTCCTGTCCCTCAGAGACCTTTCTTGGAGGCCAGTGTTGTTTATTTGGGTGCTCCACTCTTAGGATTTGCTTCTAATGCCTAACATATGATCCTGTGTGCCACACAGACCTGGGACTTCATCCCTATGAAACACCTTCATATCTCATGGCCTCCATGGCAGTAGTACTCAGCTGCATGTCCCTGGGACCAGCACTCAGCAGTTGTCCCTCTTTTGTAAGATGTATCCAAACAGTCCATTTGGTTTCCTCTGGGGGTTTGAAGATGGGGAATCCTGAGAAGAGATTACTTCTGGGGGTTTTCCAGAGGAACAACACTGCCTGTTGCCTAGATGCCTTCCTTTCCCACAGATAAAGGAGAATTGCTTTCAGATTCCTGGAAATAGTTTAATTTTGTCTTTCCTTGGATAAAGAAGATAACGTGAGGGAACTGATTACATTTCTTAGTGTCCAGCTGTGGAAACAGGCTATTGGCCAGCTATTGGCCGCCTTTGCCAGACTGGCCTCGGAGTTTCTAGTATTTTGTGCTTCTCCTCTTGACTTTCAGTGTGGGTCCCACTTGGACCTAGGAGTTTCTGGGATTTTTGTGCTCATCTCTCTTTTCTGGCACAGACTAGCTCTGAGCACAGAGGCACTCACAAGTGCAAAAAAATAGAGAAAGACTGTTTTTCTACGCCAGAAGAATCCCTCTGAAGACTCTGAGTGAGGTAGAACTTCTCCTTGCATCTCATTTCCCCTGCCCACAGCAGGGGTTGGCTCCTCTCACAGTGTTCTCCACAGTGGCCCACATTTCCCCCTGGAGGTGCCGCCTGTAATGAGATCAAGATGGAGGGACAGTCTTTTAGCAACCCTTCAGCCTGCTCTAGCAAAGGAAGAGGGCTGCCAGTGCATCTGTCAGTGGGACAAGATCTGGGTAGTTTTGCCTTCTAGCAATGATGGAGCCAGTACTTACAGACCAGTGTACTCTCGCTTGTGATGACACCAAAAAATCCTTGGCTCCTTGCAGGCTGCTGGCACACACAGCTTGCTAGAGCACTGGCAAGTTTTTAAGGTTTTGTCAGATGGGAACAGTGGTGGAGAAAAGAAAAGTGAAACCAGATGTTTTTCCTTACAGTTGCTTCATATTCATATGAGGGAGGAGAAGAGAGGCCATAAAAATGTCATAACCCTTGATCCCTGAGGCTCAGCATTATACTATGCAAAAGCCAGTGCTATAAATCCACACCTCTGCCTCAGCAGCCGAGGGTCCTGACAGCACAAGACGTTGCAATAGCTGAGGAGGAAGAATCCTTGTATTTGTCAGCAAATGGAGGAAACTGGAGGAAAAAGCCTTTGAGAAGTTCATGCTGATAGGTTACTTTTATGGAATCAGTTATTTTTTTCAGATTCCTCTGGGGATGCATCAGTGCCGAGTCCTGGGGCTGACCAGCAGGCTTAGAAATTTGGGATGCGTTTGTACTGCAATCAATCTATGCCAGAGGCTGTGCCGAGGGAGCTGAGTTAACTTCATCCTCCCCAGAACAGGCTCACCTCCCGGCACAGCCAG
The DNA here is from genome assembly GCA_013400735.1 of Pomatostomus ruficeps. Classification (NCBI taxonomy): domain Eukaryota; kingdom Metazoa; phylum Chordata; class Aves; order Passeriformes; family Timaliidae; genus Pomatostomus; species Pomatostomus ruficeps. The sequence continues at coordinate 178,655 of VYZT01060256.1, read as the reverse complement.
CCAGCACAGCACTGGGGTGAGGACTGGCTGCCAGGGCATATACCTGACTTTCCAGACAGGGTTTTGCAGCCCTTGCTGCCCTGTGCTGCTGCAGCTACACCTCCCTGACACCTGACCTGAGTACCACTGCACCGCAGTGCACCGCAGTGCAGTGCCAGCAGCCATGGAGAGGCAGTCCTGATCAGAGGGTCCAGCTGGCACCAGAGGAGAGCTGCTAGGAAAAGTCTGACTCCAGTCTCATCCTTTTCATATAGGAGAGGCTGCCTATGTTAAGCATAAAACAACTACAAGGAGTGCCAGGCAGCCCTCTTCCAGGGAGATGTGAGCTTGGGTGAACACAAAGGTGGAGGAGAGGAAATGAAAGTTGTGTACACACAGGCCTTGAGCCAAACAAGGATTTTAACAGAAAGCAGCCAGGCCTTCTCTGCCCTTCACAACAAGGACTGTGATAACTGGATATTTTTTCTTGATATTTCTTGGTATTTCCATGCTCAGTTTCTGCCTATCTGTTAACAGAGAGAAAAGACTTTCCCTGATCTGATGGAGACTGTACGGGGTGGGAGGTGACTTCAGCCATGCAGGGCCTAGGTTAGGAGGTAATTTGAGTCATGAGCCTGGATTCTGAATCTGAACTTCCCTGCATGATCAAAGGTGACTAGGTTTAGCCCTATTTTGAGGGAATAAGCTGTGTTACTTCCCATAGGATTCAGGTAGTTTGCTGTGCTAAGTAATACATAGTTACAGTTCTACTTGTACTAATGGGTGACCAAGAGCAAAACCAGCATGAAAAATGGGGAATGCACAGACAGGGCTATGGCCTAGGACTTATAAGATCTTATTTTGGATCTTGATTCAGCCAAAGACTCCTGTGGTTTCTGTGGTCAAATCACATAAACCATTTTTGGAGCCTTTTGCCCTTTTTCAAAAGATGTGAGCAGCCCTTGGTAGTCTGTGTAGGGCCCTGAGACTGCATGCTGTTCAGGTATGACAGTGTGGCCCAATTGGTTAGAATGATTTTTAAAAATATTTTCATATGGGAGTTACTCATCCTGTAAAATAATTTCATGGAATGACTGCAGGTTTTTTTTTTACTTTGCAACATATTTTATTCACAAGATGACTAAAAGTTTAGTCTTTTTGAAATGCGGATTGCAGACATTTTATCTCACTGCCTTATTTCTCTTCTCCATCCACATGCGAAGTGATGGAAAGTTGGAGTCATTTGCAAGCTGCCTGGCATTGCTGTTGCACTGCTTGTGCTAAAATTGGCATCCTGGGCACCCTGGTGCACTACGGCTATCACAGCTATCAGAAATAGGTCAGTTTGTGAGCAACTGTGCTTGCATCAACTTTGTATTCACTGGGATGCTCTCAGACAGACACAATTCTGGTCCTTCATCATTGATCGTGTTTCCTAGGCCTCTTGTCTATCTCACACCTCTCATCTGGACTCTTTCCAGTTGGTTGGTGTTGAAGAAGTGTCTCCAAAACCAGAGAACAGTCCAGCTCCAGTCTGGATAGTCCTGGATGGAAGGATTACTTCACTTGTCCTGAGGGTTTTACTCCTGTTTGTACATCCAGCATGTTGTTTGTCTTTTTCCTAATGGTGTTCACTGTTGACTGACTTTCTGCATATGACCCTGATCTTCCTCTGCAGAGTGTGTACCGTGACAGTGGTGTCACCCTTCTGGATCTGGGAACTAATGTATTTCCCATAGCATATAGGGCTGTGCCACTTGAAATTCTATCTCTGTGACAAGTTTTTTATTTTTCCTTTGGTTGATGGAAAGAAACTTTTATTATTGAACTCAGACAGTTGGTCAATATTCAGTTGAGGGATGTTGGCTCTGGCCCACCACAATGCTTGTGATGGCATTGTGGTGGGCCAGAGCACTGGGAGTCAGAGACAGACGTTACTGACAAGACTGAAATGTAATGGCTGATGTTACAATGCTCAGTTGTGAAAATACTAGTTAGCTTTGTCAGAGGATGGGTGTTGCTGACTGGCTTTAAAAGTAATTACAAAAGATTGTCTGGTTGTAGAAATGAACATAAGCATAGTTTTGCATCCCTCTTTGAGCTTGGGAGTTAGTAATAGCCAGAGGGTGAGGATTTCTTGTGCATACCTATCATCTCCTGGCATTTTGCAAAATGACTGAAAACTTCAGCCAGTTTGCGAAATGACAGGTTTCACAACAGAGAACATAAAGTATGTGCCTTAGAAGGGGCCTGCAACTGAAACAGAGCATAACTCAACAGCACCTTTGAGTGTGCAGTGAGAGATGGAATTAGTCTGAGGAGAGAGAAGTCTGCTCCCTCGGTCAGATATGCTCCCTCTCCCTGTGACAGTTAAGCACTTTGGAGCCATTAGGAAAGACAGAGTGGCCTTTAGACTTCTGTTAACCTGGAAACTCCCCTAGTACTGCATTCTTTTTGCTCTTGTCAAAAAAAAAACCTCCTCCCCCTGCACCCAGCTGCTTCTCCCTGCTCCTTTTGCTTTAGTTCAGCACAGCACAGCTTCTCCAGGATTAAAAGCCACTCTGCCTGCTATGCAAGTGTTGGGAGAGGAGAGTGATTGCTGGGCAACTGATGAGCTGGGGTGAAAGAGTGTTGGGAAAGAGAGCACAATGTTCTTTTCTTTTTATGGAAAGTGATATATTACTATAGACCACAGTAATCCAAGGTCTGCTCTTAGCTACTTCACGATTAGCGAACAGGCCCCACTTGTGCTGTACCAACCATTTGTGCAGCTGTGGAAGGCACGAGGATGTCAATTAATCTTGATTTGTGCTATAGGATTGCTTCACAGGGGAGGAAATTTATCATTGGGTTTGGTTTCAGGGTACGTAGATGGACATCATGCTATCTTTGCAGGGAAAGCACAGGCCTCTACTTTGCCAGGCGAGTCACTGGTCCTTGTTGGTTCTTCCCTGGCAAATCTCGTCTTTTCTTGGGAGCCTTAACTTGGTCTAAAAGATGGAGCAATCAGCATACAGTACAAAATGTTTCGCAAACTTTGCCCAGTCTGTCCCTGTGTCACACCCATTTCAGGGAAGAGAAAAAATAAGGCTTTTGCTCAGCCATATAAATGGTTGTAATTATTATTTACATGGCAGCCCAAACTTATTGAAAAATGGAATCAGGAGAAGCCCTGGTTCTGCATCAGAGACCACAAAGCCTGTGTAGATAAAAAACACAAAAAGATGAAAAAAGACATGGGCAAACACACCCTTTGAGAACAGATGTGTTGTCTCTTAAATTTCATTCTACCACCATCCTGAACCAGAGAAAAATGAATTTACCTTCCAAACTACAAGGCCCAGAGAAGTAAATAAGCAGCGAGTACAAAAGTGGTATTCTTACTGGCCTCTTATGCAAGGTCAGGTTTGTGTTGAAGAATGAAGCTCTTGTCTCTGAGGTGTGATAAAAAGTATGGAATAGCGTGACTTGTGACAAAATCATGAGCCCTGCCAAACTGTTTCTCAGACCAGTGCCCAGGCATACCTGTTCTCCTTCTTTATACAGCATACCAGCCCCTGCTGCAAGAAGCCATGCTCCCCAGGGACCAGGCTGCTCTGAAGTTGTTGCAAGGCAGCACATGCTGGCTGATCGAGTCAGCACAGGCCAAAGCAGGGGAGAGGGAACAGCATGGCCTTCAGCACAAACCAGTTCAGGGGCCTGGAGAACTGGCTGCCTTTATGAGACCAGGCTGAAGGGCTGGCTGCTGTGTCCCTGCTGCGATCGCTCCCTGCCTGACCCCGCCAGGCTGCAGCTAGCTCAAGTATGCCAGACACACTGAGTGCAATGTGGAGATCCCTGCGCATGAGCCAGAGGAGAAAATAGCTGGGCAGATGGTGCTATATTAAGGGGAGAGCATCTCAGAATTGTCTGCTGGGATTCTCCAGGGGCAAGGGTCTGTCTTGGCCTCACTTGCTCTCTGCCTTCCCCAGCACCTCCTCCTCTTCTGCCCTTATCTCCCTTACAGGTCCTCCCTTGCTGGGGAAGCTGTGGGCTGATGCAAGGCCCAAGGGGGTGCTACCTCCAGCTGGAATCTGGGGGAAGATGAATCCTGGGTGTATGAAGTTTATGACCCATCTGTTTCAAGCAAGCTGGAGGTCCCTCTGTTCCCACACTCTGGTCCAGGTCTGTGCTCTGACACCAAGTCCCAGGGCAGGAGCCAGGTGGCAGCTTCTCGCAGGGATGGGCTGGCACGAGCAAGGGAGGGCTTCCTAATCTTCTCTGTCAGCAATCAGCTTTCTTCTCTTCAGACTCCATGGGGGAAGGACTCGCAGCAGCATGTTTTTCTTCTTCCTCTCCCAGGCTCAGCTCGTCTCCTTTCCGCCCTCCCACAGCTCCCAGCCATTACCAGCTCCTCATGTTTGCCAGTTGTCTCTGCCTCCCTCCTGGCTCTCCCCTCCCGTTCCCAGCTAAGCTCCAGTGCGCAGGGGAGCAGGCAGGGGCGGGAGGGGAGGACAGTGACAATACACAGCTGCTGGCCGCGCTCAGCAGCTCTGAGAGTGGCCCCTAGTGCCCAGCAGCAGAGCACGTTGGGCATGGATGGCCACACGCCAGGACACCGGCTTCCCCTCGGGAGGTCAGCGCCCGCTCCCTGGGGTCACCTGTAAACGGAGGAGGCCCAACTAGCACAGAAAACAAATAGGAGAAGTGAAACACAAGGGTTGTTTATTCAATTGAAGATCCTGAAGATTTGTGGCTTTTCACTTTACCTTTAAATGCTGTTGATGGCACGAAGACCATTTCCTTGTGCAGGGAGGTCTCCAGGAGGCCGGGCAGAAGTTCCCTTGCCCCATTTCCTCCCCAGCACTGCTGCAGAAGAGAGTTCATGTGTTGCACAACTTTGAAAACATCCTGATGGATAGCATAAAGACAGCAGCTGAAAGCACGTGGAACAGTCATCCTCTATCAGTACAGGCATCTGGTGTTTGGGGGGCTCAGAAAGGAACAGAGCTGTGTGGTCAGATATGATACGGGCTCCTGTGTGGTATATCTGGGCTGTGACTGGGATCCCTAGCTGGTCACCACAGAAGACTGGAGTACAGAAAAGCCCTGGAATTGCTCTAAGTAATGGATTTTCAGAATCCTGCACATAGAGAGATCAAAATGTCTCCTTTCACCAGAGTATGGAAAGATTAAAGATAGAAATACTGGGATTGATTGTCATGGGTGTCAAAAGGGATGCTGGAAGATAAAGGGGCACAGCAGCCTCACAGGAACAGTAATACAGTCACTCAGAAATGCTGAAAAAGATGTGGGACAGTGGCCATCATTTGGTCTATATAGGACACATTTTACTTGGTTAGTTCTTCTGTTGTAAGGATAATTTTACCACCTGTGAACAGTTTTTATGACAGTCCTTTTCCACGTGGCCCGTTCACAGTGTTTTGTTCCATATTAAACTTGATAGGCTTTTAAAGTGTAAGATTGTCACAGAAAAAGAGTTTTGGATTTTTCCATCTCCTGAACTTATAAAAAATCTTGTCCACAGCATTGCTCCAAAATACTTTTTTTAGTTGTTAAAATATGATGCTCCTGGGTTTATATCATGTGCTTATCCATATCACTGTTACCCAGAGGTATTTTTCCCCAGCATATTGTGGTCTTCTTAGAACTTTGTTACTCAGGATGACTCTGCATCCATGAGGAAGGAAGGCAGGCGAGGTCCCCAGCTGCCTGATGCAGAGCTCTGGTGCTCAAGAGAGGGAAATACTAAGTCTGTTGTAGAAAGCAATGTGACATGCCATGTGCACAATGAGGTGCAGTTATGGTCATTCATGTCCAAAAAGATTGATTCATGCTGGAACAGGTGCAAAGAAAGGCAGCGGGAGGATTAGGGTGTTGGAGAGCTGAGGTTATAAAAGTAGACTAAAAGAGCTTGGCTTATTTAGTCCAGCACCACAAAGGCTGAGAGAGGGATATGATCGCTCTCTATAAATACATCCTGGAGGTTAATGCTAAGGAGGAAGAGGAGCTATTTCAGTTAAAGGACAATGCTGACACAAAAGCAAATGGCCATCATAAACCTGGCATGCAGAAACCAAGATGGGAAGTGAGGTCGATGTCAGGCGTTGCTGCTGGCAGGCTGAGGGCAGGGGACTCAGGCAGCTCGCAGGAAGGGTGCACGGCTGTCACTGCCTGTGCAAGCAGGTTGGGCAGAGCAGCCATGGACTTGCCAGGTCCCGCAGGAGACATCTGCCCAAGCCTGTTTGGTGCCGTGCTGGGCAGGAGGCCCAGCAGATCCAAAGCTCCCACCCGCTCGGACCCTGAGGGCAGCGCCAGCCCTGAGGTCCTGCCTGGCTGCCCAGGCCTCCCTCAGAGCTGGGACCCCATGCCAGCCCCCCGGGCCATCAGTTCTGGCCCAAACAATGTGGCAGCAGGGCCCGTCTCCAGCTCCCCACAGTCCTGCCCTGCCTGCCTTAAGTGAGATGCCTGGGGCGGGCACAGTTGTGGCAGACCCCCACGAGCCATGTTAGCCCTGCTAGCTGATGTGTTAGATCAGCTGTCCTGATCTCCAGGCAGGGCTCTCACCAGCCCACAGGTTACAGCAGCCACAGTAGTCTCAGTTTGCCTGCCTGGAGAGGAAGGAAGCACCATTGAGACAGGGCACCCATTTTGTTTCGTGACCAGGAGAGGAGAAGTTTCACCTGTTAAAACCAGGGTAATCTTGGGGTATGTAAGGAGGCTGTTCCCTGGCTGGCTGCTGGCTGGGGGGCTGGGGCCCAGGAGTGCAGTCGGCTCCCCAGGGCGGTGCTGCAGCAGCTCAGGACATCCCCAGGGGCCCGCAGACATTTTGTGCCTGTGCGTGGCTGGCTGCTGGAGTTAGTCCATGGCCGAGGAGTTCTCTGGGTGTGTCTGTCACTTGAAATCACTGGCATCATGTTGTGCTTCAAATCTCTGACTTGGGCTTAAGCTCTTGCTGCCTCAGAGTTGTCAATGCGAGCAGAGGAGTGAGTTGGTCTCAGTGATGGGAGCTGAGTAGCTGCTGGCTTGCCAGGCCGGTCTTATTTCCACTCTATGCCATATGCTTGCTGAGAGGCTTCACCTTGGGATCAGTGGGATGGAGAGGAGCTGCCAGTGAAACTGTGCCTCCTGCTGAAGTGTGCTCAGGAAGGGGCAGAGCCCTGCCTCTCCTCCCCAGGCAGATGATGCTGCATGCTCTCGGGATGCTCTGCTGGTACAGTGCTCTGAGCAAACCCCACCTTCAGTGGCCAGGCCACTCACCTGAGCACCAGGTGACATAAAGTAATGGAGATTGTACATATGTGGCAGGGTCAGGTTTTATTGCTCTTTGCAAAACAAATAACGTCACAGTCACAAGTAGCTCAGCTGAAGTCACAAATATCCCAGCTCAAGTGTTTCGGGGCTTTTCCCCTCCTGCCCTGTCTATTTTCATTGCTGGAAGCTGAGGGCAGCCCATGGAATGAATAATTCACTCCAGACTTCCATTCAGCTGTTAAGTCAGGATGTTTGCCAGAAATGCAATTCTTTCTTATATCTCCAGGATAATAGCTGGATAGGATGGTGGATGGCTGATTCAGGATGAGACATTCCAACATGCTTATTCCTGGCATATGTGGATGTACTGCCTGTGGGTAGGTGCTTGGCTGACAGTGCTTCTTTAGGGAGATTTTTTTTTTAAGTAAATGTCTTTTCTTTTGTTTTGCCCAGTGAGTTCTGGGACATCCTGTATCAGAAAGGGATCCATCAATGCATGTGTTAGATACCTGCTGCCCTCTAATGGCTATCGGTCCCTGCGAGCCTTGGGACAGCAGGGGTTTTGTGCTTTCAGTGAAAGAAATCTGCTTAGCTCAGAACTTTTTCCAAAGTTTTTATAGCATGGGACAAATCTCTGGAGAGAAAGTGTAGCGAGATCTTGTCACTGATCTTTATGGTTTAATGTGCCTCTTCCCTGCACTCGGTGCAAACCCCATCATTTGCCCCTTGCTTCTGCCACATCCCATCCTGCTTTGATTCCTGCTAGGGAAGTCCTTGCCTTTCCTAACAGCTTTAGATGTGATTTAGAGGGTGGACAAAGAATAGCAACAGCATAGCCCTTGAACTCCATCAGCTTTCTGCAGACCACAGGAGACCAGGTCAGAGAGACCCTGTTCTGGACTTACCCAAACACTTGGAGAGAGTTCAGACAGATCTATTTGAAAGTTTTTCTGTGGTAATGAAGACACATAATGTCAACCTCTGCTCGCTCACTACCAGACATGTAATAATGTCTGCTCTGTTCAGAGAAAATTATCTGTGCCCTGCCTGCCTTGTTGACTTAGAGGGATTACATTTCTTGGGAAGTGGGACCATGCAGTTCTCTGCTGAATGGCTTGCTGCTGCTTATCAGCGGGCAAGGTACAGCATGTTGTTCCCTTGGGAGCATTCCCTGAATCAACACAGGCTCCCTGAAAAGCCTGGTGCTCATCGAGTGTTGTGGAGTTCTGGTTTTCTCCCCAGAACCAAAATCTTTAAGACTGTCTGGAGGTACACTGATGTATTGGAGCAGCACAGGGGAAGCAGCAAGATATCTGGAAGGAATTTTGCAGATGAGTTAATGATCAGTGAAGTTTGAAGAATGGTACCGACACAGCCTGCATCTCTTTGCCAAGGAATCTAGCATCCTACTGAGGACTGGAGTCCATAAGCAACAGGGGAGAATGAAAGATGAATTGCAGTTAAACAGACAAACAGGCGCTCTGAGAACACTTGGAAAAAAGTTCCAGGAGCTGGGGCCTGACTTTGTTCACAGCTTTCTCTCTCTTTTGGCTTAACTACTTTTGCTAATTTTGATAACAATCTCAGTGAGAACGCAGGATCACAACTGTTGTTCCACCACAGTTAACCAGCCTCAGTGGAAGTTTAATGAAAACAGCAAGACTACAATTTTTGATATTACCTCTTCTATTCAGCCTGGAAAGTACAGTTTTAGTGCTCTATTTATAAAATGTATTTTAAATCTGGGTTCATACATTTTGGAAGGTGGAGGGAGGTGGTGGGGAGAAAGCCTGGCTTCATTCAGATAAGTGGGAGTTTTGCCATGATTTGCATGGGCCAGAATTTCATCCTTGTTTATATAGTTTTGCAGCCAGGCTGAAGAACTATTAGGATGCCTGGGCCAGAAAAAGAAATCTTGAATCTTAACACTGCTGTGAACAGTTGGGGTAAGAATGCTGGGAAAGTCCCAAGGAAATTGAACTGGCATGGAAGTCATGTTTAGCTGGCCGTGTTTTGGATGCTTTTGTTGTGCTCTCCATCTCCTCTCCCAGTGCCTGAACTGCGAATGATGAGCTGCAGACCAACCTGATCTGCAGATGGCTGCAGTTCTGACACGTAGCCATCTGCGATGCCTTCACTGGCAGGGGAATGCTGGGTAGCTTTTTAAGATCAGATAATAGGCTGGTGCAAGACAACCAGAAGTCTGAACACACTTAGTAAGCAATGTTCCTGACTAATGTAGGCAGCAGTCTGTTTAATAGCAATTTGCACTCGGTAGCCAAAGTGCTATGGGTTGTGCTTGGATCAGGTTTGGGCATGCACCAAGTTAAAAAACTGCTCTGTTACACGGGTTGCTTTTCCTAAGCTGCCATTATAGGTCAGTGCAACACACTGAACTAGGAGCCATGTGTGAAAAGGATTTCTAGGTCACATCTCTGTTGCTGAGCATTTGCACCCGTGGGGTTTTCAGGTGGTCTTTCTATATCTAGTAGCACTCATCAGCTTCTAAATTCCTCAGTCTGTGTCTGCCCAGCAAAGAGCATGTGCAGCTGTTCATTTCATTTGACAAACCCAACACCTCATATTCCAGAATCACAATGAATGTACTTAAAATTTCCATTTTGGGTAGAACAGTGAAACCAATAAGTTGCAGTGTAGTTTTTACCTCAGAAGCTGCACTGATTTTAAAAATGGGAACATCTGTACAGTTTCCTCTGTTAAAATACAGGGATGCAAGGTGCCTTACAAACTAACATGAACATACACATGCATATGCAACCCTCTAAAGCGGTTACATGATTTTAAACTCATTTATTTTCTCAGGTAGCAGCAAGGGCTATTCTGGATTGTTAAAACAGACAACCCTTAAGGTAGAGCTTTGAGCTAAAAATAAGTCACTCAGTCCAAGCATCCACATAAGGCTGTGCTATGCTCCATAGCTTATCTGGTCACAGTGACTTCAGAGAGACTACATTGAAGAATGCAAGAAAAAATTTGGTCCCAGGCTCTGATCTCAGATCTTCCTGTAGGCCACAGAAAAGTGTAAAATAATACTGTCCCTTCTTCCCACAGAATTTCCCTCAGAAGTACAAGGGTCCAGTCAAGTACAGACTAATCCTGGACCCGAACCTGATGGCTGAAGAGTTGCTGGACTGGATTCTACAGGTCTTGTACAAAACAAAACAAAACAACAAAACAAACAAACGCAACAGTCCTCCGGACACAGGCTGGATTTTGCCTGAGGAAGACCTACTAGGTTTCACACTTGGTGAGTGAAAAGTGAAATTGTTGGGGTGACTTGCCCATTTTCTTCAAATAAAGATGGCAAAAGCAGCCCTCCACACAGAACCACTTCGGGTTCCTCTTCTAGGCAGAACTCACCAAAGAGAATTTTGTTGCATCTTACTGATATGTTGGTGGCTGTAATGAGCTGGACATAAACAGACTAAAGGGACAGCCCACAGGCCTTGCCTCTCCCCTACCAGTGGGAAAGAGATGGGTGAGATTTCCCTGCTGTTATTCAGCTGCTGGTTAACAGAAGAAGCTGTTCTCTCTCTGGGCTTGTGCTGGTTGAGCAGCCCTGTCTGCAGCTGTATCACATTACACACTGTTATGCAACCCCATCCTCTCTTGCAAACAATGACAGGAGCAACCTAAATCATGAAACATAAAGACTATAATTAAAGACGGGAAAGTGCTTATTTGGCATTTGGGTACCCACAGTCAATTCAGATTAGCTGAACTAGCAAATCACTTGGCACAAACTCAATAACATTTGCACTGGACTAAATGATGGTTGTTTTACCCCACTGCTGGCCAAGACAGTAGTGTAACCTGCGTGATGCTGCCATGGCTTGGGCAGTTCTCTCTCTTCTTAACAGACAGTGACATTTACACCACAAACAAGAAGAGCCTTTGCAGTTAAAGGCTCTGCCTCAGGTTCTGAAACTATTAGCACCCAGGGGAGCTCTGGCCCAGGATAATGCTTCAGGTCTGTTTCTTATGATTGGAAGTTTACAGGTGTACAAGTCTGACAGTATCTGCTTAGACTGTGCCCTGCATTTCCGTGCTGGGCTTATCCTCATGCTGGTTGGGGAGCTTATGCATCTGCACAGCTTGTAACTGCAGCTGGCTGTGAAAAGTAGAAGCTCCCAGCCAGGAACTCTGAAACTAAAGAGGGTGTGAACTGTGCAAAGCCTCTGAAAACTTTGGAAAGTGCTTCTGAACCCTCTGCTTCATCCCTCCCTCCCACCTCTTGCAGAAAAAAGACCCACAGTTTTTAAGATCTGATATTTCTTTCAGAGTTTTCTTGCTGGAGGTCTTCCTTGGGGAACCCAGATTAGTAGCTTATGGAGGCATTAATAGAACAGCAGCTGTTGAATGTTAAACAAAGAGAGATTTTCATCCAACTGATTGCTAGATATTTGAATTAAATAAGAATTAATTAAGAATAAAGGCCCTGCTTCCCTTTTAGCTTGCAGCTTTTATGCTGGTGAACATCTCCAAGGAACTCCATTGAGTTTTCTGATTTGTGCTGCAGTCATTAGGACTCTAAAAGTTCTAAGCAAGCTGAAAAAAAAGGTGAATGTTTTTATGTTGCTGCCTTGGGGACTGTGAAACTATATACCTGCTGGATCTTCAGTTGACCCTAGAGATATCTAGTGGGGGGAGGGTAAGAGCTTAAGTTTAAAATATAAAATATGGGGAAGACGATTCAGCACAATTTTGATGGTGTTGGCTCCACCCACCGGTTTTAATCATGCATCTTCCCTTTTTCTTGCCATAATCATTCTCTGCACATAGTTAGGATTATTTTACTGATCACTGAATGACAGAAAGGATGCAAGTTACACTGTCTCAGTATCAGTGGCACCCACATCTTAGAAATTTATATTGGATATGAAGATAATCACCCATGACTTTGGGCAAGTAGGTCAACAGTTTATGGAGGGTTCTGCAAAATACTGATGACAAAACACTGGAGCATCTCTACCGCTGGTTGCATAGTGAACACTTTCTTGTCCCACAGCTGTCCAAAACCCTGCATTATCCCTTCCCACAACCATCCCATCACAGCCAGAAGCTTATCTATCTGAAGAGTCAGGCAGGTCTTCAAATGGGAAAATGTTGCATGATATTGAATAACAGCTCTATTTCTCCATATGCATACATTTTTCACAGTTAATCTCTCATTTCTTTGCCTCAGTGTCTGGAGGATAAGTTCAGGCATCTTCATCTTGAAAACAGCTCTGTGTTGCCCAGACAGTTAGCAAAATTTGAGATGCAATAGGTTATTCCCCAAAGGCGTCTTTAAGGCTAGGGTCTCTGTTTGCCAGAAGAGTGCAATATCACATTTTACAGGCTAGCATATGAGACATCACTTCTGCCAACACAACAAGACCGTCCTTGAGCCCAGGTGTACCCACACCCCAACCTCATCCCAGAGCCCCACACTCAGACATGCTTGCTAACCTCCTCCAGGTTTTAGGCCCTCATTTGTTTATACATCCTGGGATGGGAACCTCAGCAGCCCTGGGCCAGTTGAGCTCTGCTTTTGCATAGCTTTTCTATAGACTTTGGGTGCAAACCATGATGATTTTGCATGCTAACAAGTCCTTAATTGCACCCATGTTTATATTCCTCCTCCCCTTAGCTTAGCTGAGCTGAGCTCCCAGCAAGAGGTTCATGTGCCTGAATGTATAGCAGGTGACTGGTCTTACATGCTGATAGAGATGGGCTTATTTACATCTGGGGTCATTTTCATGCTGTAAGACCTAACAGAGCCTAGGCAGGGTTGTCTGTGGAGGCAGGGGAGAGTTTACAAAGTGGAGCTGATGGAGTTCATTCAGCACTCCCTTGGCCTTAAAGACTGACCCCTCATTGACTTGGCCTCGCTAGCAGCTCTTACTTTCTTTTTAGGAAGGATGGAAGTGGGAGAAGAGGAGGCTGGAAACATTATTCCTAGTTCAGGTTCCTGCCTTCTCCTTCATGAAGAGATAAACGCATCTGATACTCCATCTACAGGAGCTTCTCTGGTTCTGAAGGTGCTGTTGCCAGATAATTTTTAAAGAAGTATGTTGTTTATTTTTAATTCATTAAACATAGGCTTAGGTTCATAGATAACTGTCTTTTTATATATAGATGTATTTTCTTTTAAAAGCTACTTTGGGAATACTTGCACCTAGGCTGATGCTAACTGTCAGAACTTGGCTCTTTGAAATGCTGCAAGGAGCACAGGAAGAAACAGCTGCCTAGAGACTGCTAAAGAAAGGCTCTTTAGCAGCCTGTGGTGTCACCCCTGCTAAGATTTCCATGTTTCTCCTGGGAAAACTATTTTCATGGATCACAGTGCCTTGCTGAATGAAGGACCAGTTGGGTATTTGATATTTTTTCAGAAGTCATGTATTTATAAAGTTAGAGGTTGATATCAAACACTTGATAACTTAAGAAGGTGGAATTGTGTGTTATGTTGGTGTATTCTTCTTTTCCTTCCAAGTCCATCCTTCCTCTAGACTACCAGTGTGTTTTCTACTTTAACTCTGTAATGCCAAAAGCCAGTTGAGATGTGTTGTTCTCTTTTTCAACTTTTAGTGCTTCTAGTCAAATACAAAGAGTTAATCTCGTCTATGTATGTTAAAACAAAGGTTCTCTTCTGGCTCAAGTGCTGTTTTGTTGAAGTCTGTCCTTTCTTTACTCTCTCTACTTTTTGGAATCAAATTTATGGTTGCATCTCCACTGAGTATGAAAGTTTCTTTTTATTATTATTTTAAGTAAAAAATATAATTGCCGTGGTGTCCCACTTCCTGGATGACATTGGAAACTTTACTTGTGGCTACTGACATTTCAAGAGAACCATCTTATACAGGCAGTCTGTGTTTGGCTAAATTTAGCAAGCCATGGATCAAGTGGCAAGTATGTTCCACCCTGAAACCTATTTTTGGGAGGAACTCAGCATAGGCACCAAGAGGTTAAAAAGCTGTGTGGGGGAGAAGAAAAAAAAAGACAAGAAGCAAAATATTTTGCAAGAATCGTTGCTATGTTCTGAGCTTCAGCTCTTGAACACTGTGGCTCTGAATCACGTTCACTGGGGAAACAGCTGCAGCTGTTTAAGATGCTACTGCTCCTCCTCAGCTGTTTGTTACCTTCCTTTTGCAGGCTGGGGGCTGAACACAAACCTTCCTCAGCAGTTTAGACTTAAGGTTACCCTTTCTAACAAAAAGCAAGTAAGATCCAGGCATGTGTCCCTTTCTCCCAGCACCACTGGGGAGTGCAGCAGCCCCTGCAAGAGGGCTGGGGTGGACATGGGTAGTGTAAGCAGCCCCGGCAAGTTTCTGTAATGTGTTTGGAAGGGCTGCGTTTATGTGCGCTGTGTGCCTGAGAGTCCTGTCTGTACTCTGCTGTCCCTGATCATGAAATATGTTTCTGCATATTCGGTTGTGACTGGGTTAGTTAAAAGTGTTTTGGAAGATTGACTTGACTAAATCCCAGAGAAACCATAGTGTGGATGTGCTGGCCTGTAATTAATTGATGAGTGCAGTGCTAACCAGATAAAAACCGGTTGTCAGCTGGTAGAAGTGCATTCATATGGGTTGGTGTGTGTTTATCCCAGCAGTTCAAACCCCGTTTCGATTCAATGGCTTCTAGACACTGTTTATTCTCTCCTATAGAAGTGCACATTAGCCAAAAGGATTTGTAATGCTGTCCTAGAAAAGAGGTGTAGCACTGCGTGCCCATCCTCTCCCGACTGCCAGGGCTGCCCTGGGATGGAAGATGCAAAGCAGACTGCCTTCCCTGGGAGCCCTGCCAGGGCCTGACTCAAGGTGAAGGATCTTGGAGACGGGCTGTAATGGGTGAGAGCCACGCCCGGTCTGGTTCAGCAGCACACCTGGTGCTGTCCGCTTCAGCAGGGGTTGGGAAAGGCACTGGCGTTTGCTGGCACAGCCCCCTGACACCGTGCCTGTGGCTGACCCCGGCTGCGGCCGAACCAGCCCTGTGCGCTCACCAAGCTTTGAGGTCTCACACTGCCCCAGCCTGTGCGGGTGGGGAGCTGGCACAGCCCCTCTCCCTCCCTGCTGGAGGAGAGAGGTGGATGAAACTAGTCTGGGAGCAGGTGAGTCATGGCCTGGCTCCTTGCTTTCTCTCGGGGCAGCCTCTTGCTTGAGTATCCAGAAATATGTCAGCAAGAGGAAACGGACAGTTAGTTTCTAGTGGGGATGCTGGGCTGGCAATCTGGAAGTGTAGGAGATTCCCAGCTGTGCTACTGGCCTCAGCTTCCCCTGGAAACAAAACAGAGATAATAATTACTGTGTCATGGATTTCAGGCTCTGGAATATTGAACATTACTTAAGGGAGTATTCATGGGCCTATCACTTTTGTGTTTTTATTAGCAACACTGGCACTTAAAATGACAATAATCTGGGTATCTAACAGACTCTTTGTAATACTGTTTGCTTTTTCCTTTACTGAGCCCAGTCAACAGCCAAAATAGTTCAGGGTCTTCTGAGTCAGCTGTTAGTGCAGTGTGAGAGCAAGCATGATTAAGGGTTTTTTTTTTAAAAAAAACTTCTGTAACATAGGGAAAAAAAGAACAGGGAGTTCCCTTTTTTGTTAGAATGCACTATACAAGTCCTTGTTATTATATCTTAATGCAGAGGTTTTGACCAGCCTAACAGGCATTGTGGTAATGAAGAAACAAATGCAGTAAGTACTTTTAGTGCCCAGGTGTTTAGGAGCATTGCTTTCCTAAGCATTCAGTACTCTTCTTTTTCACAAAAGTCATGAGAGCACGTGGTACTCAGCCTTGAAAACATCTTGATCTCCGCTAAACCAGATAAGGCTGTGTTTATTTTGTATTCCTAGAGCTGGGGTGGGGGGAGGAAATCCCATCTCATACCTGAAAGGAAGCACACCTAATTTCTCCCCTTCATGGGAAAAGATCAAGTATTTCTCAACCTACAAGCGTCCACCCTGTAGAAGACCAGAAACCCAATTTGATACTGATGCTTTTGTGAGCAGCCTTATAGTCCCAACAAAAGAATACAGAATTAAAGCTCTTGAAAACATTTCTTGGTCTTATTTGGGGCAATGCAGGTTGGAGTACAATTTTCAGATCAGGCTCATCCTCCCCTATTTTCACTTTGCATGAAGGATGCAGCAGTGTTAAAATGCAGAAAGAAATACTTCAAGGCTGCTTGGAAAGAGAAAGAATTTAATTCCTGCCTTAACTGGGGATCTTCTCTATCGATTTGAGCAAGGGCTGCTGCAGACATGAATAGATTGAGGTCAAACTGCAAACAGACTAAACCTCACTGAGACTGGTGGTGGAGGGAGAATGTGCACACACTCCTACACTCACCCACCCGCTCCCCTTGAGTGGCAGAGGTAGGAAACAGTGAGGACCCCTAATGCTACCTGAAGGTGGAAATACTGGAACCCCTCCCTCACACATGATGGGCAGCAGGGGCTTCAGCTGGCTATTGACTTTTCAAGTGTGAAAGGACTGAGGAGGGAAAAATGATGATGTTCTTGTAATGATCAAGGAAGTTTCTTCTAATGGCTAGCTGCTGCTGAACACACTTTTCAGCTCTCCCCTTTCCTCTGTTCCTCTTTCCTGACTATGAAGTGAGCTGCCTAAAGGGACACAAACCCACCATCCTTCATCTCCCCTGACAGTGATTTCTTTTTTCTGTTCCCCCCTTTCCTCCCACCTTTTCCTTCTCTTTTTCCCTCCCCCTCTTTTCCCTCTCCCCCCTTTCCCCATTTTCTTTCCTTTTTATTTCTTTTTCTTTCCTT
>VYZT01060256.1:115911-156349 GCA_013400735.1 Pomatostomus ruficeps | reverse complement strand
CCCACCCCCACCCCGAGTACTCTGGTGTGGTTAAACCCAGAGATACCCAAGAGTCTACTTAAGCCTGCTTCTTAGCTTGGCTGTAGTTGGGGTTTGTGTTCATATTGCTCTTTTTTGTTGGCCTGTGGGAGCAGTTTGCTATTGTAGACAATACTATAGAAGAGGACTGTGTGAGCAAGCAGCAGTGACTTGGAGGTGAAAGAATCCTGCAGTGTTATTTGCTTCCCACCTTCTGCAATTGCAGTACCAAAGCTCATTGTAGTACTGGCTCTAGGCCTGTTTGTTTGTACTCCTCATCCACAAGGTACCAATGTTTTTCTGAACTCTTATGGTTCTTGTTATGTGTTTACCCTTGGAGATGCTGACAAAAGAGTTAGGAATGGAGAAGTATTGTGTGTTTCTGATCTGGGTCTGTAGCTCCCTAGGAATCCAGGGAGACCTTGAATTTGATGTTGCTTTCCTGTTTTTAGGGAGCAAACCAAGCTATGAATAATAAATACAAGCTCTGGGGCAAAACCATTTTCCATTCATAAAATTCAACATTAAAGACTGAACAGTAATTTCTTAGCCTGCTGCAAAGCAATAGGAATTCCATGTTGGGACTAGAGAGCTACTGACAGCTTCTTCAGCTTGTGCTGTGCCATAGTTAATAAATTGGTTCATCTTTGATTTTTATGTAGCTAGAACAAAGGTGTCTCCAGCTAAGTGATGCAGATTAGTGTAGTTTTAAATCTGAGGAGTTTGAACATGGAAAAATAAAGGCAAAGCAAACCTCTTTCTTCTGTTGGCTTCTCTCTTGGCTTTCAGAATGAGAAATAGCTGGGGCATAACTTGAGTAAATCAAGAAGGAGCAGATGAAAGTTATGGTATTGTGTTTGGGGCTGAATCAAAACTTACTGTGTAGACACTGAAGTTTCTGCTTCAGTGATGACGGTATGAGAAATAAAATCATAGGATGCCAATAAGTTTCTGTGGTCTGGATCCTGCACTTATTTGTATTTCAACACCTGAGGGGTCCTGTTGGAGCCCAAGCAGGGAGGGAGGGGTAAATCGCTGTCAGTGGTGCAATGATTGGGAAGGACCTCTGGTTTGAGTGCTCTTGTAAAGAGCATCTCAAGCATTCAGTAGGGAAATCTGATTGTGACTTGCTCCCCTCCCACCCTGGTGCAGGCTTTTGTTCTCCGAACTGTTGACTGTCGAGTAATAGAAGGAAGTGAAGGTTTGCAAGGGGCAAGAGAGAATCCTGCATCAAAGTATTTATTTTTTCAAGGTAAAGCTGCATTAAATTGAAGAGAAGCAGATCAGCAGCAGTGAAGAATATAATCTATGCATTTTATCACTCTGCTAACCCCAGCTGTAAAATTTACCATAGGTAGGCTAATAAAATGGGAGCCACACAAGCAAACAGAGGGCACGGGATTATCAGCAAACATTTATTTTGGCTCTGCTGGAGCCACTCCCCTGATCAAAGCGGTTGGAGTTTGAACCTCTTTTAAGTTGTTCCCTGCTTGGACTGGGAGTGCCCTGATCTTGCACTGATGGCATTGGTATCATCTGTGCAGCTGTGTGGAAGAGGGAAAGTATCAGGAGGGAGAGGGAAATTGTGTGAGGCTGCTTTACTGCAGTGTGAGACAACAGTAGCTTATTTTAGCTTTGCTAGCAACTGCCTGGTTTAGGAAAACAACCTAAGGCTTATTGTATAACTAGATGGTATAGGCATTATCACAGAGCCAACAGGGAATGCTTTACCATTTGCAGCTCATGTCTGGCAGACTGAGTAGCTCTGTAATCCTTATCAACAAAATAGCCCGCTGGCAGAAATCACCTTGAGCCCCAGGCTCTTCCCTTCCGGAGCCTCTTCTCTGACTGATCTCTTTGTTCAGGGTTCCCCCTTTCTCCCCCAACAAGAGCTGCTTGAGTCCCTCTTGGCAATGAGTCTCTTGTCTGAAACAAACCTCTCCTCTCTGATCCTTTCAGGATCCATGGTTGGTGTCTGGTGGGGAGGGGGGTGAGGTGGGCCTCACTTGGTGAGTGTGGTGTTCTTGTTCAGTCTCACTGGCTGAGGAAATACATAAAGAGCTTCTGGGAGAAGGTACATGGGTGAGGAACAGAGCAGTCTTATAAGAGAAACGGAGGAGGTTTTTAAGTCCTTAGGAATGGGATCTTTCTATGCAAACATCTTGCATCTCACTTTATATGTTAAGGGCAGAACAAAGGCAGCTTTACTTCTGACTTTCTTTCTATGTTTTTTTTCCCGTTGCCTGTTTTGTCCATTCTGTATTTCTTTTATTTATGTTGTACTCTGTTGGGGAGATTGTTGTAGACACCTACGTGCTTGAGTTCAGATTCATTTTACGGCCAACTCATAATGTGTTTGCACTAGAGAGGCAAGAGGGAAGCTGGGCTTGAATGTAGCTCTCGTGATATGAATGGTTCTCCTTCCTGGGTCAGGGCAGCGCTGGAGCACCAGAGAGTGTCCCTGCCTCCAAAGGGAGACTAGGCTGAGCTGCAAGGGAAGAGAGCAGGCAGCAGGAAGTTAGCCCTGTGGGTGTTAGTCTGCAAAGGATTGCTTCGTAACGTATTTTTTTACAATTCTTAGTTTAAAATAGCTCCACATTATCCAGCCAATGCTAGGCCAGAGTACTTGTTTTTGAGGCCTCCTGGAGGTGTGGGTGTTGAGGGGAAACCGAAGCAATCTGTAAGGCTGACAGAGCAATCCAAGCAGGACTTCCCCTTTGCTCTCCCTGGGAAAAATTGGTGACTTTCTGCCCTCTTATCTGCTGCAGTCAGTATTCCTGCACTGCATGAGGAAGGTCCTGCATCCATATGTGAGGTCTGGGAAGGCTTTCCTGTTCTCAGCTGGTTGATCCCTGTAGCATATCCCCCATCCTACTGCTGCACAGAAATGAGGGTCTCTGCAGTTATAGCCCTGTAAGGAGGCTGGGTGAGAGCTGGGTTTGTGGGTGGACCTTCACACTGAACCAGGGATGTGCTGGTTTGAAGGAGTGGTGGGAGATCTGTTTGTCTGGCAGTCTGGGACTTTGCCTGCTGGGATGCACAAGTCCCTGTGACTGGGGTGTGCATGACTTGGTAGAAACATTGTAGTAGCTGTTTTATCTCAGCTTTAGCTGATCAGTGAGTGTATTTGTAGCGCACTGATCATTGTGTTTCCCTGAGCCCTGTGGGAGCTCCTGGGGAGCAGACTCCCATCCCATCTGTCTCACTGCAGCATTTGTCAGTTCTGGGAAGGTTACTTCTGAATGATCCATTAAAGAGACTGGAGTTTGTGCTCTAGGTGGATTCTTCATCATGGTCCATTACATGAGAGCTGAGGGTAAAGATAAGTTCATGCTTTACCTTCCCTGTGTCTTTTGGGACAAAAACTTGATTTCAGTTGGAATAACACCGTTTAGATGTCTCTGCTCCCCCTACGCTCTTTTCTCATGCTGCAGAACACCATCAAAATAACAAAATGGAGCCTCATTGGGATTATTTTAGGGCTGCACTGGAGAGCACAGGAGATGGTGTATGAGAAATTTAAGCAATGTATCTTTATGGAAAGAGCAGCATCTTTTAACATAACAGAAGTAACAGCATAAAGACACTTCCAACTCAGGCAATCTTGCCAGCAAGGCCTGAGAATCTGGTCCAGAATCTGACCGTGGGTTTCACTTGTGCCTCATACCCCTCACTTCAAGGAGAACTATGTGGAAATGTGCAGATCTTTGTTTTAGCAAAATCCCACTACCTTCTTGCTCAGGCTGCACATCCCTGGAGGATATTGCTCTCATCCGTGCACAGCTGAGCTGTTTTCAGAGCCTGGTTGTTGCTACAGAGCCCTTACTAAGCTTTTTGAGGCTGCTTGAGAAAGATAACTGCAGTAGCTGCCAAATGTACTTGAATTCAGGTGTGATAGCAGGAATATAGCATGAACATCTTCTGGGATGGCGAGGGATTCTTTTGCTGTGCTGGGATCCGTGAAGATGAACTCTGGTTTTGTTGCTTGACCATGCCAAAATGGTGTCTGACTAGAAACAGGAATTCAAGGAAGAAACCAAAGCAATTCTTAGGCTGAAGGAGCAAAGCCCTTTTTAATTTAGAGGACAGCAGAGATCTTGAGCTGCCAACCCCTGAATGATCTTTAGATAACAAATCTCCCTGTTTCTGTGGTATGGCAAACACACCTTTCTCCTGCTATGGAGAAAGCTCCAGTTTAAGTGGTGGAATGTGTGTTTAAGATGTAATCTTGGTTTTTCAGTTTAATTTCCGTCGAAAAAGGGCAAGCAGTTTTTGTGCTAGGAAGCCAAATGCTGTTCAGCTGATGCTGGGAGTGAGGCTCTGCAATGTTTGTGTGTGAGCTGGACAGTGAAGGGTCAGAAGATCTCAAGGACCAGAAGTCTGATGCTTTAGAGATTTGAATCCCTACTTTTTGGTCAGGTAAGACCTCTTAAAGCAGATTCTGCTACAGATGCTCTGGCAGTCTCTGTACTATGTGGTGGCAAAGGCTGGCTTGTTTGCTGAGGTGGGCCTGGGGGCCCCATGAGATGTGCCCAAGGTTGTAAGGAGCCCAGTGAATTTGGCTAAGAGGATCTTGGGGTATTATGGGATCAGTTTCAAGTACAAGTGCTTGAACTAGCACTGTGTCTGTTTTTAATCTGCTGAGTCTTTCATCAGATAACAGACCAAGAAGCTTGGTGGCAGGAATTTGGGTTTTAGTCATGCTTTTGTTGTGTGATTGCAGTGAAACAGAGCAGAGGAAGTGGACTCTTGTGTGAGTGCTGCTGCTGAATGGAGTTTTGTTACCTTCTCCTCAAGGTATGGCTCTTCTGATATTTCATGGGAATCATGGGAGGAGAGAGTTGAATCTGAAGAGCTGCTGACATGAGGAGAAAAAACCAGATACAGTTCTTGTGTCTGTATAGTGATACCATTTCATTATTTATGTGGACCTAAAATGCAGCAGTGATGGTGTCTTGGATGAATTGTTTCCAGAACAGCATAATTAGACCCCTGATTTGGGGACTGGCAGCCAAAGCTGTGATGAACACCTTGGCCTTCTTTCTTTTCTCTTTTCTTCTTTTTTCCCTCTCCAAACTAGGGTGTAATAGAAATGGGCTGAAAGTGCAGTGTATTAAATGTGCTCTATCCCAGCTTGTGTGCTTGCTGGTTCGTGTTCAGCCGTGGTAAGCCTCCCTGTGTGAGCAGGTCTCAGACTTGCTCTCCTTTGCTGGGGCAGCAGGTGAGAGTTTTGCTGCACAAGAAAACAAGAGACTCTCCCTTGCTGCTAGCTCTTGGCTGCTCTGAGGTGTTGGTCATCTGTGCACCAGGCATTCTTTGGCTGCTCAGGAATTTGTTTGAGCTGCAGAATGTGAGTGTGTAGGATGGAGGCCATATGTCAGGGCTCCTGAATGGCCAGATGTGAGTCACAGCTGCCCTAGGTGTACATGCTGAACCTCTCCAACGTGAGGCATGCAGCCCAATGCTCGTGACCAGCCTTTGTAAGATTGTGCTCAGCTCCAGGAGCCTCCTGTGTCTCTGATTCTTGCCCCATACCTTTCCAAATCATAACTCAACCCTACTCCAGGGCAGGATCCCAAACAGGTCTCTAAACTCTCCAAACCAGGATCCTAATCCCATGTGTTGCCTTATGCTATCTACCCATCAGCTGTGCTAGCTACAAAGGCTCCTGGAATGAGATGGTTTAGGGATGTGCTGCACTTGGAATATAATTTGTGTTACTTCTCCCAGGGTTTCAAAGCAAGGAACAGTTTGTCCTCTGTGAATATAAAATGTGTGTAAACATGACTGGTACTTCATATTTAAAAAGTGCTTTTTGAACTTGTTTTCCTCATCATCTCCTTCCCCTTCCCCCCTTAAACTTTGGAGAGATCCTAGAATCATGACCAAAAATGAGAAAAAACCCATCTTTCATTATGAATTTATTGAGAAGCAAGAAGAGCACATAGCCTACTTAAAGAATGATTCACACGTCACTTAGAAGACATTACAGAACAAAAAAATTCCAGGTAGACTTCAGAAGACTAGGGTGATATGAATTCAGTGACAGAACATCAATCACTGGAAAAAAGGCATGTTCATCCTATTTGCTTTTGTTCTGTGGTTATAACAAAAGCTGTGCTAGTGGAATCTCCAGACAGGCTCCAGAGAAGATTTAAGATGTTGAGTTCTGTAACTGCATAATATGTGATATATGTGAAAGTCATCTTTTAGCCTGTGTTAGAAATGGATACCTCCATAACTTACTGCAAAAAAGTGTTTAGGCTCTCGCCTGCTCTGCCTCATGCTATTTTCATCCTAAGATGAGAATGTTGGTATTGGATACTTTCTTCTTACAGCTGTATATATTAGAAGGAAAAAGTAGGCTACAGTGTGTATTTAGAGATAAAATTACCACTAGAGGATCCAGTAACTTCTTGAAAATAGCAAATTATAAAGAGGAACAGCATCAGAATCACCATGGGAGGATTATTTTCTTCAGAATCATTGTAGCATGCAAGCAGCCTACTTGGCTTGAATAGTTTTAGTAGTCTGTAGCTTTCATGAAATTGGTTTGTTGCTAATAATAGTCTAAATAATTTTTCACAGTAAAATCCGCACAAGCGACAGTGACGTGATCTTCATTAGTCAGCTTTGCTGAAAGAGTGTAATCTCCCTGTACGAGATAAATGCAAACATGAGATTAGCCCATCAGTAGTATATAACTGCCTAAGTTTCTGACTCCTCTTTCTAGAAACAGAATAATGCTTTTCCCATCAGCTTTCTCCAAAACCTTTCTGGTCCAAATGTTTCAGAGGTGGTAAAGGACATGCCCATATTTTCTGCCAAAATATTCTCCTCAGGGATATCAATGCTGACAGCACGAATTGAAAATCAAAACAGTGCAAGGGGAATGAAATGTTTTGCTGCATAAAAAAATCCCTTCAAATCTGTGTAGCTTCTCATGTTTCTTATAAGCAAGCACAATATGGCCTGTGCTGTTTAGTAACTGGAAAAAGGTGCTCAGTTCTCTGGCACTTCTCTTCCATGGATCTTGTTGTTCAGTGTTATTGATATGAATTTTTATAACAGAGCACATTGGGGGAAGTGTGTGTGTATAGATGACTCAATCTGTGATGACTTCCTATATAATAAAAAAAGAAGTAGTCTAATTTCGAATTGTGTAGTTGAAATTATGAATTCAGACTTTGGGGAGAACTTACATCATTACAGTGCAAATAAAAGCCGAACCTTAAAGAAGCCATGGCTATCTTGTATTGGTCAAAATGGGTCTCTCCAGACACGTGGAGAAGGAGAAGGACTGGTCAGGGGAGGTGACAAGGCTTATTTAACAGATTTGGAAGAAGAGGTGAACTAGATTTTTATTCACTGTATATTGCTACCACTGCAGTAATTATTTCTGGTTTTTTTTTGGGCGCACGGAGGGGAGCAAAAAGTGGGGTAGGAAAAGTTGGCAGCAGTGACCTCCTGGCTTTGAACCACAGAATGCTCTTGCCCTGTTTAGAGCCCTGCTGGTTGTGGAGTAGAAGGAAGCATGGCTAGAAGGAGTCATGTTTCTTGGCATTTGCTTTTTACAATGGGATATCTAAAGCAATATCTGGCCTGTGTCCTCACAGAGAGGTTCAAGTTAAGAGTAAAATCTAAATTTAGAGGGAGGCCCAATGGCAACGTGCTCTTGAGAATAGAGCTTGGTTGTAGTTCCTGTGTGACTGTACAAACATCCCTCAGGCCTCTTGGATGAGGCTGTTCTTTGCAATGTGCAGAAGACCATTGCTGTATGGAATAATTCCTTTTTCTCAGCATGAGAGGGTGGTGTTATTTGCCTGATGGATTAATTAACAAAAGAGGCTTCCTATTCCCTTTCTCACAAGCACTTAACTCTCTAAAAGCTTGTAGTTTAATTCATGGAAGGGACTTCATAATCACTAATTTCCATTGCTTATTAGTGACTAGATTTATTTTTTCTCCTTCAGAATAATTTTTTGCTTGTGGTGAAAAATTGTTATTAAAAGAGGCTTGTGATCAGTCTTGGAGTTTCTGGCTCCAGAAACTAGCTGAAAATTCAGCTTATTTGCTCAGAACTGGTGTTTTACTGGTCTGTGTGCATGTTTCTAGGGCTTCTTCTTGGTTTAAAGACCTATTGTTCAGTTTGTCTTGAGGCTTTACTATGCAAGTATGTTAGTAAAGCTGCTCCTGGAGCAGGATGCTGATGTGAGCTCAGGAACTCCTGTGTGAGACATCAAAGACAATGCTCAACATGGCATCTCTAGGTACAGCCTTTAGGGAAGCAGCCTGGTTAGCGGGGGATAACAGCCTGCAAAAAGGGGGTCCAACTCCCTGTGTGAAGCCTTGGGAAAGTGAAGGTTGTGGTTGCTGCTATCACCAAGGGGAGATTGAGACATATGAGATGGTAGTGCTTACAGAGGCTCGATCCTCCCAGAAGCCAGCTATCTTTGTTACCACCTCTGCAGGTCTCAGCAAGCCTGGTTCTTTGGGACTCATGTCTTTGTTCTGTATCCCTGTTCTGATCCTGTCTTCTTTTCCTGCCTGGAGCAATCCAGTGCTAAGCAGACCCCAGACCTCATCTTTGAGCCTCTGACATATGTTTTATGTCTGCTGCTGAAGAACTCATGCTGTGCCTCTCTGAGTAAATCTAAGGAGTATTTGACAGACCACCTGAACTCTGTGCTTTTGCAGTGGTGACTGTGATCCTTTCTTTGCCACATTCTCAATAAGATGCCTTGATAATCAAAGACCTTGCCTTCTTCCCTTCAATTCAATCTCTTCATTGTATGTCTCTAAAAACCCTTTGTTATATACTGATCAAATATATCTTCATGCTGTGCCCAGTTAAGAGACTGGTGCATTCAGCCTTTCAGCTCTATCTTTCCTTGCAGTGTGATTTGGTTGAACTTCTAGAAGGAGACTTAGCTGTGTGTGGAGAAGGCTGCCAGTAAAAAGCATCTGTAATGGATGACCAAGAAATTCAGAGCAGTGCCTAGAGTACTGCCTGCTTTCTCACCTTTCTAAGAAATTATTTTCTTATTTTAAGGCTCCATAAACCCAGAGAAAATGTTCTTGGCCTAATAACTTGTACCTTCAGTTGTCACCTAGAAGACCTCAGTCTCTCTGCCTGACATCATGTATGTACAGTGGAACATGTTCAATTGCAATAGCTTTCTAAATTGCCTTTATAGCCAGAGAGGGTGAATGAGCTTCTCCAAATTGTTCCGTTCACTAAGGACTGAGCAAAATTGCAGCCTTGGTCTCTTGGGAGTCCCCTGGAACTGCTTCTTTTCTTGCTATTTTTAGAGTAGGAGAAGGGGAGCCTACTAAAGAGCTCTATGGCTGTCTGACTTAATGCTGGTACAGAAGATCTGCTATCCTGAAAAAAAACTTTGGATAGTACTGCCTCTGTAACACTTTATAAGCAAAGCCACTTAGTTTCATACTGGAAAGGATTATTCTTATAAAACACTATCAGATCCAGTGTGGCAGCTGGAGAAGCCTGAAATCACACCAGCTGGTGTGATTGCTGGTACTCCTCTGGCCACACCTCATCGGGAAAGCCCTTCTGCTTTCGAACACAGCTGAGACCAACTTACCTGAGGGATTTCTTTGAGTCCCAGTGTGACTGGTCCCTCATAGTAAAAGTGTTCTGGAAAGCAACAATGGTGATGGATGGTTAGACATGCAGCACATGAAGGAAAGAGGCAGCTGATCATAGATGCTTTTTTTGTAATGGCATTTCAAAGCCTACAGTGACAAGTGTTATGGAACTGCAAAGTGCTCCACACACAGTCTTGCAACAGCCCTCCTGAGGGAAATATCAGGATGTATCCTGCCTTATGGGGAAAGCAAGGCAGAGCTTGGGCTCAAGGAGCATCTGCAGCCCATCTGAATGGAAAAGGGGGGGCATGTCTTTGCACAACCAGGTGGGTGTTCCTATGTCATCATGCATCCTGCAAAGGAAAGGGGAGGGGGGACTCCCAGACTCAAGTCCTCTTGCATGAACTATTAAACACCTGCAACTGCAGTAGTCGGACTGTACTGTTTTGGTAACTTTTAGAAAAACCAATCTGAGCTGAGTGTGTAGGTGTGGACTTCTGACTGCTTGCTGAACATGACTTTAAAGTAATAAGAACGTGTCTATCTCTCCGCTGAAGGAGCATTCATCAAGAAGTTACATGAGGTATTAAAGTCATCACAAGTTGTGTTGGTGACTAGAATAGAGCCTGGGAGTTCCACCTTCGAATCCTCATCTCCCTAATCGTGCGAGGCATGCCTGCTCTTGGCTGTTGACGAAAGGGCAACTTTGGCATTAATGGAGAGAATTAGCAAGCTGTTCTGCAGTTCCTCCTACTTTTTCATAGCTTACTGGGCCAAACTGTGCAGACTTGACTGAAAATAAAACTTGTAGATGTTTCAGTATTTCAGAATTTCTTGCACAACTTGCCCCACACAAGTCATGGAAAAGTCTAAGAACTGTTTAAGGATTCTCTTTTGTAGGTGTCATGAAATATTCTTTACTTTGACAGTGACAGAAAAGTAAGTGTTTCATCATGTTTATATGAGTATGTGCTGGCATTTTGATGCTTGTCACTTCCAGAGAGTTGTTTTAGTCTAGTCTCACTCTTGGTTTAAACTGTTTTTTGTGAAAGGTTGGATAAAAGCATCTTTAGGTTGTATAGTCCATCTCACCATGCATGGACTTGGAAAACAATCCACAAAAGTTCTTCCCACACAGGATATGAAATGTTAGTCTTGTAACAAAATTATAGGAAAGAATCGTGACTGTATCATAAACTAGGAAAAGGAGAAACCTGAGATATCACCAATGTTCTACACCTTTGCATTAATGAGAAGTTTGCTTAATGTAAAGCCCTGATGATCCTGGGAGGTAGAAAAGATGCAAAACAAATCAGTGTTGCTCTGAAAAACCTGATTCCAAAACAGAGAACAGAATAAGTATGTCTTGGCTTGTCAAACTGATCAATTATGCTACAGCAATGGTATTGTAGTCATTCCCCTCTGCATCCCTGGCTAATTCCCATGGACACCAAGAAGTCTTGCTGTTTTCAGAGAGCAGTCACCATTGCTGCTTGCTTCTGTGCATGAAGCAAGAGCCCAGGAGTCTGACACATCTCCACTGTAGAGAGCAGTGACTCAAAAATTTTAAAAATACAGTACAGCCCACCCCTTGGTTCACAGCTTTAATAGAGTCTAAATGGGAATTAAAGGCACTGCAGACTGCATAACTTAGTGATGAGTGAGTCCTCTGGTACTTGAGCTGTGTGTGTTGATGTGAGCCAAGGCACATTGGGAGCTGCCCCCTCAGGGGGGTGCGGACCATGCAGTGGGGGGGCTTATGCTTTGTGTGTCCTTTTGTTCAGTAGAGAGCCTTGTAGAACTACCTTTTCTTCAGTCAAATCACAGCCTAGGAAATCTTGGATGACAGCAGAGGAGAGTGGAGAGGAACATGGCCTGTGAACAATCACCCTGCCCCAAAGTCCTCCCCAGGGACATGAAAGCTTCTCTTGGATCACGTGTCTTGTTAGAATCTCACCTAAGCTCTCAGAAAGCCATCCAGAATCTAAAAACATAGATGCAGCATTCAGGCTCTGCAAAGCCTGTATTTTAAAATGAAGTAGGTGTCATCAGGCCATAAATTTGCTTCTGAAATGATGGCAATGCTAATCTCTCATCTAGTGTAGGTAGAAGCTATTTTTCCCCACACACTTCACTGTGATAAAGTAACTAGATGAATGCAGTCTCAGGGCTCTGCCTCAGCCCACTCTGAGAAGTTTTCCTTGATTGCTCTGATGTGTTGTAGCTATGCCTTTGCTCAGTTATCAAAGAAATCACTGTCATGGGCTGTATTATCATTTAGGGAGCCTTCAGCTGCAGAGCAGCAGGTGCTGCGTGTCCAGTTTGAGGTCCACTGCTTTATGCTTCAGCTTTACCTTCATTTGGCTCTTTCTAATGAGGGATCTTGCAGTGGTTCACAGCTGAGTCATATGGGACCACTGATATGATTAAGGGACTGGAACATCTCTCCAATGTAGAGAGACTGAAGGGGCTGGGACTGTTCAGCCTAGAGAACAAAAACTAGGGGACAGCACATTAATATGTCCAAATACCTGAACTGGGGTTGTATGGAGGATGGTGGTGCCTAATGACAGTACAAAGAGGCAGTGGGCACAAACTAAAACATAGGAGTTTTCTCCTGAACATCAGGAAAGACTTTTTTTGCTGTGAGGGTGACTGAGCACTGGAAGAGGTTGCCCAGAGAGGTTGTAGAGCATCCATCCTTGGATATATTTAAAAACCTTGTCCTGGACATTGTCCTGGGCAACTGGCTGTCAGGTGGCCCTGCTTGAAGTAGGTGGAACTGGATTAAATGACCTTCAAATATCCTTTCCAGCCTCAACAATTCTGTGGTTCTCTAACCAGTCATTAGGAAAACTCCTGTGACCTTCCTTGCTTCAATGGGGAGGGGGGAAACTATGCTGCTTTTAAAGTATGTCCTTATGAGAAAGCAAGGGCAGCTTTCATTTTCAGCTAGTTGAGACCTGTCAGGAAATACTATGAATTAATAAATCTGCTGAATTTTATAATTCATATTCACTTTGGGCCATGGAAACCTCCTCAGTGGATCAGGCTTTTCAAAGACCATTCAGTGTTCCAGTTGCATGAGGATTTCTGCTATAATTCCAAAAGTGTAAACATCCCCCAAGGCTTGAAGAACTGCAGTTTATCACAGCATCCTTCATATGCATTTTTTCTCCATATATTCATACACTTTTACATTCCTCCATTGAAAGAGGATGAACACATCTGCTGCAGTAATCGTAACTGTCACAAACACTGAACCTATCTCATTGAAAGAATTCTGTGGTCTTCCTAGAGAAAAGCCCAAATGTAGTTGCAAAAAATGTGCACACATTTGAAAGACCATAAACCATGAGTGCATTTTTCCAATTAAATATTCCCCTTTTTGTCTTTTTTTGGTCTGCTGGTAATTTATGGTACCTGTCAAGCGTGCTGTCATCAGTGATGTGTTTTCAGCCCTTTTTCTTACAGATTTGTCTGAAGGTGATTTCTGTAGAGCAGTCTAGAAAATATTTCTAATGTACCACTGAATCAAGGTGATACCACTGTATTTTTTGTAGCAGCTTTTCACTGTAGTTTCTACCAAAAGTAACTTAATCCTTTTCATTTCTAGAGAGTGGGCCTTTAGTAGCTCCCAGTCTGAAGCAGAGCTTTCAAATATGTGAGAACTTCCTGAGGATTACTTCAAAATACTAGTTATCATTTATCATGAAGATGCCTCTCCTTCCTGACTAAACACCTATAATGAAATTCTCACTCCTCTTTCTCAAATCTTCCTTTCACTGAAAATCTTGATGCGTTCTCACACTCTTGTACTATATAAAGGCCCTGTACATCTGCACCCACCTCTTCCTTTTTCTATGTTTTAAATATTTTTAGAACTTCAATGCTCCGTGTTGGAGTTCTTCTAGGACACGATCTTGCACCCATGCAACTGACACACAGCTTCTGTGGGTTCTATGGATGTAGGAATGATGTGAATAACTGCCAGCTATGGATGTATAGTTGAGTGGGAAAAACACATATAAATATATACCAGGTGAGAAACATTTGCTCTTTTTACTGGTGAGGAAAGGGTGAAATGAAGGGGCTAAACAAGATAGCATTGTGTGTCAGCCCAAGGACCTAGCTCTGTGGTATAGCTGCTTTCTCAGAAACAGCTACCTACATTCTCAATGTGATAGCCAATTTTTTAATTCATGTTATGTTCTCTACTTTTATTCACAAATACTATTTTAGAAACTTGCTCACTGTAACACCTACTGAAAGGGACAATGATGTAAAGAATGGAGATCTGAAGCAAGGTGGGGGTTTCTCTATGGTTTGGGAGTGTGCACAAGGAATTGTGCAAGTGCTCTGATGGTGCCTCTGTCAGTTGAGCCCGAAAGAAAACTTGCAGAGGATGCAGCTATCTTTTTGTCAAGTAGCTTTGTTTAAGCCTGCAAGTTGTGGCTGGCATATTGCTAAATACTACCCAGGTAGGCCTTCAACTCTGATTTTAGTAATTGCATTGGGAAATCTGTTAAATCTTATGTAACTGTTTTCTTTGGAGGAAATGGGGCATAACCAGCACTTTCTACTAAAAAAGAGGAAGCTCTGAGTTCATGTTATGCCACAAAGAATTTAGCAATCTTGTTGCTATTGTTCCTAAATAGACAATGGCCAATTTCCCTGTAAATGTTGAGCTAACAACTTCACAAGAGACATATAGCTCAAAGAAAAAGATCTTGGAATCTTATTTATGAGTCCTAGTGAGCAGTGCCAGACGTGGCCTTTGCTTAACAAAAATAGTAAATAACTATATGATTATGATGAACATGAAACCTCCAGCTATATTAAGTCTTTCCAGCACAGAGAGTATTTCCAGTCATGAAAAACCTGTAGCATTATAGGAGAGCAAATATAAATAAAGAAAAAAAGAAAACTTTCCTCAAACAACTAAGACTTTGCCACATCCAGCTTTTATAAGTCTCTTTTTCTTGTAACTTCTGCTCTGCTTTTCCCCACAAGTGAGTGGATCAACGAAACCTGTAGAAGGATGATGTTCTGTTTAACTTTGGGAGAGGGAGGAGCAGGCAATTTTCGGCCTCCTTGTGAAAGGCAAACAAATTCTGTGTTAAACGATATTTAAACTCAGGTCAGGTCTGGCCAGATGTTGGAAATGTTGCTCATACAACAGGCGAAAAGAGGGTCTCCATGAAAAGCTTCAGCTGAAAGGGCTCTCTGCTCTCCTGTGTGTTAGTAGTCTGCATACTTGGCCATTCATATGTTGTCCTTCCTGCGTAGGCATTAGGTCAGATTTACAACTGTGCTAATATAGTAAATTATGCCTGAACTGCTTTAAACTGGTCTTCAGCTCAATTCTGTGTCCTAAAACATGGGTTTGCTTCAACTGTCAACTAATTAAAAAATACCACATTTTCAGTTTGAACCTGTCTGAGAAAGTTCACTTCTTTCCCACTGTGACTTAATTGCTAAATGAAAACAGCTACTGAACGAGAGGGTGTGTATTAAAAAGTGCATGGCAGAGGTCTTTGCACTAAAGTAGGGATGCTTCTAAATGAAGATATATAGTATTATTTAAACAACCAACTATGTGTTTATATCATAATGTACTTCAATTAGCAGAAACAATTGCCTGTCAGTTTAAGATTAAGAGACTTGGGAGCCCCAGGAGGCTTTGGCTTTGTACCTTAATGTGTGAATAGCAGTTTGTGCTCAGCTCAGGACTGACTCTACTTCTCCCTAATGTATTCACTAAAGGATGTTATTTAGTACTTCATCAGAATAAGATAGTTTTTCAGTAGGTCTGTGGGTGGGTTTTTTCCTCTTGTAATTCAATACACAATTGAAGAAACTTCTGAATTTAATTTTTTTGTCTATCTGGCTTACAGGATTTACATAATTGGTTGCTCATGCAGCATTTCTCTATTATTCTTTTTGATAGTTTTGTGCAGTGTGAAATGTCTTAGTAATTTTCCAGGGGCTGTCTTAGCAGTAGTGCTGTGCATGGTCTTTAAACTCATAGCCCTTGCACATGAGTTATTGCAGTCTTATCAGCTTGAAGATGCAAGTGAATGGAAGGAAAGCAGAGCTTCTGTAACAAACTGGTGCTCTAACAACTTTGAACTTCTCTGGCTCTACCTGTTTTTTATAAAATCAGCCTACAGAGATGATCATGATGTAAGAGGGATTTAAAAATTACCAGATATGTGGATACTGCAGTCCAGAAGCATGACCATAACTCTTGCAGGCATGGCACAGCTAACTCGGCACTACCTGGCCTGGGTTGTGGCAGAAGGGGCCTTGAGGTGCCCAGGCTCACCTGGGCCCAAAGATGCCTGATTTCTGAGGGCAGGTAACAGCACTTTAAACCAACTAGAGCAAGCCTTCACCAGCTGGCAGTGTGACTGGCATGAGCTGAATTCGTCTGACTGCTGCATAGGCACATGGTGAACAGAAACAAGATCCAAACCATAGATGGTAGCAAATAGTATCTTGTTCCAAATATCCTTATTCAAGCATATTTCATCATAAAGTGATTAAAGAATTGCCTTTAAGGACAGGAAGTGTGACTTGCTCAAGAGTGAAGAACACGTTCAGAATGGTTGTTTGTTTGCTCGGCCATTTCTTTTACAGAACTAGCCTTTATTTTTGTCATACTTCTTGCTCACATGACAACCATGTGCCTCTAAATAGGGCTTATGAATCTCTCTGCTGTTGAATGGGGGTGACATGACCACAGTTATTTTTAATGGCCTTGAAATCCCATGTATGTGCAATATTCTGTGATTAAAAGTAAAGCAAACAAACAGGCTGGGGGGAAAAGCAGGCCCTTAAATTCAAATGTCTTTGTCCTACTGTGTTCTTGTCACCCATTAACATACTGGTGAAGTAAACAGAACATTACGATGTATTGGTGCAGTCAACAGCACAGCAGGTGCATCCTGCTTGGAGTATTCAGTAGCTATCAAACACTTAAAGTGCTACCTAAATTACCTCCTTTCTTCATTCCACAGAAAACAAGCTTAACATGACCCGGCCCACAAAGCGTCTCAGAGTAGGTTAAGACAGTCTTTCCATTTATGATCATGTCCAGTTTGACATAGAGTTCCTTGATGCTGTGTCCTACACACAAAGCAGAAAGAGAGCTCAGAGACAGTGCAAGGATAAACAGGTTTATTACTTTATTTTTAAAAAGATTCTATTTTTTCCTCCCTGCTATTTGAGCAATTAGATGTTTTCCTTGAGGACTCCTGATACATAGAAATCTGTTCTTCAGGAACAGGTCTCTAGGCCCTTCAAGGTATATTATGACAGGGAACATAATAGCAGTTATCTTGATTGTTAAATAAACTATGCCCGTGACTATTTTCTGACTCTGAGGTCAAATGGCATAGCAAATCTCATGTCCTTACATCTAAACTTTTCTTGTGTTCTCAGCAGAGGGATCGTATCCCAATGGCCCCTGGGAGCAACCTGTGACCTGTAACTGCTGCCTGGGAAAACAGTAGCTGGCCTGAGCCAAATGTGTGCCAGGGACCAGCACAGCAGCTTGGCAGTGCTAGGAGGTTGCCTGCTTGTGCCTGGCTTGCTAACACAGGCAGAGCCAGCGAGGCTACTGGATTTAGATGGAGGTCCTGTACTCTGACTTTTGGGAAAAGTACTTGCAAATGTCTGTAATGTGATTTTTGCAGGCTTGTTTACCTTTGCAGCCACCTGAAAACTGATGCTCCATGGGCAAATGGGCAGTATGTCTCACAAAGAAGCCTTCCCAGGTGTTAAAAGAAGCTTGGCACACAAACTTATTTTCAGCACCCAGAGCGTACAGCAGCACTTTCATGTTTATGCTCTGGTAGCAGAGGATCTAGATGAGCTTGGAGCTAACAGGTTTGCAAGAGGTGGCTTTCCTCTGAAAGAATCACAAAGGAGGCTATGGCTAATATTTAATTGTGCACCCAGCTTTTACCTTTTATTGCTGACCAGTCAGATGCTGAAGGGTATAATTTCAGCTGGTGCAGATGGCAAACTGATGGCATGACTGTTGCCTCAGGCCAGCACTTTCCCAGCACGCTTCTCTATTTGCCCAGGAGGGACAGAGGGGTGTCCCCACGTTGCTCTGTGGGACTCTGTTCAGTCCCCTACCTGCAAGGGTCACAGCCCTGGCAATTTGGTGAGCACTGCTGGTGCTGACACAAGAGTGTGGGTGCTGTAGCTGTCTCGTTCAACAAGACTCTCCCCAGAAGAATTAGCTATGAAGATAAGCTCTAGAGCAGCCTGCCCTTGGCTCTCCACGAGTACAAATGAAGAGTATGTGTGGAATAGGGGCTAAGGGCTGATACGACCTGTTTAGGGTGACACACCTAGTCTGAGGCCGAGCTCTTAACAGCACTGATGTTTTTGTAACCCTGCACAGGCTTTGAAATTTCTAAAAAACAAAGCCCATTCATATTTTACGGAAGATTGTCATCCCTGCTTAGTACTTAATACCAGGACTCACACAGGAATTATGTGTGTACGGCATGAGAAAATAGCAGTTCACTTACTTAGGACCGCTGCAGCTCTGATGTTAAAGGTGTGGGTTGTGATATCAGAACAATGGTCAATGCTGAAAGCAAAATCTTGCTGGGGATCTGTTTGAAGACACAAATCAGTGGGTTACAAGTTGTATCTTTAATGGAATCCTGACTGTATGGAAGAAAAGAAAGTATAAAAGTGTCACAAAAAACCAAATTACATATTCCTTAAAAGTTCTCCAAGAAGTGCTCAAAGCTCCCATACCCTGTGTTCAATTGCCACTTCTGTCCTTCCTGCCCCTTCAGTCTGAAGAACACTCAGATGATAACCTGTATAAGGCTAGAATCTACTGTGTAGGAAAATGAGCTAAGTTCAAAGAAAGCAATTTCCCCACAGTGGTGGGTAGTCAATACTTATTCAATGGTGAAGTCTCAGCACAACTGCTCTTCCCAGACTCCACACATTATCATTCCTTCCTCAGCATTGATGAGCAAGTGGTTATGAAGATGGTTTTTAATTAATTTGTCTCACAAGATGGCTTGGTGAAGCTGATTAGAAAACTGGTTTCTGGAGTGGGATGGAAAGTCCAAAACTGAAAATAAAATTGTGTTAACTGAGATACTGCAGTACTTTTTGCTGGGTCCACCATCCTGTGATTTTTTTAAGCCAGAAAGTATTCTACATTTCTCCTTTTCTGCAAGACTTTAGTAGAGCTGTGGGGCTACAGGGAGCCCTTTGACTGATAATTTTCATGGTTCTTTCCTGTTCCTACAGTATCCCTTTCTCTGCAAAAAGCTCTAAAACTCTTGTAAAAACATAATTGTTTCCTACCACTTCAACTTTCTTCCTTGCTAGCCTCCATGAGACTTGATGCTGTGCCTGAAAGCTTGCTGATGTGTCACTCTCTGGTGACAGGCAGCAGCAACCACTGACAGCTCAGCTGCCACAACCAATAGAATGTGCAAGTGTTTTCCAAAGCTGTGGCAGGAGGGGAAAAGATTTGGCCAGTTTGGAAAAATACCGTGAGCCTCAAAGCTTGCTTCAGGCATAGTTTTGTCCCTCATTATGGTTTTCCAGCCAGCCTGTACATCCAACATTGTTCTCTGTGGGAAAAAGAGAAGCAACTGTGGCATGAGCAGAAGCAGCCATAGGCTTCTTGGTTTACACAGATCTGGTAGTGACAAATATAGACTTGGGGACTGAGTTCTATTTCGAAGTTATTGTTGCTTGAGCTAATCGTCTCACTGAGTTGAAAATAACAGATTGGGAGAAATTTCCTTTGATGCTGTGGTGAAACTTGAGTCACGAGTGTCCTCTGTGAGGCTGAGCCAACATCCCCATAGTTTAACCCTGTTTTTGCAGCAGTGCCCCACAGCTATAGCAGCTGGCAAACAGCAAGCCTGTGTGGCCAAAACCTGATTGCTTAGAGGGGATCACAGAATGAATGAAAGCGTTGAGAGGACCTGAAGGGCTTTAACTAAGCCAGGCTTTGTGAGCCCACAGATTATCAGTGTGGCCTAAAAGGAGTACCCAAGCCCTAAATTCTGGTCAATTAAAATAACTGTTCAAAGGAGGGAGATAAAAGGCACTGGTATTTCCCACAGCTCTGTGTCCCTGTGCTGGATTTTGTCCTCCACACCACTCAAGCAGTCTCTGCAGTTGCACAATCTGCTTGGGACAGAAAGTTAGTGCCTGGAGTTATTTATCAAGTGTGACCAGAGTCAGAGGGTTGTCCTTCCTCTGTTTTCTTATTCCTGTCAGTTCTAACTTCACTTTTACAGCTCAGAAGCTGTTGGAATTGGTTTGGAGAACAGTTTCCTGCTCCAGCTGGAAAGCATGTCAGACTTCTCTTTTCTCCAGGGCCGTTGCTCCTGCTTCCCCTCTGGTTTCTACTGTCTCTCAAGGCTTGGTTTCCGCTTTCCTTTGGACTTCTGCTAGAACCCTCCTTGTTTCTGTTTTGTGTGTGGTGCGATGATTAGGTTCAGGAAGCAGCTGCTCAGATTCTGAGGAATTTGGGCATGGATGCCTACAAATAGTGCTGGTTGTCAAATTACTAAAATTGTTGTTTCTGCAATTTCCAGAGAGAGTTATGGTCAAACATGGCACTGGAACTTGTGTGACACTCTTCTCTTTTCAAAGAGACTAGGCTGTGCTTTAATGAACAAATTAAATCATGGTGTTAGGGTTAGAAATTGAACTTTTAGTTTAAAATTTCTCATCAGTAACTGAGTGGAAAGGGTATGTTCATGAAACCAAGCTTTTCTGGAAAGCTTGGGCTTCTTACAATGACCCTAATTGCTGGGTTATTTTAGTTTGGATGTCTGTTAATTTCTATGGGCTGAGCTCCTTTGCCAGATGACACAGTTCATGGTGCACTGTAACCATGGATGTCTTTTACTGCACTGTTAGTGATGCAGCATAGGATCCTGACATATCCAGGTCCTCAGATAAGAAGAGAGTGTGGAAGCACTCACATGAGAAATTGCAGCAAAATTTGTGAATTGGAGCACTTGGATTTTGTTTTGTTACTCTGTTGTTGAGAAATATAAAATCTTCCACTGCTAAAAGAACCCCCAATTAATTTTCTGACCATCCCCGTGGAAATTCCCACTCAGACTTTGCAATCCAATTTTGCAATCTTAGATACTGTGGCATATATGGGGGCCTCCTGTTGAAATCAATTGAAAGGATGGCTGTGTTGCTAAAGCTATGGTGCCAGGGAGTCTGGATTCCCAAACATGTAGGGAGAAAGGTTGCTACTATAAGGAAATAAATGAAAACTGTGGGGTTTAGCCACTTGATAAGTGAAGAAGTCTGTAAATTCAGCTGGGCTTTATGCACTAAGGGATTGTGCCATACCCCTCTTTCCTTAATTTGTGAGGAGTCCCTCCTGTGGCAAAGGCAACTCAAGGCAATTGCCATTTTTGTTTTTCATCTCAGATGTACAACTGTGAGTCACTGTGTGTCTCCTATGGAGGTTTAATACTTATTCTTCCTTGTTTGCCTCAATCTGAAGTGAGTTGGTTAGAAAGAAAAAAATGCATGTTATGTCTTTCACATGTGGAGAGCAATAACATTTACTGTCAGATCTCTAAAATATGTGGGGCTGCCCTTCAGCCTTCCACTTCCCTGCAACATTTCATGGTGCACAGTACTGTATGTTCCCAGACTTCCCTCCACCTACTCCCTTCAATCTGCTCCCTCTTCCATAATTAAAGCTAGAAACTCTTTAACTGGTTGCAGAATTTTGCTTTTCCAGTTCAGCTTTGATATATCACCAACACTCATAATGTTGTTGAAAATTTTGCAAACACATTGAGGTTTATCAGTGAAAATCTGCTTACTGAGGGGGAAAAGGGCATTTTTTGTGTATCTAGTGAGAAGGACTTGGGCTACAACATATTTACAGCTAGTATGAAGGTGTCTGGAAGCAGGATTTTGACTAAGGTTTCTCTCTAGACAGTTCTAAATCTTTGGGGCAACTGCTCTGGGAAAGGGGAAAGTCTTTGGCTTTTGTAAATAATCAGTGCACTCTAAGATCTTTCAGACCTGTTATTTGAACCTGATGTTGTGGCTGATGCTGAGCTCCCGTCTGTATCTAGCACTGAATGTCCAGCTTTTGCTGAAGGCTGGCTTCTGTAGTACGATCCTGTTTTGTGAGAGGTGAATTTGGGATGTACCTGGCATCTTGCCACTGATCAACCCTTACATGGCTTAGTGTCAGCTGAGCCCATGCATCCCACTGCCTGTTTCACCCTTACCCAAGTACTCTGGTGGAGATTTGTTGCTATATTGACTTGGGATGTGGTTTTCCATGTGCACTGGCACCACAGTGCAAGATTTCAGCCTGACTTACTATTTCAAGGTGCTCGCAGTGATGGGTTTGGCTGGATTTTTCTTAGAAGACCGAGCAGGTGTGTGTAGTACAGCCTAGAAGCCCAGATTATTTCCTGAACTTTTCTTTCTTGAGGTTTTTTTCCCCTGCTTTTGTTCTTGGCAGAAGGTTCACAGGCAAATTACCTCAGACATATTTACAGCAGTGTGACCTCAGTGACAAGGACAACAGATGGGAACTCCCTTTTGTGCCCTGGTCACTGCAGTGTGGGGCCAGGGGCTTC
Source organism: Pomatostomus ruficeps (assembly GCA_013400735.1). NCBI lineage: Eukaryota > Metazoa > Chordata > Aves > Passeriformes > Timaliidae > Pomatostomus > Pomatostomus ruficeps. The sequence continues at coordinate 134,084 of VYZT01060256.1, read as the reverse complement.
TGCCCCTGCTGGGCATGGGTGTGCACAAAGGCATGGGGCTTCAAGCTGGGGCTGCCCTTGCAGCCTCCTGGGAGGGGATCCCCAGAGCCCAGGACGAAGCGGACAGCTGGGAATGATAATGTGCTAACCCACTGTGACAATGTCCCTCAGAGCCTGAGCTGCTAGATGACTAACTGGGCATTACAGAAACTGCATGGCCAGATGGGAAGCACCTGTTGTAGGAATTTTGCTGCGCTGGTGTACAACAGCCTCTTATTCTTCTCTTTCCCTTCCCCCATCTTTTTAACTATCCTCTACTGGCTTCTCTCTCTTCTGAAACTGCTCTAAAATCACATTGTTTCCATATGAGCATGAAAGTCAATGGTATGAGTGAATAGCAGCAGCAAGCAGATGAGCTTTGCTTGTAAAAGTCGACATCTGTAAGCCTTGGAGTGGTAAGAGGACCCTCCAAATTGGTAAGCTTTGGGTGTTTCAAAACAATACTTTTAGGAGCAGATAAGCCACAGAATTGAATGAAATGGCATAACTGCACTTGGCTAGGGTCATATAAGGACAAGCTGGTGCTAGAGGAGATGGAAATTAGCACAAGGAAGAAACATTAACAATTACCCGACACTCCTCATCTTCACAGCTCTTAATAAAATTAAATCATTAGTCTTTACAACATTCAAGGTGATGAAAGGAGAGGGAAAGAATGAGGAACTGTTTGGGATTTCAGACTTTATGTATTCGTTCAACAATTTCCCTTTAATGTCTATTTAAATAAATTAACCTGAATGCTCAAGGTTATATTTGACACTGGAATCTACTTATAAGGTACTGAGGAAGAAGCATCAGGTGAATTAGCAGCTCTCCAGTTATGCATCTACATTTCCCCGAGCACCTTTAGTTTAATGAACTTCCCTTTGGGCCTGCCTTCTCTGCATGCCACTGCCATATCCAGACATGTCTGGGAGGGGCAGAGTGACCCTCTGTTCAGAGGAGAGCAGAATAAATTGTGAGACTCACACTGGCTGTGTCTATTTTATCATGAGAGTGCTTCATCCCAAGACGTTTGCCTTAGCCATGACCAGCTCCAGGCTTTTGCCTAGTTCAGACAGTCACTCTGACCTCATTTGCAGAAGTCACTCTATGTTTTATCACCTGAACTTTTCTGGCTTACTTAGGCAATGTAGAGGAGAAGGAATAGGGAAGATTAGAGTTCATGTATCCTTAATGTCCTGGGGTTACAGACGGTGGGAGTTCCCCCTTGCAAACAGTGCTATCAATTTGTGATCTCTGAGGTTTGCTTAAACCCAAACCTCCAAAGCTTTTGGAGATGCCTAATTGAGTGAATAACTCCTTCCTCTCTGATTAAACTTACATGGCTGTAGAGGGAAGACTGAAGATTTGGTTTCAGTATAATCTGTAAGCTAAAAAAGCCCAGGACACTAGGAAAAGAAACTTAAAATGTGACTTAAATAAAGAAAAAGTGTTTATGCAAGTTAAATAATTTCCAGTCCTTCCTCAAGAATACTGAACACTGATAATGCATAGAGCAGCTATATATTTCTTGGTTAGATTAAAGCAGAAGCAATTCTGACTGGTGCTTATGGCCTTAGTTTTGGAGCAAGGTGATTTCAGTGTCTTACGAAATTAGTTTAAATAAAAGACAAAGATTTTTTCTCTTGCTGTTTCAAATGAAACTTGTTGCTGAGTATAACTGATGTCCAAATATTCAAATACTCAGTAACTCATTAGGCTTCTCCAAATCTCAGGTGGAGAAGAGAGGAAGAGATTTGCTGGCACCAGACTGATGTGATGAGGTGGAGGGAAGCCGCTGTAAAGACAGAAGGTGTGAAGGTCTCTGCAGCTGCAGGGCTGTGTTTGGGGATGGGGGTGTCACTAGCATGCATGAAGCAGCCTTGTCAAAGACACACCCTGAGTCTCCCTGCCTTTTCCTGCCTGAACCACCTTTCCTGAGAGCAGGCTTGTTAGAACTGTTGGCCGAGGCTTGAGGGGAGGCTCAGTGTCTGAAGGCTCTTGGAGTCTTTTCTTGCTTTTACCAGAGGTGGTATTTAGAAAGGGGGGTTTCTGTGTTTTGTGTGGTATGATAAAGCTTTATCCAAGCCTGTTTAAGAGGACAAAACTGAAAGATGCAGGCTTCGAGAGATAGCATGCAGATCTGTACTTGATAATCCTGATTTGTCCTAGTTAGCTTGAGAGAGAAAGGCAGACAGGGCAAGTTTCAACTACAGCAGTGTAACAAGAAAATACTGCATTAATTTGGGCCCAGCAGGGACTATATTAGAGAGAGAAAGTCTTTGTTCTTCTGTTGGTAAGAAAACACCATGCACTGCATGAATAAGATGCTTACAGTAACTGCTTGTATTCCTAATCAGAGCTGTCTCTTCCCTCTTCAATGTGGTTTTTTTTAATCATTTTTTTATACTGCCCTACTTGAGACTGAGATCTCTGGACAGTGCTTGCCAGAACGACTGGGGATTCACAACAGACTTTCAGACTTGTGTCAGAAATAGAACCAAACATTGCTGTAAACTGCCCTGCTGTCAGACACATGCCATGCTCTGGGATAGCAGCTACACTGCTGCTTATACAGAACAGTAATCAGCAGCATATAAATGGGCTAAATGTTCCCGTTTTCCCAGGATGGGTTTCAGTCCACCACAGGAGCATGGCAGCAAGCTATAGTTGGAATGGCATACTCCCTCTGCTGAGGAAACTAGCTGGGTTACCACCTGCCTGATCACCGCTGGATCATTTGACAGGAGCCATCCATCTTCAGGTGAAGAGGAAACTGAAGCATTGAATTAATTTGTGGTAGTTTTCAAAATGCTAGCTTTTGGCAACCAGAAGCTCTCCTGAGTCTAAAAGCAGCATCTGGACCAGATCAAAGGGTTTTGATTTGGTACATGGTGAATCTGTAAAGGGCATTTGGACATCTTGTTTCTCCCTAGTTTTAGGTTGCCTCCTTAAAGCTTGTACAGTGACACCAACACGCAATAATGCTGAATTAGTTTGTTTCATTTTGAGGTGTTAATTTTTCTTAGAATACTTTGGATATTTTTCCCAATGGATATTAAATTGCTGTGAGCACCTGATCTCCTGCCTCTATTTTCTTTGCTAAACTATAAGCATAATAGGGTCCAGGGATATTTTGAGGCCTTGATGACAATTCTAGATGAGATGATGTGGCAATGCCAAGAAAGTGCAGCAAAGCTTTATTGCTTAGAGGCTTACAGAGGAAGCTCTGCATAGGAGCACTTATCATCTAACTTATCACAAGCTGTGGTTTGTTCTTGCTCCTGACTTTATGCAGTGAATGTGCCTTTTGATAATTTCTGCTCATATTTTTATCAAATTGTTAAAATGGCTGTGACTCCCCTGTTTAGTGTATTAGAGTGCTCCCTCCATAGAGTCAGATTCAGTATCCAACAGCAAATGACAGTATTGCCTTGCCCACAGTATTTCTTGACTGTAATGTAATATACCATTTTTAGGTATGTTTCTCCTATGTGTTTCCAAAGGGGAGAACATATTTTTCTATGGCTTGCCTTCTGAACTGTTACCATCCTTACCTTTACCTCAGTGACTCAGTGGCTACAGCAACCAAAGATGTGGCAAAAGTCAATAGATGAAAAACATGCCAACCAATTTAGATTTTTCAGCTGGAGATAAGCAGGAGAGGCTGTCACACATAAACAACCCTCTTTTGCAGTCCATGGTGCAGGACCGTAATTGATTTGGTGAAGAATTTGGCACTATGAGGAAACCACTGAGAGCTAAATTAGATGGGAAAATTTAAAGCCTGGTGGGAGAAGTTCAGCTGAGGTTAATTCTCTCTACTACTAGTCTCACTGAAAGCATTAATATTGATTTTACTGAAAGATTTAAAGTCTAGGTACTGAATCTAATGTTTTTGCCAGAGTACCTTGAAGGTATGAAATTGCCTCCTGCTTCTCTTTGCCATTTACATTTTTAAACTTACTAAGTACTCTCCCCCCCTGAAAGAAGGTAAAATGAAGGTAAAAAGAGAATAAAATGATGTTCAGAACCACCTCAAGAGTTCACATAGGAAAAGAAAGTTTAAATCCTCTAATGAGATGTGGAGAATGAAATAGATGAGAGAGTTTCTATTCATGGAGGGACCAAAATTTTAAAAGAAGATTTGCATGTGCACTGATAACTATGCTACCTTGATTTTGATGATAGTTTCAGTTTGTTAGGATCTGGTGCCAGAAATATACATGTACACATCTGGTCTTCCCCTTGGAATAAGTAAGTTATACCAGATGAGTACAACAGCAAAGCTATGACAGTAAGATGGCTTGGACAGAGCAAACAAACAAAAAAAATTGTTTTCAAGTGGAATTCTTAAGTCCTTTGATTGTTTGCCCATTAGCAATCTATGCAACAAAAGATCAGAGGAGAGTTGGTGTTGTGTGGCTTTAAATAATTTAGAAGCAGAAGCAATTGCTGGAGACTGTTTGAGGGAAATAAATAAATAACTCCAAGAGAAACATCTGGCTCAATCTGTCTGCCAAAAACCCAAAGAATAATGGAAAAAGAACTTCTTTTTACCAAGTGTCTAGAAAAATTTTTGCCCTGAAGAGGCATGAGTGAAAAATTTTTTGCAGACCTTTCTTTCCCAGCTGAAGCTGTCAGATTACTTATATCCTTTAAGTAAAGAATATGTGTGCGGTCAGGGAGGGAAAAGGACTCGTTACAGTAATATACCAGGAGAACAGAAAGTGATATGCTGTAAAATTAGTGCTGCAGTGATGTCAATTTAACAGTACTGTTTACAAGTGAGTATTGCTGATTGAGCAGGGCTGCAGGTTACAAGTATATTTTTTAAAAAGGAACAAGTGGAATTTAAGAAAAATAGTATCTTTGATCTCTCAGTATGTAGGAGAAAATATAATGTGTGTTTGAGGGGGACCCTAGTAAGCCTGAAACTATTCAGAAAGGACAGACAGATCATCAGGAAAGTGTGAGCTAATTAATGTCTCTCTCCACTTATTTTAAGCACTGAAAAGTTCCCTCAATACAGAGTTTAACAGGAGGATGCCTATACTGCACTATCTCACCAGAGCAGGTTCTACACCCTGTTGAGTTCAAGGGGCCATTTTAACAGAGATCCAAATCTGAGCTCACACATTTAAAGAAAAGCCACACAAATAAGAGTTTCTCTATCTATAAATGCAATCTAGTGCAAGTCTGTACTGAAGTGGGCAGTGCTGCTCTCTCCTACTGTACTACTGGGGCCAGGAAAAAGTTTTATAGAAATGACACTGCTTCAAGTGTGAAACAGAACTATGCAAGCAAACATGTTGCTCATTGGACATAAGTTCAGCCTAACTTTCCTCTGTTTTGGAAGAGGCGTTGTCATGTTAAAATAATTCTCTAGATGACCAGATTGCCCTGGTTCTTTGTCTAGCAGAAGACATGAAAAAAAGCAAATGGTTACCCATATCCCTATATATATATTATTGTTTTAAAATCTGTAGATATACAGTTATAAAACTTATAGAGGATGCAGCCAATGTCATATTTAGGCTCTGGAGGTTGAAAAGGTTACTGATTGTTTGCTCCTTCTCCTGAAACTTTAATGGCTATTAACCTTGCTTCAGATGAAAAAGAGAAGAAAAAGCAAACAAATCAGATATTAATTGGGCAAATGTGTTTGTGTATGATATTTAAAAATCTCGTGGTCTGTGCAGTGTTTTATAAAGCCTTGGGAGTATTTCTGAAGGTGTTGCCTTTGACTACTACTACTTTGACTCTTCTGAAGATCTCCCTGAGATTCCCCATTATTTACTCTAGTGCACAGGAAACAAAGTCCTTAATGGTTGACGGTGTCCAGACCCTTTATTAGGAGCTTCTGCCTTATCAGTGTTTGTTTCTGCACTGTAAAGAAACCTACAGTTTCAGGCAGTTGGCAGCTCTGAAATCTCCCAGCTCTTAATCTAAACATAGAACTTAAATAATCACCAAGCATACTGGTCTGCGTTTGCGGGTCAAAACAAAAGCAGGCATTCTGAAGCACTAAAGTGTTGATGCAGGCCCACCTAACAATTCAAGAAAGAGCTGTAAAAATAATTAAAAAATATTTTTCATGTGTCTGCAGGAGCAATCACCTGCTTTTCTCTGTGAAGGAGGTCTCATCTGAACACTACACAGTAAGAATGTTTTCATGGCTAATGAAGACAATTAGGCTTTATGTGAATGATCTAGAAGCAGGTGCTGGTAGGAGTTACGTTCTGTAGTCTCTGACTGCATTGCACTTTGCACTTCCAAGTGGATGTCTGTTACTCAAATAACACTGGAATTTGCCCAGGGCACTTTGTTACCATTGCCTACCTGCCCTTCCCTTCCCAGACAATTGCCTTTTAAAATGTAGCTGGAAAGATCAAAAGCATTATTACAGTGAAATTTAAAGGGATAGAAATTGGCCATTTGTGTAGCAGGTTCTTTTCATGTCTGTGCATAGACTTGCCAATTACAGTTCTCTTTTCTCAGTCAGAGCTGTTAACCTGTGCTGCTTTTATCTCGGGATCTCTGCCCAGGTTTCTGAAGTGATTTGTGGTCATTTGAGACCTTCCTTCATTTTTGTCACTTGTTTCTGGGAGGAAGAGTGGCCCTAATAGGAAATGTCTTGCTATTTATAGACTGTCTCGGTGTTATGTCTCCTGTGGTTGCATAGAGAAGGCAGCACACTGTCTGTTTACTTTGCTTTTAGACCACCTGTCTCTCAGCTTGATTTTCTTACCATGGACTTACTGCTGAGAATTTTTGTCTGATTTCTTTTAGATTACTTTTTTACAGTTGCATTATACTGATCACTAGGATCTTGCCTAACCCTTAGGCAAGGGTTCTGTAATGTCCCGATTACAGAACATTTAGTCTGATGTGGCTGAGTGGGAATGGGGATGCTTTCTATAGGATCCAGAGCAGGGGCTGAGGCTGGGGGCCTGATACATTCCTGTATCTTATGTGCTGTAGAAGAAGGATGCAGCTAGAACAATTGCTTGTGACTAGGTACAGGAGATTGCTACACTTTCTCCGTCTTCAGTTATCCACCTAAACTTCTCTGTTGGATTAATTACAGTTATATTAGCACATATTTCTGACTTTAGTCAGATTTTTACTGCATTATAGGAGAGGATCTGATAAACAGCAAAGCAAAAATGGGTACTTGGCTCCTTTATAAATGCTCAAACTGAATTTTAATAATTTGTTGAGAGAGGACATTAAGCTCCAGGAACAAGTTGTGAAATACTTGGTTAAAATTCTCTCAGCTTCCTTATGTTTTACTTGATTCAATCCTAATTCACTGATAACACCCTAGAGTCTATAGTAACAACATTACAGGTGAAATCCTCACCCTCTTGAAGCTCACAGGCAGTCTTTTACCCAAGATTTTGTACTAGTTACCTCACTGTGGCTCCTGTATCCCCAAAATGGGTCATCCTCTGATATCTTCAGTGGAGCAGGAAATACCAAAGGGATTTCTCAGACTGGAGGAACATATAGGGCAGTATTCCTCTGAAATAGCTAAAGAGTATGGGCAGTTGCCTAATATCAACTCTGCATTTGCTGACATTATAAATTTGTCATGAGGAGGTTTATTGGGAAAGAGTCTTGTCAAACACTAACAAGTCTGTGTCCTCCTGGGTGAGAACAATTGGCAGGACACAGATGAAAAATAGAGTTATGTTCTGCCCATCTAGTTATGGTTTACAGTGAAATGAAATAGGGACAAAGCTCCCCCTCTCCTGAAAGGGTGATCAACACCTTGGGCGCCATTGTGAGCTTGCCAGTGAGCTCCGTAAGGATAGTGTCTCCTCTGAAGCAGATGTAGACTAGTGTACTTGGATTTATCCTCCTCATCTATAGATTTTTGGGCTCGACCCCAAGCATCTTAGAGTCTTCTTTATACAAACTGCCAGATTATGAACTGCATCACCAGCAATGCCGATAGTGTATCCTGGGCTGATGCTACACATGTGGTAGCCTCTGGAAAAAGGCAGTGCAGGACTTTGTGATGGCAGTTGTGAGTTGCCTAAATTTAAACTGACAGAGCAGTAAGGGAGCAAGGCACCTGATTTTAAACAAGGAATCTTATTTAATTCTTGCATTGTTTCCACATCTGTGTAATCTTTTCATCTCCCATAGCTGTGCCCAGGAGTACAGGAGACCACTCTGAGTGGTGGGACCTGACCTTTATGATCTCTGGCTCGAGCTTCTCAAGCTGTGAATTCCCCCTGAATGAATATACCTCTTATCTTTCTGTTCATGGCAAACCAAAAGAAGTGACAGAAACAAATGACTCTAAACAAATGCATATTGTTAGCTAGGCCAGTGGTGTACACAACAAGAAACAACATTTAACTGACACATGCCAGCAGACAAATTCATCATACTTTGAATTGGCTCAAACTGTAGCCTGTGCTTGTGTGTCAAGGCATCTCATGCTGACTGAGACCTGTTGAGGGAACAGAATTCACTTATGCAATAAATTCTTACTAAAATGAAGATAATACCAAAGTTTGTATTCGATATATAATTAAATATTTTCTTAATGCATTATACCTATTTATAGAATGTGAAGGCTGACTTTAGTCCCCTGGGAGCAGGTCAGTAAAGAATAGCATTACAAATATTTATTTACTTCTCTTGTCCCTCACTGGCTTTATTTTAATGGGTGTGCAAAAAACCGCATGAAAGCTACAGGCGAGGAAAAGCCCCCGGGAAAACCCTTTGTAACTGGATGAATTGGAAAAACAAACTCTAGGGTGCTCATTTGCCATGAATCGCTTTTCAAATCACGTGCGGAAAATGAATGAGGCGTCTGTGAATCTAATTCCCTTTGTCCCAGTTGTAAAGCAGATCAGCACAATAGGAGAGGCACACGGCCAGCAAAGCAAGAGGTGGAAAGCAGGCACCATTCAGTGAATTCATTTTCAGTCAATTCCAGTGTCGCTTGCTCCTTTTCTTGTCTACAGATTTAAAGAACAAACAAAACCCTGTGATCCCTGGGAAATGCCTCTGGTAAGGGCTGCTGCTCAAGCCTCGCTAAGCCCAGTGGCAATGGCAGAGAACATGAATCCTTCCCACTGTCACGCTGGGTCCCTTGTCACTCCAAGTGAGAGGACAGAAAGCAGATCACCACAGCCTCATTGCACATTAGGAAAGCAGAAGATCAGTGCATTGAAGAGCCTATTTCATCCCAGGGGTAAAAAAGATAAAAATCTAGGGTCTTCCTATTTTTTTTAACCTGACTTCAAGATAAAAATCTTCGTTGTCACTTTCATGCTAAACTGGGTTTTTCACAGCGGTTTATTATTCTGAATTAAGTTACATTATTTCCTCTTTATTATTTCCTAAATACAGTTCGATTTGTGTGTATGTGTGTGAATCAAACCCAGCTATACTTGAAAGATGAAAAATATTTTAGATGTGAAACCCAGTGCATGTTTGGGAGCGTAACCCTTCCATTCATTGCCTGGCTTATAAGCATCACTCACTGCATAAGAACAACTCTGTTGAGCAGCTAAAAGGAAAATGGAAATGTAAAAAAAATTTCTCACCACAGCTTTTGTAATATATTTCCAAGTTGTCCTCTTTGCAGACTGTGTGTGTAGGCCATTCTGTGCTGGGATTGATGTAAAGCAAGACTAAGATGAGAAGAACAACACTTGGTGTCTTCATGGTGGTGGTGGCAGTTGGCAGGGTCACTTCTGTCTCTTGCTAGCACTGGAGGGAGGTGTTCCTTCCTTTCTCCAAGGAGCACGGGAGTTACAACACTCGTGCCTGCAAAAGGGTTAAGCGAGCCAGTGCAGCCCCAGCTTCCCACAATGTGGTAAAAACAAGAGGCTAATCAGAATTGGAGGGTGTTATTTCCGTGTGCTTAGACTTCTGCTTTTTGCTTGGCGTTAAACTAATGACAAATGAGCTAATCACACCTCTCACTGCCCTGCATAGTCCTGCCTCGGTGCCTTGCTGGAACAATGCAGCAATGTGTTTATTTCTCCTCTTGCTGCCAGTTTCTTCTCTTGAAGTCAAAGCATTTGGGACAAGACTTCAGACAGGCTTATTTTGCAGCCTTCTGGCTGAAAAAAAGTTGCAATCGAAATTGCCCTATCTTAATCACACAAAGTCAGCTCAAATTTTGGAAGATGAACAGTTTGGTCTCTGTTTTTCCTAGTAACAAATCTGTCGTCTGGAGGGAAGGGAGGTGTGTCTGATAAAGCTGACACCACATAAGCAAGTCTTGAAACTTTTGGGAACGAATTCTTTCTGCTTGACTATGCTAAATCCTTCATTTACATTGATTTTGTTCAGTGGTTTTTGGGAATGTACAATTTAGCAGTACACCCAGTCGGGTAAACCTAGACTTTGTTTTTTTCCTTCTGTCTTCCTGGTTATTTAACGGCCCTCTAGTGAAAATGTGCCATTTGTGATTTGCACTAGCTCTTTTAAAGCTGTACTTTATGCAGAAATTGGTTGCTGGTGCAGATGGCAGGGAATGATCAGTAAGGAAAGGAGGGAGAGTTCCTTCATCTCCAGTAAAATTCTCTGATTCATTTTCAGATCCAAGGCTGGAATAGAATTTCAAACTGCAGTTGCCAGAAAGGTCTTTTCTGGACAGAGCACCAACTGGAAAAATGCTACAAGCTGAATTCAACCCTAAAGCAAATGTCTGCAACAGTCTTCTCTGAGCTGGAGACAAGGAGGTATTGGCTCTGTAGCATAACAGAGCTAGGTAAAAGATCTCTTTGGCCATCTCAGTCTTTCTTGCTCTGAAGGCTGCAAGTATCATTTGCTCTGCCACTGAGTAAAGCTGAACAGGGGAAAACTTACATTGTTTAGTAAACAGGAAAGCACCTAACAAGATAATTATGAAATAATGCTAAATGGTAGAGCCATTCTTCAGGCAAAATCCTGGCCTCAATGAAGGTAATAAAAGTAATCCCACAGATTAAAGAGGCAGCCAAGATTTCAACCATGATGTATTAAATTTAAAAGCCAATCCAAGAGACCTTGCTTTAAATAACGAGGCTCAGGCTTGCTTTATATTTTTGGATGCTATCATAATGGTAAATTTTATGTCCAGAATCAGAGTGAGAATCCAGGCAACTGTCCTTAGGCATGGAACATATATGAGTCACATAATGAGATTTGAACTACAGATCTGGGTTGACTGGGCTTGGGTTGCACCCTGCAGATAGCTGAAAAAAACAAGAGCAATTGAAAAGGGAATAGTAACGAGAGGCAATGTCTAGGATTACTGTAATACATTTAAACTAAAATCCCATAAAATAAAAGTCTCTTCCCACAAGGGTCTACGAAGATAGTGAAAATTGTATATAGCAATATATTACAAAACACAAAGTACTTCAAATCAGGACCTTGAGAATATAAGCTCCAGATTTATTTTTTTTTTTTGGGAAAGATGTCATCATGGCTCTTCACTTAAAATGTTAGGCTAATGCTCAATAGCAATGAACAAAGCAAATGAAAAGATAGGATAAATGCTTCAAAGAGAGAAGCACTGGGAATCATTCAATAAACAAACCAAATCAGGATCAGGACCTCTCCTGAGATGAAAATCATTGGAAGTTGCAAAAACACGTGGGAGAAAGCAAATGTGCTTGGCCTGCTTTTACTCTTCTCTGCATGCCTACTTGTCCACACTGCTGGGAACAAGTTACTGGGTTAAATGGAACTTTGATCTGGAGCAGAACGGTTTTCCTGGACAATGGGCTTTTCTTTATCACCCTTCCCTCTGTCTGCCCCATCCTGTTGGAACAGCGTTGCCATTGGTTGTGGCTTTCAAAGTCTGACTCCAAGCAATCTGTCCTCTCTGCAGAAGGTAGTTCCTCTGCAGATATCTAAGTGTCTTTGCCTTGCCTTGTAGAGATTTTGGTCTAAGAGCAAGTAGACCTTGGGAACATGGAACAACACTGGACTTGTGGGGTGCAAGTCTTCCTGCTTCACGGGAAGTAGGATGCCTGGGGTATATCTAGCAGAAACCAAATACGACTTGTAGCTGAGCTTCAGAGCTCTGATATACACAGGCACTGTTTCCCCGTCTGGTGCATAGACTCTCTCTTGCTCTTTTAAGACAGCTCTTTCATCCTTTTTATTTTGGCAGTGCTCCTAACACTGACTCAAAATGACAAGTCACAAGATTTTTTTTTCTTGTGAGTGCAGGGTTGGAATGTGTGTCTCAAGCAGGTTTTGGGTAGCCAATGTTCTGAGGGGAAACAGCCATGGTATAGCTAATGTTTTGGAAAGCCACGTTGTCACTTCCACTTTGTCCCACCATGTTGTTCTTTCTCAGTGGGAAGGGAATTTTACTTGGAGTTGTTCTAGTTTTGCAACGTGTACTATAGACACTGTTTCGCCATTTCATTCCCTGTGTAATCCTTGTATCTCCTAGAAAGAGCTTTATTACCAACTCCATATGTTCTGAGAACTACTTTCCCTTCAAACAGTCGAAGCCTGTGGGATGAAAAACTACATCTAAATGAAGTGGTATCAGTTCTGGCAATGGGAATTCTGTTTTGGCACATTGCTTATCTGGCCAACAAGCATTTCTTTATCTGCCTGAGTGAAGGCTTTGACCATGGAGATAAACAGCTCAAAAATGTCTGCAAATAAAGTTATTTACCTAGAGGGGCAGTGGCTTCATATATGTAGAGCACTCTTCATCTTGTTCAGATGTTTTTGACATATTAAAGAGTGAAAAAAATCTCTTGTTCCCTATCAAGGAGATTATTTTATCTGTATGTAATTGAGAAGAATAAAGATACACGGCACACTGGTAAGCAGATAATGTTACATTAATGTCTGTAACTTCTTGGGTTGTCTGAAACAAGATTGCTGATCTAGCAAATCACCCCTGACCTCCAAATGGCTGGTTTGTGTTCTCACAGCATCTTTGCCCTTGAATTGTGTTAATTACTCTCTGGCTTCCCTGCAGAGGCTTAGCTAGTCATGGGGCTTGGTGGTCCAGAGGGGCCTCTTGCTTGCACTCATACAGCTGCACCTACTCTGTGACTTTTGCCAAGTTATTTATAGGTATGTTGTTTTTCCTATCCTCCCAGCCAAGTACTTGTGTTTGCAAAAATTTTTCAAATGTAGACCTGGATAGTGCTTCACTTCAGCAGTGGGGTTTCCTCTTAAGAGTTTGTTTTACTTAAACATTTTTTTTTCTCTATTTAGTAAGTCCAGTATCAGGTGAGTCCTAACCAAAGTTTAAGTTTTTTCTTTCAAGCCAAAATCTCTTTTTCTTGCCTTTGGCATCTTTGTATGCCTGTATCATACAATGAAGTGTTGCCAGGGGGAAGACTTCGTATTAAAAGCTTCATTGATTTATCTTCCTTTCTCTTGCAATTCTTTCTGAACAAAAGCTTTCTGCCTCATATTTCTCAGCACGGATTTCCTTCTAGTCAAAGACAATGAGTGAAAATTTCTCAGCAAACAGACAAGACTTTTCAGAGGTGATACCTTTTCTCTCCATAAAAGTAAAATTTTCCTACTGTGCTTGTAATAGCATATTTAATATTTTAGTTCAAAAAGAACAGGGCCCATGAATGCAATACAAACTAATGTTCCACCCTCTCACCCCCTTTCCAGCTGTACCTGGGAGAAGGTGAATTTTGTTTTCCAAGATTTCCGGTGCTGGGGATGTTTGAGGTGCTATGGCCTCAGCAGTGTGCCTTAAGGGGCTCATGCACCTTGTAAGCCCTGCCAGGAGCAGAGACCACTGAGCCTGAGGCACCCAAGGCTTCTTCCTTCCATGGGGCATGAAGGTTTCTGGGATCCACCAGCCCTGTTAGCTGCCAACCCAGCACCTGGGATGGGAACACAGCTACTTTAATCACCCCTTGTCCCTTGAAGAGCTCCAAGACCAAACCAAGGGGCTGAGACTGTTGCCAAGTGACAAAATTTGATGCAAGCAGTACTTGCAGATGGGGCTGATGTTCCATGCTTTTTGTAACCACTGTAAAGCTGAGCTTTGCTGAGTCCTGGCATGCTCAGCACAAGTCCTTAGTGACTGCCTAGTTGAGCTGCTGCTCAGAACTATCTGCTCTTCATGGAACACTCGTGCTATTTGGAATATATAGCATAAGTCTACGTGGTTTTATACAGATGAGGTTTTAATTTCACTGTGACACCTTACATAGTAGCAGACCCCTCTGTTAGCTACCTTGTTAATTTTAATTGCTCATTTTAAAATTAAACCTTTAAGGATAAGGGAGTATTCAGTGGTATAGAGAAAAGGAAAGAACTTTCTTCTCTTTATCATTTATATTAAATGTTCAGAAAACTAAGTTTGTGTGTTGTTACAACTTTTCAGGACTCCATCTGGAGTCTACAGCCTGTGTGACAGACTAAAGTTTCCTGTCTCATCTGCTGCCAAGTGAGAGGGTGTGCGCTTGTACCAACATACACACCTTAGGCTGTGCAGCTGTAATAGATGTGTGCAGTGTAAAGTCTTTCCCTCTGGTTAGAAACTAGTCTTTCTTGGAGTAAACTGGTGGGCAGTCATGGAAAAATGGTGAGATTAGGCTGCTGTCATGAAGCAAATATGTTCCTCATGTTCAGAGGAGGGCCACAGAAATGATCAGAGGGATGGAACACCTCTTCCATGAGGAAAGGCTGACAGAGTTTGGATTATTCAGCCTGGAGAAGAAAAAGCTTCAGGGACAGCTTATTGCAGCCTTTCAATAGTTAAAGGGTGCTTACAAGAAATATGGGGGCAGAGTTTTTAGTTATGTCTGTAGCAATAAGATGAGGGGTATTGCTTTGAAACTATAAGAGTAAATTTAGATTAAGTATAAAGAAGAAATTTTTTATGGTGAGGTTGGTGAAACACTGGAACAGGTTGCCCAAAGAGCCTGGAAACATTCAAGGTCAGGTTAGATCTGGCTCTGAGCAACCTGATCCTGTCGAAGATGTACCTGCTTGTTGCACGGGGTTGGACTAGATGACCTTTAAACTTGCCCCAAACCATTCTGTGATTCTAGAGCAGGAAGGTGAGTTTTATATTGTATCCCTCTCCCATTTGGTGGCACGCAAGGAGAATATGTAGGATGAGTTTGTTCTTGTGCAGAGGACAGCCATGCTTGTGATGTGCCTAAGGTGACATATGTCCATGAAAAGAGAGAGTGACTGAGAGTTTGGGATGTTATTCTTGTACTAGTGTTGTCGTGTTTGTCAGCTTGTCCTCAGTGTGCACCTTTGCATAAGGAAATGGAAGGAGGAAAGCAGACTTAGTAACATAGAGCAGAGTCAATGACACATACATGCATTTATTTGGGGTTTACATCGCATGTTCATGATGCAAATGTCTGAGGCCTAAGGCTGGAAAGGAATTCTAGCCTTGGAATCATGTGGTCTCCAAAATCATAGTCAGGCTAGAAGAGGCAAAACCAGCTTCGGTGCAAAGAAAAAAGTATTCATTTACTTCTGCCTCTCCTCAGTTCCACCAACCAGTCTCAGTAGCTGTGCAAGAATTATTGCTGCGGCAGTTAGGTTTTGAGGTGGGTGGGAATTTTCTAGTGAATGTTGTTCTGTACCACTGAAAATACCACTTCACTGAATCCAAAGCTTCTCATGAAAATGCTGGTACAATATTGTGGAAATGTACATTACCAGCAGAGGAATTTTCCCAGCACCAGGACCAAGCACTGCAATTAGAAGAAGGCTCCCCTTCCAGAATAGCCTGTATAGGTTAAGGGACTTTTTTACTTCTTGAAAGGTGGAGCTTAAAATATGGGGACTTCTCCTGGGCTAAGAGCTCTGACCTGCCTTGGAGGTGGCCTCTTGTTCAGATGAAGCTCAGAAGGGGAGGAGCTTTGAAACCTCAACTTCAAAGGAGTGAGGAAAGGTGTTTCTCACTGCTGTATTCTCGCTTCACTGGACTGCCTCTCAGTGCATGGCTTTGGTGAGGCACCTTCAATTAGGCATGGAAACAGCCTTTGCTTTAGCATGAACTTGGCAGGTCTCATTATGTCAGAAGTCAATCTCTCGTGTTACCTCATGACTGTGCTCGTGAGCAGGTCTTCAGCCAGGCAATATGTTTAAATTAGTGTTGAATCAGGATCACAGTGGATCAATGGCCTCTGTCAAAACCCAGTGGCCCTCCTGGATAGACTGAATTTGTTTGCCAACACTGAGGTGTCGGAGTGTAATTTTGGATCAATGCAGGTTGGTGCATGCTAGGCAGTAAGGAACAGTGCACCAGGACAGTTGAATTGAGTTGTGTGGTATCTGTCCGTTTTTGCAACTCCGGTGGAAATGTTTCTCCATTCCTGGTGGAAGTGTTTCTTCATCCTGGCTAATGCAGTTTCCTCTGTCTTCATGAGGAAGTGACTCTGTAGAATAGGCTCAGTTTCCTGCCTAGGAAATGCTCAGCAGTGTCCAGGCACTCCTTTCATAAAATGCCCTGGGACCCTGTGACAGAGCAGACTCAGCCAAGGACTAGTTAATCTTTGATCTAAGGAACAAGTTCTGGCTCTGCAGACAAATTCCATTTCCAGGTGACTCAACAGTGCAGGAAGTGATATCTATAGGTATCAAGTATCTACAGCCAAATGCACACAGTGCAATGGTATGGAATTTCGTAGTTGTGCAAGTATTATGTTGGGGAGCTTGGCAACTCAGCAGGGTTTTGGATTGAACAATCATCTGCAAGGAGGGATAAATGTCCAAAATAGCTGTNACCTTAGGCTGTGCAGCTGTAATAGATGTGTGCAGTGTAAAGTCTTTCCCTCTGGTTAGAAACTAGTCTTTCTTGGAGTAAACTGGTGGGCAGTCATGGAAAAATGGTGAGATTAGGCTGCTGTCATGAAGCAAATATGTTCCTCATGTTCAGAGGAGGGCCACAGAAATGATCAGAGGGCTGGAACACCTCTTCCATGAGGAAAGGCTGACAGAGTTTGGATTATTCAGCCTGGAGAAGAAAAAGCTTCAGGGACAGCTTATTGCAGCCTTTCAATAGTTAAAGGGGGCTTACAAGAAATATGGGGGCAGAGTTTTTAGTTATGTCTGTAGCAATAAGATGAGGGGTATTGCTTTGAAACTATAAGAGTAAATTTAGATTAAGTATAAAGAAGAAATTTTTTATGGTGAGGTTGGTGAAACACTGGAACAGGTTGCCCAAAGAGCCTGGAAACATTCAAGGTCAGGTTAGATCTGGCTCTGAGCAACCTGATCCTGTCGAAGATGTACCTGCTTGTTGCACGGGGTTGGACTAGATGACCTTTAAACTTGCCCCAAACCATTCTGTGATTCTAGAGCAGGAAGGTGAGTTTTATATTGTATCCCTCTCCCATTTGGTGGCACGCAAGGAGAATATGTAGGATGAGTTTGTTCTTGTGCAGAGGACAGCCATGCTTGTGATGTGCCTAAGGTGACATATGTCCATGAAAAGAGAGAGTGACTGAGAGTTTGGGATGTTATTCTTGTACTAGTGTTGTCGTGTTTGTCAGCTTGTCCTCAGTGTGCACCTTTGCATAAGGAAATGGAAGGAGGAAAGCAGACTTAGTAACATAGAGCAGAGTCAATGACACATACATGCATTTATTTGGGGTTTACATCGCATGTTCATGATGCAAATGTCTGAGGCCTAAGGCTGGAAAGGAATTCTAGCCTTGGAATCATGTGGTCTCCAAAATCATAGTCAGGCTAGAAGAGGCAAAACCAGCTTCGGTGCAAAGAAAAAAGTATTCATTTACTTCTGCCTCTCCTCAGTTCCACCAACCAGTCTCAGTAGCTGTGCAAGAATTATTGCTGCGGCAGTTAGGTTTTGAGGTGGGTGGGAATTTTCTAGTGAATGTTGTTCTGTACCACTGAAAATACCACTTCACTGAATCCAAAGCTTCTCATGAAAATGCTGGTACAATATTGTGGAAATGTACATTACCAGCAGAGGAATTTTCCCAGCACCAGGACCAAGCACTGCAATTAGAAGAAGGCTCCCCTTCCAGAATAGCCTGTATAGGTTAAGGGACTTTTTTACTTCTTGAAAGGTGGAGCTTAAAATATGGGGACTTCTCCTGGGCTAAGAGCTCTGACCTGCCTTGGAGGTGGCCTCTTGTTCAGATGAAGCTCAGAAGGGGAGGAGCTTTGAAACCTCAACTTCAAAGGAGTGAGGA
>VYZT01060256.1:62462-115833 GCA_013400735.1 Pomatostomus ruficeps | reverse complement strand
GCAGTGTCCAGGCACTCCTTTCATAAAATGCCCTGGGACCCTGTGACAGAGCAGACTCAGCCAAGGACTAGTTAATCTTTGATCTAAGGAACAAGTTCTGGCTCTGCAGACAAATTCCATTTCCAGGTGACTCAACAGTGCAGGAAGTGATATCTATAGGTATCAAGTATCTACAGCCAAATGCACACAGTGCAATGGTATGGAATTTCGTAGTTGTGCAAGTATTATGTTGGGGAGCTTGGCAACTCAGCAGGGTTTTGGATTGAACAATCATCTGCAAGGAGGGATAAATGTCCAAAATAGCTGTCTTTGTGCTTCTGGATCACCTGCCACTGGTAGTCTTCTTTTCATAAAATGATCTAATTGATTTCCACAGAGGCCTGATGTGAAATCTTTAAAAATGATCTCATAATCATGTGCTGGCAGATATGTAAAGAAGTGTCTGTTCAGAGAGAGAACTGTAAAAGGGAAAGCAATTGAAAGTGGAAGTCTCTTACCAGCGATAGACATTGCAAACAAGCAGCATGGCCCTTCCAGGCAAGAAGCAGGTCTTAAATTAGGCAATAATTTGGGATTTCATTGACCTACTATGCTATTTGTTCCCTTTTGGTACCTGAGTATTCCCTAATCTGTGTTTCTCCTCTCCTTTCTAACTGATGGGTGGTGATGTTGGATTTGTTTGGACCCACGCTAAAAAAGAAGGCAGAGGAACTACAGCTGAAGGAAGACTAACTTTAAACAGGATTCTCATGGATTTAGGGAGTGAATTTCAGACTGGTCAGCTTACTGCCAGAAAGTTGTGAGTCTGATGCAAATGAATTTCATAGCTTCTGCTGACGCTCTCCCAGCTACATTTTTCCCAAAGTGTGCTAAGGGAGTTTGCAGTTGCTCTCGGTGAAGCTATTCTTGAGTTTATCCTGCTGTTCTCTGGCTGTAGAAACACAGGGTTTCTGGGTATCCCTAGCCATCAGCATGATGCCAACAACAAGAACACAGGGAGGCTGCCTTCTCAGTGACTTGTGCTGTTTTGAATGCTGCTTCAATGGAAGACATCCCTCCCTCCACGTTGAGCATTTTTGTAATTTTGCAGGAAGAGCTTGGCTGCTGCGACTGCATCGAAAGCGGACAGAAAGGAGTGGGGGAGTGGAGAAGGACATGCTGCATCCATCCCTTCCTCAGGCCCTCAGGAAACAGAGGTGATACAGGGATGGCTTCATGCGAGGTGCAGGGTTCAGACTTGCCGAAGTCTGAGTTATCTTCTCTGTCTCCCAAGAGTGCCAGTGCAGTGAGCTATTCTCCATCCTGCTACCTCAGCCAGGCGCTCCAGCAGGCACAGGTTGGTGTGGATTGCATCTGATGTGAGGGTGGGATAGAACTGAGTGCAATCTGTGACGGGAATTTGCCAACAAGGCAGCAATTATAGATATGGGATTATATGTGTGATGGACCATTGCCACTTCCCTAATGTTTCTGGAGAGAATGACAGGAGCCATTTTAGGATGAGGCTGCTCCTCCCTACTCTGTGTCAGGGATCCTTCTGTAGCTGTGCAAGATTAAGAAGTCCAGAAGCAGACAGCTGTAATCTGTGCATTACCCCTGGTTCCTGCTGAGACCAAACAGTGAGAAAAGCAGCTTCTCTCGGTGGTGCCAAGCAGTAGGACAGAGGCAATGGGCAGAAGCTGATGTACAGGGAGTTTCACCTGAACATGAATAAGAACTTCTTTTCTTTTTGAGTGACTGAGCACTAGAACAGATTGCCCAGAGAAGTTGAGTCTGTTTCTCTGGAGACACTCAAAAGCCATCTGGACAGAATTCTGAGTAAAGTGCTGTAGGGAGTCCTTCTTGACCAGACAGGTTGGACCAGATGACCTCCAGTGGTGCCTTCCAGCCTTAACCAATCTGTGACTCCGTGATATTTGGTCCAGGTCCTTGTCTGATATCCCATTATAATGCTAACACATAATTGCTTCAGGGAGCCAAACTTATTTTCTTTAATGAGAGTTTCTTATGGATGGGGCAAGTAATATATTAGGGTAGGCTTCTTTTTCTCAATGGATATTCAGAGAGCATCATCTGGGAGAGCTTCCAGCTCATTCAACCTTTTGTTTTCTTAATAGAAGTCAGTATGGATCAGAGCCATAAGGTATTTCTAGTATGCAGATTGCCAGAGATCTAAAATTAATATATGGACCTTCTTGTCCCAAGAGATCAGTGAAGCTATGGATAGCTTTCTTCAGAAAAGCCTATCTGCCTTTGCATGATAGCTTTCCCTCCCAAATAGGCAAATATAGGCTTTCTGAGTTAGCAAGGACATGACAGTTTGGACTAGCTAAGCCAGATTTGGATGCTGCTGAGATGAAAAAGTGGGATTTTTTTTTTTTAGAGTTTCCTCTGGCAGAGAAAAGTTTCACTAGCATTCTTGGTCAAAGCTTGTCTGAATCTGTTTCCTAGCAGAAAACGTGCTCATCTTTCCTCCCACTTCTGTCACAGTCTCTTCCAGAGGATTGTGGTGGTGGGAAGGAGCAATTGAATTGGTTTTGAGGACTCAGTTTGCTGTGAGCACCCCAGCCCTCACTCCATGCTGCCTGGAAAGAATGATGTGAGGAAATAGGATCTCAGAGCCTGGGGAGAAGCTTTGCAGACCACCTGGCTTTCAAATTCCTGGCACTGCTCAAACTTGTCTCTGTAGGAAATCCATGTTCTAAGTCAATCTCAGGTCACATGAGAAAATGAATTTGGCAGGAATATTATGATTCCCTACTGCTCTGCCAACAAATCCACCCCAAGCATCTTGCTCCATGGCTCTACACTTAGAATAGAGCAGCACAACTGACAGCCCTGTGTAGAAAAGAGGTACTTATAGAAGTGCTTGGAGGTGGCTTGTGCAGGCTCTCCCATGATCCAACGCTGCTGCAAGCTGACTTCCCCTAGCACTGCATTCTCCTTTTGCAGAAAAATAAAAGGCAAGGGCTGAGGAAGAGCTTGAAAGCAAAAGAGAATTAAGGTGGCAGGAAAAAAGACATTCCTTCGTCTTAGTGTCCTATGTTCCTACTGTCCTAGGAAGATCTCAGTTCTCCTGGGTGCTATTTAGCCACTCAAAAAGTGTACAAATATAGGGACAATTCAGACATCTGTGCCCACCTAACCTCCTCTGACATCATTAGTAGCAACTGGTGAGGTGTTGCTGTTGCATTTAAGTACTGGCTTGTGCATTGTTTTTCCCAAAATATCTCAGCTTCAGAGCAAGGTGCATAAAGAAAATGAAATTCAAAATAACTTTGGCACAATTATAGTAGAAATAAGCAGCTATTGAGTTTAATGCAGATGCCATGACAGGAAATATAATCTCATTTCCTCTTCTTTTTTTGTCTTTTGTGTTGGATACTCTATTATCAACTTTATATGGGATGTTCAAAGATTTTATTGCATTAAGCGTATTTGGGAATTGGGAGGTCTCTTTATTACAGAAGGCAGAGGTTTTTGAGATGGGCTGTCAACAACTTGCAATGCTTTGACATCCCTTCAAGGTGACTGGATGATGTGCTTTGTACAGAAGTGCCCCTGGGGGCAGTATAACTGGAAATATTGGATTGTCTGTTCAGGCCACACATTTTTGAAAATTAGAGGCCTGAAATTAGATATGTAAATCAATCCTTCTGTATGCATAAGCACAAATGTAACAATGACAGGTCCTGATTTTCAGAGTTGTTGCTCTAAGGTCTAAATGTGGGCACTCAAGGCTGAAAATGTGAACTGAGGTGTTTCCTAGAGGAACTGGGTAACCACACTTTTGAATAGTTTTCCTTTAAGTTTGTGAATGTGACTGAGTATGTGTTAATGTGCCTATTGATTTCTCTATCTTATATAAATGTAAGGCATACCTATATTTACGTATTGAAGACATATATTTATAAGCAAATAAATACACAAACAACTAAACATATTCTTTATATGCATTTATTTTTCAATTACCTTAGTTCTAGGAGGCAATTAAAAATAGCTAATTAGTCACTGAAGTGGAGAACAACCTGAAGAAAAATCTTTTAAAACCCAAGTTTGAGAAAAGCAACTGAGACTGATGGCATAGGTCTCTCCCCTGGTAATCGTGGAAATAGCGTGGCTATGGCTGCAGTCACTGCAACACTGTGAGTGCAACAGCATTTTGTTGTTCTCCAGATTGTCTTATCCAGTGCTCTCCTGACTTTAGGGGGATAGGTAAAGGTGACAAGCAGGAGCCTGGGAGCAGAGTTTGTGAAATGGCTGAGGTCTGGATTCTAGAAGCTGAATTCTCATCTGTTTTCTTTATGTATGTTGGGACTATATCTGCCCTGTGTCTCTCAGGGGATCGAAGCAGCTCTAGTTCGTTAGTGGGAAAGGCTTCTGCTCCTGCTTTGCACGGACCAAATATGTGAGCAGCAGGAAAAGGCAGCAAACAGGCTGAAGGAGCCAAGTTGTTTCAAAGGCAGTCTTTGGTGAAAGGGCACCTGCCTGAGGCTGAACAAAGCACCCTCCTCCTTCCCTATGCAGGCTGGGAGAGGTGGATGCCAGCAGTGCCTCACAGGGGGTTTGTACACTGGGAATCGTTTTCAAGGTGAAAACATCGATTTGCCAGTGCCCTCAAAAACTGAAGAGGCTGAGGGAGGGAATCAAGCCTTGTCCTCTGCTCAGACAGGTGCTCTGGATGCCTGGTGGCCTGTTAAGGAGTCAATTAAACCATGTAGTTAGAGATGGGATACACACAGCTATCAGCAATGGAAAGGACAGGATGTAAACTAATTGCATGCCAGGGGGGAAGGAAGCAGATCAAAAGTTTTCCCTTAACACTTTTCCTGAATGTGTCTTGCTGCCATTGAAGCTTTCTAGAACGATTTTGGACTTGGATTTTGCCAGGAGGACCTGTGGGCCCTCCCTGCCGGGAGGGCTGGAAGAGCAGAGCAGAGGGATGGACAGGTCCGCCTGGAGATGTCCTGGGTGCTTCCACACATCTATTTCCCGGAGAGCCACCTGATGGTGCTGTTTGTTCAAGTTCTCGGCCGCCGAGGCCCCTCCGAGCCTGCAGAGTTGTGTGTGGACCTGCATGTAGATATGCCTTATCACAGGCCGTTTAATTAATAAATAAATGATAAAAAAAGGTCTGCATCGCCCACCTGGCTCTGGCTGTGGGAGCTCACCTCTCTGCGAGGCCCTGGGGCAACAACAAATGCGTTTTTAAGCTTAATTTCAAGAAAGTACCTTGGAAAAGGTCTGGGGGAGGCCAGGCCTGGGTGCCTCTGCATTTTGCGGAGGCTGACGATGGCTTGCTAGGTTTTCCTAATTTATTTTGCATTCTCCTCACAGTTTCCATTGTGGAGCTTTCCTGTACAAGGATTAACCATCACAAGCGGTGCAGTGCAGCTCTGGCAACCTCCCTGGAAAACACGCATCCTGAATAATGATGACTGCTGAAAGCAGAACAGAAAATCCACCCTTCTGCTCCTTAATTCAGCACTGGCTAGCAGCACTCCAGAGACAGCGCAGTGCTGGCTGACACCCCCATTCCCACAGCCTGCCCCCCTTGCAAACCTGGCTCACTCTCTACAGGGGCTCCCATCAAAGCATGCAGGCAAGGCAAGAAATGCTAACTGTGGGGATGCTCCTGCCCAGTGCCACGTATCCATTGGGGGGGCCAAGCTCCTCAATTCCTCTGGAGGGTATAGGGTTGTGTTTTCCATTTTAGGGACCAAGACCCGCAGTTAAGGACTAGCAGTGCTTTGCAGTCTAGGTGCAGGGGTAGAGGTGATGAACAATCAGGGCCAGCATGTGGGGAGAACAAGCAGTTCAACCTTCTGCCTTGCCTGGTTCACTTTCTGCTTGTGACAGAGGGCAGCAAGTGATACTTAGCCCAGGTTGCCCTACTCACTCCTGCCACAGGCAGCACCACCAGTGGGTCCTGCTGAAGTGAACAGGCTGGCTTCTCATTTGTTTCTCGCTGTCAGGATGATAAGTCCAGCTAGATTTCTTTCTGTTTGTGTTTGCTGCTTGTTTGTGCTGACAAAACACATGCGTAGTTTGTAGTTCCCTCATTGCAGCTGGTTGCTGTTCCATTTTAATGCGAGGCACTTCATCGGAGGTCATTTACTCAGTGTGTTGCTGGGCCATTTACAAATATGAACTGATGAATATTTCATCATTGTTCACCAGGAATTCTGTTGAAGTGTGGAGCTTCATGGCAGTGAGTCAGTATGTGATGCAGTCAACCTGAAATCCTTTCTTTCCAGCATCTCTCATCAGGCATGATAACTGCTGACGTTGGAAGAGGAAGGAATACATATATGTATTAATACAATACTCTATCTCACCTTGATTCTACTTAAATATCCGTGGAATCAGTGTTGCTTGGGGAAGGGTCTCTTTCGATGAAATAGCAAGAGCAGCCATCTATTCCCATTCACTGTAAGTGCAATACCCAGTCTTCCTTTCCTTCCCGCAGTGCCACACCTCCAGGAGGGAGGCTGTGCTGGAATCAGAGACTCCCTCTTTAGAATAAGCACTTGTAGCAGAGGAGGTGGTGAGACCAATTTATCTTGCAGCAAAACATTCTAATGGAAGCAGGGCACGGTGTGCAGGGGACACATGCCCGTGTTAATGCCTGCTTGAGACTGCAAAGAGCCTAGAGCAATCTTTCTGCAGAGGGAAACCCAAGCTATTTGTCTCTGAGTCCTATGATGATTCAGGCACCAGCATCATTAGGTGTTTTATTGCTGAACCAACTGAAAAAACCAGAGTCTGGGACAGAGTACCAAGGTTGACAGCGGGGTCTGTAAAGGTAGTTTCCCCTGCAGCTGACAGAGGGAGGATGTTGCTCTGTTGATGGTGGAGTGGCAGCAGAATGTCCCAGCTGCATGATGCAGATGTGCTGGTGGCAGTGCCTCCCTCCCCACCTGCTGACTGAGGAAAAGCCAGTGGGAAGGCGTCCTCTGTAATGGTGGTGTTCATACCGGTGTAAAACAATATTGCACTCCTGGACTTTCTGGACTGTGTGGCTTTCATGGTGATTGAAACTTCACACTGATACCTCGTGCTGTGGAGCATTGTGTTTCACTAGTGAGAAAATAATCTAACCAACAAGGCTCTGCAACTGTCCATGCTTCTTCTGATGCCTAAATTGCTGGTAAAAATAAGAAGCAGACACAGCAGTATAGGAAAGGGTATTACCTTGGTTTAATGAGATCCTGGTGTACACCTGGAAGCCCCTCCGTCTGGAGAAAGTTCCCCATTGGAGAGAGCGAGTGTACCCCTCATACAACTTTTATGGACTTTACAAATTAGCATATCTATCTAAAATCCCCCAATGAGTAACTTAACAAGTGAGGTAACTATCCCCCTATTCTCCCCCCTAAATGAAACTACAGCTTAGCTCAAAAACATGTTCCAGAATCCAGACCCTTCAAGGTTGGAGCCTGTAGTTTTAAGATAGTAGAGATGTTTTGTCTTCCCCCCTCAGAGAACCCCCAAACTAAACTAAATGTCAGACTACAAAACCATAAACATGCAGTACTAAGGATACAGAGTATAAGGGTAAAGGGTACAGGGAAGGAAAAGGGTATAAAAGTTATAAAATGTATAAAAGCGTATAAAAAGGACAAAAAAACAATCAGGCATCACTTCAACCCTCTCCCTTGGTGACGTTGGTGGTGACTCTGGGAGCCTGAAGGAACAAAGGTTATTGTGACTGTGTCAGACACAACAGAGGGAAAGGAGGCCAGGTGTACCTGAAAGCTGTCTCCATCCCTGTACACTCAGAAACCTCTCTCTGGTGCCCAGACCCCAGGGATGGGCTGCAAAATGTGCCTGCTCTTTATTTAATGCTGGATGGTTTTCTGCTGCTTCTGAGCTAGAGTGAAGGAGAGAAATTGTGAATAGACAAAATTTGGTAGCTGTGTGGGAAGTCGGGGGTCATCTTGACATATGCAGAGGAGAAAAGTTGGTAGTTTGGAATCAGGCTTCTCTGAGTGAAAAATGAGATAGATGCCTCATCTTTTAACTTTTCCATCTCAGCTTGTCTATCTTAATATGTCAACACTGATGCTAATATGTCAATATTGCAGTTTGCCTGGCACGGCGTGTGCCTATGCAACAGGCCATCCGATGCGGCAATGCAGCAGCCAGGTCCTGCAAACCTGAATGCTCTGCTTTGTGTGAAGCTCTTGCCATACACTGTGCAGAACAGAGGTGGGAAGTTTTTGAGACTGAGCGAGTTTTGTGCTGGTGACACTGTCTAGACCCTGCTATTCGAATGGGTCTGCTATGTACTCTTTGTACATAAACTAGCCCACAGCATCAAACTACCCTGGAACAAGCTTTAGTTTTAATGATCTGTAGGGGTTTTGCTTTAGGGTTTTTTTAATTGTTTTCTTTTTAAGATTTTGTGAAGTCTATAGAGACTGGAAGTCTGTAGAGCATGGACAGCCCACCACTGTGCTATTCATATCTGCTTGTGTATGTATAGATGTGTGGTATGCTTTCTCTTATTGCATGTTTTGACTTACTTTCTGGAAGAACCCACAGAGAGGTCTGGTTCTCCTAGGTACAATGTCATAGCTGTCCTTGGGTTCCTGGGGCTATCTTCCCCTCAAAAGGGTCCAAACCCAGTGAAGACATTTGCTGAAAAAATAGGGTTAGGTGGGATGTACATTTTGTGACCACAAACTTTAATCACTGTTCTGCCAAATGCTTCACTAATATGCTTGGGTAAATAAATCTTTTTGACTCCTTTAAACCCCTCTGTGCTTCATCTCTACTTTTTATGAGTATGTTTTGGAAGGTTTTTCTTTGTGTTTTATTGTCCTTAAACTTGACTTATATCCTAATGTTTTTTCAGGCTTATACTCTACAATACAAAGTGCTCAGTGAAAGCCAGCTTGTAAAAGAAGGATAATGTCTGGAAGTTAGATGTATGGGATCTTGATGCCAATATTCATGATATGCAATGAAAGCAGGCAGTGTGGAAAAGAATGTGAGGGTGTTCTAGACTCCATCATAGTCTTTATTGGGCTTCCTACTAGATTTTTAAAAAATATACTTGGATTTTTAACTTGACAAAATATAATGACAGAATGAAACTGATTCTTTAGTCAGTTTTTCCAAAACAGCTCAATTAACCTGTCGATCTTTAAAATACAATTAATAACTTTTTGTAGAGTGAGACTTCTTTTCTGTGGGGGTGCAGGCACATGTGGGTGGTTACTGAGCATATATGGTACTCGAATCTCTTCTCACTGTCTCTCTTCCATTCTCTATTTTTGATGCACACAGATATTATGGGCCAGAATTTGCCACTTCTGTCAACCCAGAAATAAACAGGACTAGTCATAGGGCAAAACATGACTTGCTACAAATGCAAGTGACAGAAATTGTACCTGAATGGTCATTTTTAGTAACACTTGGTTAGTTTTCAAAGTGGAGAGCAAATTAATGAACTTGTAGTATGATCTAAGGGAACAAAGAAGAATGATTGCCATTCTAAAGCAACTTGCTGAAGGGAGGGCAATTACAATGGAAATTGCTATTTAAAGCAGTGTCTAAATTTTGGTTCAGGGTAGGTTTTCTCAGCAGCATAGCTGACATTTCCCAGTATTTCACACTATGATTTTACAGTACTTCAGCCATGAGTTAAGTAAGTTCAGACTTTGCATGAAAGAGTAAATATAGCAGATTTCACTTTTTACTTAAAAAGTAGATGCTGCACCTCTCTGTATCACCCATTAGTCACTTTTGTCACCAGACATGGTTACTGTATGTTCTGCCAGCTGATGTCTTTGCTTGTCCATCTCTTAAAGAAGCTTGGACTGTGAGAACCATCAAATGTGGTTTAGATTTCAGTGTAAACTGATCGGAGTGCTCCCACTGTTCTCTGATGTTTCCAGGGTGATGGCTGGGCCGGCAGGGGTGCCGGTAAGAACTCCAAAGGGACATGGAGTGGGGTGGCTACACTTCTGTTACTGGCCAATGCAGAACTGCTTGGCTACTTCCATCTCTGGCGGCCCTGCATTTAGTGGTGCAGAAGACCAGCTGTAGACTGAGCTGTGTTAGCAGAATCTTATCCATCAGGTCAAGGGAGGTGCTTTTCTTCCTTTGTGTGGCTCCTGTTAGGCCATGCCTGGTGTACTGTGCCGAGCTCAGAGTCCCCAGCACAGGAGGGGTGTTGGCAAGTTGGAGTGAGTCTCCTGAATCATGGCGGGGTTGGGAGGGGTGGCGCTGGGGAAGCAGAGAAAGGACAAGAGGCAACAGGCACAGGTCACAGCATGAGAAATTACAGCTGGATGTAAGGAAGAAAATTTTCACAGGCAAGGTGGCCAAACACTGGAAGATGTTGTTCACAAACACTGTGATATCTTATCTTTGGAAGCGGGACTAGGTGACCTCCAGAGGTTCTTCTGTGCTTGTTATTCTGTGGTTCCATTATTTTGTGCAAGAGTTTGAGCTAGTGTCTTATAAAATCCGTACTGCCTCTGTAATGCACCAGACAGGCTCCCAAGCAAATGTCTTTGTACCCCTCCAGAAACTGTAGCACTGGGTCAGGCCGGCTAGGCCGAGGAGCTCAAAGGAGAGCCAAATAAAAGACTACACAGAGACAGCAAACGGAGAGGGCAAAAAAAGAGAGAGAGGGCAGAACCCTCTGCCTTTATTTATATGTTTTTACAAATCACCGTGGATTGGAGGTAGAAATGACCACCTCTCAATTCCATTGGTCAAAGCATCAATCTATCATATTTCTCCACCCAGTATACTGGAATGATAAATAAACATACAGTTAGGAAAACATAGATAGTTGTTAAGAAACTATGGCCATGTTTACAGAACAAGTGTGAGAAAGTATTACAGAAAGAAAAACACTGAGAAACTGCAAAACTCAGAGCAACAAGAAACAAAACTCCCTCAACACCCTCCATACTGTGATCAATTTCCCACAACTTTGCAGAGTGCCGCTCCTCATCCCATGCACAATGAACTTCCATTTTGCCTTTATCTTCCTGTATGTGAAAATGGCTTTTAAACCCATCTCCAGCTGAAAACATCTGCTTTAATGAAGAAACTGAAATGTACATGAAAACACACAAAAAAATTAAGCTTACTTGAGCCCAGTGCTTTCCAGTTATCTCCCTCAACAGATTCCCATGGAAAGCTTCTTCCGCTGGCAAGTGTTGCTAAGAGGGATTTGTCAGAGAGGGTTCTTCTCTTTTCACCAAGTCATGTAATTGATGAGCTCTCTCTTCTTTTTCCCTTCTAAAGTTTCAGGCCACCAGGCCTAAACATAGTGGAAATAAGCACTATGTCAACATTCAAAATGAAACAGAGAAGCTGGTTTAGGTCTCAAAAGGTTGAAATGAGGATCAGTGCTTTGGATCAGCCAAATGCTGTTTAGTCCATACCAGCAATACTGAGTAAGACATAAAGCAAACAGGAATTTTTTCTGTAAGTTAAGGTTTAAAAAAAATTTCATCTCTTACTCTGTGTGAGAAAAAAAAATTGCAGAAGACTGTTTATCCACAAGTTTTCGATGTTTTTCCAGGATTATAGGACAACTGAGGTTGGAATTGATCTTGGGAAGTCTGTAGTCCCACCTCTTGCTGAAAGTAGGATAGGCAGTGAAGTTAGACCAGGTTGCTCAGGATTTTACTCAGTCAGGTCCTTAAATCCTCAAGGCCAAAAACTTCACACCCCCCTTGGGCCATGACTTTTCCAAAGAGGTCAGTTGTTCCAAATGTTCTGGAAAAACATCGGTAAGCTGAAGCCCTAGTTCAAAGGATTATGTTGCATTGTCAGCAGGGAACAATCTGTCTATGGCCTGAAAAAGTCATTAAAACGTCCTCCAGCCTTCCCTTAGTAAAGTGGATCTGGTAGCACTGGAGGTGCCAGAAAGGCTGTA
Source organism: Pomatostomus ruficeps (assembly GCA_013400735.1). Taxonomy (NCBI): domain Eukaryota; kingdom Metazoa; phylum Chordata; class Aves; order Passeriformes; family Timaliidae; genus Pomatostomus; species Pomatostomus ruficeps. Next base: position 103,925 of record VYZT01060256.1, on the reverse strand, counting down.
TCCTAGTTCGAGTTGCAGCTGAGCTCCAATGCCATCACTAGTGCTGGCACCCTCCTTGCCTTCAGCCCTGGAGCACATCCAGTTCTGAACAGTCACACTGGCCTTAAAAGCCAGTGCTGAACTCTGGAAGAAACAGGAGGTTTTTTGTTAATTTGGTGTGAATGAGAAGAACGATTGCTGAAGGGTATTCCTTTATTAACTGTTAGTGAAGTAAGACAGTTCAGGATTTCTGATTGAGATCTGATGCAAAGATACGTTAATTTTGAACCTTCTTTGCAGAAGCTGCTGCAACCTGGGTAAGTGGCTGTGCATGCCAGCTGAGCAGGAAGTTTATTGAGTATGACCTAGGAATTCCTGGTTCAGAGATTATGGCCGGAACTCTGTGGGAAGACAGACAACTGTGAAGTGTAGGATCAGCGAAGTTCCTGAGCACTTGCAAAATCCCCTCTGCCAAATGCTGTGGTCTCAATATTCAGGCCACTTTCATGGGTTTTCATGAGTGATCTATGATGGGTAAGATGGAAAAGTTTCTTGCTTCATTGTCCCTGTCTCCTTTTCCATGGACCTGAACTTGATGAAACACCTTTTCTGGGTCAGTTTCAACAGGACAGATGAATTTCTGACATTTATCTTGATACCCAATGCCAGGAAAAAAAAATAAATCAATATTTAATAATTCCTTCTTAATACAGTCTTCCTGTGTCCCTGCTCAGAATATCCAAGGTCACCAAGAGCTGCACAAAGGCATGGGAGCAGTAAAAGCTGTGCTCTGAATGCTATCACATGCTGTCTGTTGTTGGGCTCATAGGTTGCTTTCAAGGACTTCCCATGGCAGTGTGTAATAGTAATCTTAACCTGACATACTCAAATGGCTTCTTTGTCAACCAAGCAAGGACAAGAAACAGCTTGTTTGAAGTGATGCATGTTTCCTTTTGATAATGATGCCCTCCATCAGCCTATTAATAGTAGAAGCAGTGCTTAATTAACAGCTTTCCTATGGTCCCTTGTCCCCCTCTGGTCTGGCTCAGAGCTCAGTCGTGGTGGCTTTCTCACATTTGTACATTGCCACAGTGGCCTCTCTCTTTGTCCTTCTAGAGAAGGAGGGCTAGCTATGGCTTGTATTTTGGGATCATTACAGAGAGCAACATGTAAGACAGTGCCTGACATGCTGAGCTTACTTCATTCAAAGGGAGTGAAGGAGTAAAAATCATCTGAAGTGTGCAAGTGACACAAGCTTCAAACTTAAGGAGGCTAGGGTACCCAGAAGCCCAAATTTTGCTGACAATTAATTAAATCTAGACTTCTCCATTTTTTTTCCAGGATGCTGTATCCAAATATACACATTTCCTTCACAATTTAGTCACAGGACAATTCAGATAAGTTGAGACTTGTTTTCCACAAGGCACAGTGTTCTTTTCAGCAGTCTTTTAATTTTGTAGTGTATACTAGACATTCTGTTGAGGGTTTTTTCTGCTTTTTCCCCTGCAAACTGTGCTGCTATATATCCTTTACAGCTCAGAATGTTGTTTGGTGTAAGGACTGAATCCTTATGAGAGGAACCCATCTGCAGTCCTTGGGTAGCTCCTTGTAAGATTCATGAAACTTAGTGCATACGTGGTCATATTTTACTTTCTCTTCTAATCAACTTTCCTGCTTTTTCCTTTCTGTGTTGTGTTTCAAGTTTCAAGGATATTTGCAATTCGTATCTGTGCTGGCTGTACTTTTAACCAAAAAAACAATAGAAAATTAGGTTGTCTTTTGTGACTGATCTGCTAGCAAAGCTATGCTTGATAATGAACAGGTAAACCCTCTAATTCTACTGAGTGACCATAGGCCTCTGTTAATGGTTTCATGGGCAGAGAGTTGTGTTTTAGAATCAGCAGTGTCCAGGACGAGCAGCTTTTTCCATGTTGCTACTGCAAGTAACAATTGAAAAAGTTTGGAGACCTCGTCTTTGCCTGTAAATACTCTAAATGAATCTTCCTTGACCTCTTCTAAGGTCTGGTAACTTAAACTGTGTGGTAAAATCCAACCACTGAGGATTTATGAAGCTTGGGTAATGACAATTTATTGACCTCTGTGTTCTTGCTCATTTACAAAGACAGTCAGCTGAAGGAAAAGCATTCATACTTTATTAGTGTTCCTTGAAAAATGACATTTTTATTCCTCAAGAATTGTTATTCTTTTTAATTTAGAGGCAAAACACAATTTCCCTTAATTTGACACATAACAGAAGATTGGCCTGAGATGCTTTGAATTCCTTTTCTAATAAATACAAATTTCACTGTCCAAACTTACTTTCTAGTAACTGCAGGATTAAAGTTGAAAAACAGACTGTTCAAGAGGACTAAAAGTAATTTCTGAGGTGTCATAATTGCATTTTTTCCCTACAATAAAATAGATATTTTTGACTGCTCCTTCACAAATCATCTTAATTTCAGTTGATGCTCTGCTATTACAAATACCTCAACAAAATGATAGAAACTGTTATAACAATATCAGAAATAATTAAACATGGATGCTTAAGAGTTTGTGTCCTAAAACACACACTACTGCAAAACTACCAGCTCTGGCAAGAGCAAATGCCAGCAATGCTACTCTGCCACCAAACGTGTACAGGTTTGTTGGCTGTCTCAGGCTTGCTGGAATATATAGTGGCTGAATTTTGCCTGCTTTCCCGTAATAGAAAGCACTAATTTTGGTCTTTATTCTTTCTCCAGCTGTCAGATCCCTGAAACTTATAAAAATATAATTATCTGTGATACTCCAGCCCTTCTTTCAAATATGGTTAAAATTAGCTGTGGAGAAAATTCACTAAAGGGAGCCAGCACACAGGAATCAGGCCAAAAATACATCAGCCATCGTGTCAGTTGCATGTTTCATGGGTAGCTGCTAATTTAGTGCTGCATTTCTCCCATACCAGCCTTTGGATATAGCTACCCTGGTGTCCAGGAGCTGTGATTCTTTGGTGCCTGTTTCATTGAAGAGCTACTTGGAAATGTTTGGGTCTGTCCCCTCTGAGCACCACTGAGTGCTGAGTGTTGCTGTACACTGTCAGAGGGGGCTTGGCAGCCTGAGGATTTTTTGTTCCCTGTGAATTTGGGGGCACACCAAACATCTGTACACAAGGCAGTGGCGCTGCCCCTATGGGCGTGTGTGTGGCTAAGGGCTGTAGGTAAAAGCAGCAACGAGGCTCTAACAGCAGGGGACTCCTCTCTGGGAGAAAGACCTTGGGCCTCAGTGAGTACCAACCTCTGCACAGCTTCTGCTGTGTTGTTAACTCTAGGTCAGAGTTAAAGCAATAAGTCTCCCTGTTCCAGAGGCTTTTTGACTGGGCAAGACACAGTCCAGCTGTTCTGTTTTGAGCCTGTGTAGGGTAAGGTGCATTCAAGTGTGTGGTAGGTGCTGTATCCAAGGTATAACACCCATCTGTGTGTGGCACGGTCACCTCAATAGCACAGTGTCTTCAGGCTTTGCTGGAGGGCTGATTCTCATTGAGTAGGACAGGGTTACAGGCCTTGGGCCCTCCTGCTGCAGAAGACCCATATGGCTGGATTTAACTTTGTGCCTGAGAGCATTTCTGTTCAAATTTGTAGGCATATTCATCTAGGCACATTTAAGCTACATGGGTTGTCCTGGCTGGGGTCTTTCTGCAAGGCATGTTTAATATGCTAAGTTTGCAAAGGTAGCACAACCACTATTCTACTTGTGTAAAGGAGACAGTAGTGTGACACCTGGCTTTTCAAGGTGCCCTGCAGTGCTGAAGGCTAAAAAAAGTATTTCTCCATTGCACAGTGCAATTTAGTGAAGAGATTTCAAAGAGACCCCTAAACTAGTTAGCTGTAAGTACGGTAAGCAATATAGCTGCATTAGCACAGAGCTCAGCTAGGTAAATTAGCATTGTGCAGCATAGACATATCCTAAATTTCTGGTGTGGTTTCCTCAGTGACACTTTTTTCAACGACGGCTTGAAAATAAAATACGATTTTTTTTCACTCCTCCAAAACACTGTACAAAGAAAGCTTGCATACATTTTTCTTTTTTATTATCTCACTATCTTATCTTTTAAAATAAATTCTAACTTGACTACCTCATTTTATTTCATTTTATTTTTTTGCTTTTATTGGTGGCATCCTCTCATTCATCTAAGCCTGGATCCCCTGTAAACAAAAGCTGTTTCAGCTGGGGCACAGAAGATACTGCCTCTGTATTATAAAATGTATCATTTCAGTTCCCTCATGACTTCATGATAGAAGGCTAGACGTAATCAGAAAAAGAATAGAGATCTAACATTATTATGTCTGTACATAAATCTACACAGTTCTGATCACACTGTCTCAAATAGGGTACAGTAGGACTGGAAAAGGCTCAGGAAAGGGCAAGGATGATAGATGATGTGGCTTATATAGCATGAGAGTAAGTCACATTCTCCTTTCTGTGGAAAAAGTAACTGTGGGGAGACAGTGGTGGGCTGCCATGGAGGTCTGCTGTGAACAGCACGGAGAAGGCCAGTAGGGAACTGCTAAGGGCTGCTACAATGTAAGAATACATGGTGAAATTCCCTGAGGGAACAAGTTTGGAGGTCTTCAAGGAAGACATCTCCTCTCAGTGATTGATAAACTGTGAAACTCGCTACCACAGTGTATAGGTGAGTCCAAATATTTAAAGGGAGTTAAAGTAAGGACATGGATTACTTTGATGGTAGTTCATCAATGATTAAGGGAAATCAGGAAGGTAAGGCTGGGTTATTCCTCTCAAAGCAAGAATAACAGATTGTTTATTATCTTTGTGCTCCTAGGAGTGGTTGTGGCATCACTGGATGATCCACTAGGTTATTATAGGTACTAAGATGTCTCTACCTGTGACTGCGAATCTACCATTCTACACATTGTAAACTCTTAAGCTTTGAAGATCAAGGGAGAAAAAATGCAAAACACTACTGGCTGAAGTGTATTTTATCACAAAGGAAGGGTATCATCAAAACTGTACTTGTTTGAAAAGACTGAGAAAATGAAAACTGCCATGGTGTGTCAGAGGTTGATGCCTACTCTGACACGTTTCCCCTGCATTCTTTAAGTGCTTTGGGAATTCCTGAAATTGAAGTTACACAAGTGTTGCTCTACTTAATGAAGTACAGTGGCTATTTTAGAGCTCTGTAAATTGGAAATAAGGGCAGGGAAAAAACAAGATACAGCAAGATTGTAAGAGTATATGTGAGGCCCCAGTTCTGCAACTATTCAAATATCCTGTATAAAGTTAACTTTCAAGCAACATACTAAGGAGAAGGTGGTTTTGAAAGGAGACTCTTGGTTCAGTAAACTCCATTTAATATTTGCTCAAGTCTTATATAGCTAACTTTTCTTAACGGGTTATAGCTTTCCGTGGCATTTGTTTAATGTCTGTGTGGTGATTTTCTTCCTCCTGGCTCCACCATCCCAAGAGTTTGATGAATGAATGGAATGAATAAATGGACCATTGACATTTTTCCATCCTCCAAAGTGACAAGAGACAAAAATTTAGGCTTATATGGATTTTTGAGTTGGTCTGATATTTGGGGAAGTAAATACAAAGTTTCTGGGTTGAGATTACCTCTGCCCATCTGGAGATTCATTCTGGGTCAGAAGGATTACCAGAAACTGGACTGCAGGCAGAGTAACACATGTCTAAATACACTGGGTCTAGAGTTAGCAAGATACCATGATTGGTCTCTGATCTTGGTTATGTGAGAAATAGTGATATTTTTGCTAGAAGAATTTGCTCTGTCTCTGCCTTTATACCTGGCAGAGAGGCAGTAATTGCAAGGCACAAATCAGAAACTCCCACACACAGCCCTTGATTGCTTCTTTTTCAACTCACCATGCAATTGCCATATGTGAATCTAGCAAGTGACACTTCCTAATCTAAAGCACTATCACTTTCCTAAAAGTACAAGCCTAAATAAACTGCATGATTGGGCAAGTTAAATCAATACCAAGTCTAGAAAGTGAAGAAGGATGGACTTCTAATAGGACAAGTGTTCCCTGTTGATACTGGTGGCAAAATATCAAGAGGTTTGATGTCACTAAAACCTGTGTTCCTGTGTGCACATGAAATACAACCTAGCAAATGCAGGGTATACTGAAACCCTGCTACAGTGGTCATGTTGTCCCCATCATTTTTTGTTTTCCTCCTCTGCCTGTTCTTCTACTGAGATTGTCAACAAATACATCAGGGCAACACAGCAGATAATCACACCTCACCCTTCACTTAGTTTATCTTTTTGAATATTTGAAGACCTATCTTTTGCAAATATCCTGAGCATCCCAGAAATATGCATAAAACCCTTAGAGGGTGTTTGCAGAGAGTAGAGGGGGGAAAAAAAGTGAGGCAATCTGGGAAATGTCTGTCTTATTCTCCATGTTGAAACAAAAGTGCTTCCTTAGAAAAGATCCAGAGCCAGCACATGCAGGCACTGCAGGAGTAAGATGGATTTGAGCCTGGATCTCTAAAGCCCTGACAGGTAAATTACAAAGGGCAGAATCTTCATTACTGGTGATTTAGGAGGCATGAAGAGATGCAACTTGATTTGTGGATCCCAAGTTGAGTTTTCAAGGCTGACAATTAATAATAGGAAATTGACTTGTAAACTGAATGGATCTGACACAGGGTCATGAGAGCAAATTAAATTTGGAAGCTCTAGTGCCATTTTTCTAGTTACTTGTAAGAATAGTGAATAGTGTGGCATTTTGTTTGCAGATACTTTTTGACTTTTCTCATTCTGTTCTTTTCTCCTGCCATCCCCATCCCAAAAATTCAAGTATCTCTTTGGGGATTTAACCATTTAACTACTTAATCTTGTAATTTGAAGTAGTAAGAGAGGTGACATTTTACAAGACAAAAGCCATTAAGTCCACCTCTCATAACTACAACCCTGTTAAAATCCCCATATGACTAATCTCTAATTCTCATCAGTCTACTGCAAATAAAATCATACTTTGAACTGTGCTACTTTAGTATACCAAATAAAGCTCCCACACGACTTCCAGATCAGCTCAGAGTTTGGTTAGCCTAAAACCATGGTGATGTTTATACAGATCACAGACTGTATTAAATAAAACTTTCCCCATAAATGTTTGTGGGAGATTATATTAAGCTCAACAGTCTATGAAATCTCCTTAAAAAATGCAGGGTGCTTGGCCTCCTGTGAAATGGTATTTGGGAAAATTAAGTCACAAAAATGTATCCCTAGTCCTTCACAACTGAAGGACTATTCTGAAAAAAAAGATTCCTTGCCTGTGCTGATTTTCAGTCCCATCCTTTCAAACTTGCATGCAAAGGGCCCTTTGGGAGACAGCTTGCTTGGACACAGATTCCCAGGCCCAGAAGATCTCTTTTATTCATATTCCTTTCCAAGTGGCTGCTCACAGGTGATATTAGGGGTTCTATGACATCTGCACTCTTTCACTGTTTCTCCATTAGCTTTCAAAGTGATGGGATAATTTTTGAGTTGGAAGAAAATGAAAAGATGGTAAAATCTGAACCTGTGCATTTATAAAGAAGACAGTCTGTGTCTATTGTTAATGCCATCCAATCCCCAGGTGTGCAAGAAGCTACTTCTGGGCTTCCTGGGAATTCAAATTACTGAAATGTAGCCCTTCTGCCCAGCACAGGAGCTGTCTTCTCTGAGAGAGAGCAAAGTGTGGCTGCTGTCTGCATTCAGAGGGGCAGGAAGCACCTTTTGTGAGAGGTGTGTCAGGGCTGGGATCCTCCAGGCTCTTGGATGCAGAGAGGTTTGGGTTTGGATCCAGGCTTTCAGACATGGAGTGTTTGAGGATGAGGTCCTGGCTGAGGGCGGTGTATCACGCAATAGGAGATTGGTACATGATAAATGAAGATTTCACTATATGGCTAGATCTGGAAGTCTGACCCTTTTCTTTACCCACCTTTTCAAGAAGGGCAGGGGTACAATGGTGGTGTGTTGTAGATCTGTAATATATACTGTATACTGTGTTTTCAAAAATGGCTTATATCTTTGCTGGCAGATGTATTTCACTTAAGCTGCAGTTTCAACACTTTGTAAAAGAACTTGAGTGTTACAAATTACTGTGCTGAGGAAGCTTCCAACATTCAGTCAGATGACACAACATTAGACCTTGCCCATTTCTCTTCACTTAGCAAATACTGTGACTTAGAGGATGACCTGTGTCACTGTAGATTTTCATAGTATTTTTATTGTGAAACACACAAAAGGACATTTCAGAAGTGCTGTGTGATGTACAGTCTGTGTGATTGCCGTCAGTGATTTGTTTCTAGTACACGACATGGGAAAGGGAAATGCAAATGAAGCATTTGTCTCCTTGGAAAAAAGGCTCTGAACTACTTGAATTGGAGGGACAGGCAGAGGCTGCTTTGCAGATCAGAGCTGTCCTCTACTCTTGCAGCAGAGAGTAGAATCTGCCTTTGCACTTCTTGACTGTTGGTACAAATTTGCAGTGCCTGCTCACCAGCTGGTGACATGAGGTGGTGACTCCTGCCCCTCCCCAGGTGGGAGACCCTAAATAAAATTAATTGATGACTGTAAACTTGGCATCTTTAAGCAAAGAAGCTAAAGCACTGGCTCTAAGTCTGACTCCCCCCTGCCGTGGTCCCTTTGCATCGGGCTGGCGCAGAGGGGACACACAGCACTGCCCACTGTGCCACAGCTGCTCCAACCTGCAGCAATGTGCTGCTTCAGGGTTGTCGGTCCAGCAGCTGTCACAATCCCTGCATGGATGCAGACTTTTAAAAGGAGCTGCAAAATGTCAGGGATTTTATTTGTGTGACCTGCCCCCACTGTGCAGACCAGAGTTGATGCACAGCACAGGGATGTGGGTAAGATTATGGAAATAAGCACACAGACACACACAAGAACTTCTGCTTTGTTTCATTATGACAGGGGTTTCAGTTTTAGGACATATGTTCATTTCTGATGGCTATGCACATGCCTGCATGCAGGGGGTTTCCACCTCCTTCTGACACAAGAGGCCCCCTGATCTACCCAGGGTAACAGTACAGTTTTCATTCCCTCCTCTACTCTGGGCTGCTGTTTTGTTGTAGCATCCTGCCTGGTTACAGTGCCCAGCTGGAATTGCACTGTTTTTTGGGAGCTGTCTTGCCACCACTGTTCTGTAGACGAACAAGGCGGGCAGCAGGACTACAGTCTGGTGCCCATTCCACCTGGAGAACAGCACCTCTTGTCCCATCAGATGTAGAAGTCTTAGGAATAATTTTTGCTATGACACCATTCTCCCACAGAACAGATCCCACCTTCATGGCAATTGCAGTGAAATGCTGAGATTATTGAGATGCACCCACAGAAAGAAAGTAATAACTTGAAGTCTGAAGTGATATAAGCATTTTGATTCTATCACTCACATATTTTTCTGGACCATTTATGCTGCCAGTGAAAATCTAAATTGATCTTTTCCTTGCAAGTAAATACAGCCTATTTTGAGCAACACTGGTCAAATGTTTCTAGTTAGAAGTGGAAAGGAAAAGGTAAACTTCTTTTTGTTTTGTAAAACAAGTTTTGCTGTTCCCTGCCCTTTGGCTTTCTACCAGCTAAAATAGTTTAGGGCAGGAATAAATGATTTGGCATAAATACATTCTTGGAAGAATACTACCCTGAGGTTTCCCCAGGTCTGAAGTTAGTTTTGTGTAGTAGAGTTTTACTATGTGTGCATCTGGTACGTTTTGTGAGACATCAAGACTTAGGTCTGTGTGCACATTTCCACTACTTAGACTCAAAGAAGACAATAAAGATTTTGTCCCTCACTTAGAGGCTTCTGGCTCTTGCTTCTAATTTCATTGCAATTGAATTTTAGGGACCGTGTGTATTGTTTATTTGCCTCATGCCACTGCTGCAAAAGGTGCTGCTCATCCCCTGCACCTCTATGTGTTGCTCATGTGAAGTCACAGTTCTGCTCTTACCCTGCTGTTTTCCCTCCTCCTGAGGGCAGCGATCTCTCACCCCACTGCTGCCTCTTGTCCCTCAAAAAAACAAGGACTACCTTTGCCTAGTCCGGACTCTTTACTCTAGACTGTGTACAAAGTTTGTAAAGTTTATAAATAAAAAGATTATTTTGATTAAATAGCATGGACTTCTGAAATAATATTATTTCACATGACCTTCATGTGTCTGTTTTTAAAAAGTAAGATTACAATGTAGGTGATCACGTAGAAGAGTTTGAGAAGTAAAAATCATCAACATCAAAAATCTGAAGACAAATAAATATCTTTAGAATTCATAATTGTTTAAAAAACCTGTTTTATTTCTACAGCAGTCTGATGAGAAACTGAGTCATTAATTTTGAATGCTAATATCTGGGGAGTACTGGTGAGAAGGCTGGGTGTGCACTTCAATGAACCAAACATGGCTGAGTTTAATACTGATAAGAGGATCTTGAAACGTTAAGGAAAGCAGCTGCACATTTGGGTTTTACTGGAGAAACCCCTGCCATTGCACTCTTGGGAAGCCTTTCAGGTAATGAAGTGCATGGGACATCTTCATGATAGCTAGCCAAATATGTAAAATATTGTATGAAAGAGGAAGGTAAAGATAGATAAAGACTGAGAAGTTGTTAGTCTTGTATCTACATTTCCTAGACCAACTAAAAGGTACATGGGAGATTTGTCCTTTTGTTCTTGACTGCGACTAGGCGTATGCCAAACATCTCTCAGTTTCTGGTCTTTTTGAGCATTGCTTTTAAAAATTATTTTTACAGTTTATACATGCTTTTACCTGGTTCTTTGCTAACACATGGGGCCTCAAAGAGATGTAAACTAAACTAATGTAAACTAAAGCACCTTCAAGTCTTTTATGTTTTTCATCATTTTTTCCCTTGGAACAATGTAAAATGCCACAAGAAAATTCCATCTTGTGAAGTCTGCTTTAACTCGTGTGCTGTTTTTTAACTCATTTGGTGAAGAACTACTGCGAAGGATCTGATCACACCAAAGTGTGTTTTCCAGCAATGTTCATGCAAAGGATCCCGAGCAGAGCTGTATGTGCCTGATTTTCTGTGCTAAGATTAACCGTGCGGAATAGCAGCCACTCCACAGTAAAAGATCCTTTTTGCATTTTTCCCACATTATCCCACATGACTGAAATGTAGAAAGTCATACTTTTGAATATGTTGAGAGCCAATAGATGTCGTAGCTGAGATGTTTGAGGTAAGTGCTATTAGAAGCAGTAATTTACCTGGATGTGAATGCTGGGCTTGAGGTACACAGGTGCACACAAAGCAATCTATCCTAAATTTTAGGATACATTTTGTAGTATGGATGTAATATGAAGAACATATTCTTCAGATTGATGCACTTACTGCTATCTTTATTCTGCTCTCTGGACTAAGGCTTCAACTGAGGGCCTCCAAAATCTTCCAGCATCCAAAAAGACTCGGTCAAGCATGGAGCAGAGAGATGGAAACCCTGGAGGGAGATTCACTGTAGCAGGTCTGGCAGAAGAAAAGCAGGGAAAAAGAAGTTTTTTTGAGATTGGGTGCTCCTAAGGAGTGCTGAGCGTTATATAGATGTCATATCCTACCTAAGTTCCCAGGCAGAAGGCTGAGCATGTGGTACTTTCTGCAATCTGTTCCTCTGCTCAGGAATGGTCTTGGCAGAGACGCCATATGCACAGCATTGTATTAAAAGTAGGTTTGATTATTTCCCATGGTAATAGTGGAGCAGTAGATGTGGCAGTAGGAAGAGAAATATTAAAATGAGTGCAAATGGAAGCTCATTTAAGTGGTTGTTCACATTCCACTGCTTCTGCTGCCGTAAGAAAGGTGGCTGGGAGATAAGACTGACAGTGCAGCAGCCTGACAGCTACCTTTCTTCATTGACTTAGACTGCAATAAAGCACAGTCTTTTGAAACAAAGTTCAAGTAGCCAGAGCCTCTCTGTGGAAATTAATTTCCTCTGGAAGCTAGTTCCACGTAACTCATCACCTACTTCACTGAACATTAGTCAGCCCTGTCGCTAGTGACAGAAGTGCTTGACAGAGCTGCTGGAAAGTGGGTCATGTGGTGGATAAAACATAGCCTGCTTCCCTGGGCTGCTTTTAGTGTGGACCTCCTGAGACTGCAGTAAATAATAAATACCTGCAGGCCACCATGGGCACTTTGAGTGCTGCTGCTTAGCCTGTCTTTGGTCCACGAGAGGAGGAAAGAGGAGGAAATCATACAGTGATATAAATCCATGTAGTAGGTACGCAGAAAGAAACTTTTGGCTACCCATCCCTGTTTCTGACCTGCTATTGTGATGATTTTTTCCCTGTGTATGGGGACCCATATACTGCTGGATGATGCAATTTCTGCCCTTGCAGGCCTGCTTCCCAGACTGGAGGGCTGAGCACTTCATTGGTGTGGTGCTAGCAGCTGTTTGTTGTCCATGCCTCACCAGTAGCAAGGGTAAGGGGAGGCCTGGGGCACTGCTCCTGGGCAAACCCTCAGATGCGCCTGGTTACAGGGGGAGAGTTTTGGCTGTAAGAGCAGTGTTCACTGACAGAACAGCCATTTCAGGTCTCCCCCATAGGAAAAGGCTGTGGGCCACACAGAACTTAATGTCTTTTAGAAGTCTTTATGAGAAGTGCAAAGCTGTGCAGTTTCAGGCTTTTTAAAAGTCACGTCTTTTATTTGAAAAGGAACATGCAAAGAACTAAAAAAGAATGAAGTTTGTGATCTATTTTTGTGCTGTATAATGATCTATTCCTTTCTCTTCCTTTTCCCTCTCCACTTCCCTTTTCTATTCCTACCTAGAAAGGTTAGGAGTTTTCCTAGTTACTGTTTGACAGCTTGTTATCCAAACTGTAAACATTGAATTTCAGTACTTCCCATCACTGGAAGAATCAAGGCACTGAATCATTAACAAGGCAATAGTTTGTGCCAACTGTTTGTTTGTGATTAATGGTAAACTGATTTTTAAAAAAGACAAATAAAAAGGATTAAAATATCCTCTTTACTAAAATATTCACCCTGCAATTTTCTTGCACAAAAATGTTTGGACAATTCTATTCATACACATTTCTCTTTTTCTGTCAGAGTACTCCAAAGAATTTTTACCCTTCCTTCGTCACCACTCTGCTTGGATGCCTTCGTAGTGATGGGAGACAACATCTATGTGATTCCAAAGGTGAAGTTCCGTGTCTTGTCTGAGTCTTACAAACAATTTATATCTACTGAGTGGGAGAGATCCTCTTCCTCCTTGTTCTCCCTACTCCTGCTCTTGTTTTTGGCTGTGCAGTCTCATGCTAAGTCTGCAGCTCCTAAAACTTTTTACTGAAGCAACTTTGTCTCTGTCCTGGAAGAAAACAATATTGCTTTTTTCTGAAATAATTTGCTTCTGGATATCTCGACTGTATCAGTGCCTAGAAGCTCCCAGTGGTAGGTAGGCAAGACAATTTGTCTAGGAGTGATGTAGGGACTATGGGAACTTCCATGTTTCAACAGTGGCAGTGAAATACTGGATGGGCTCATTCGTCCTGTGCTGGTTCTCCACCAAGATGGAGTAACTCATCACTTCAGCCACAGTAACTCACCAAATGTGAACTCTCAGCCTGCCCCCAGAAGGAAAGGTGGATGTGCTCACACAGAAATCCTTTCCTGAATGTTCAGCTGGGATGAGTGTTCCCACTGTCTCTCAGGCCACATTTCATCAGAATAAGGGCTGCACTTACAACAACTACTCTCTAGCAGCAGTGTATTCCCTTGATGTGGATTGTATTCCTTCAGGGGATTCTCAGGGTAAAGAAAGGTGTGGACTTCATTCTTCCAGATGTTTTTTGGTAGTGGTTGGTCCATGGTTAGCCTTGAGATGATGCTAATCAGAGGAAAATTTTAGGGAGAGAGCTCTCCACATTGGAAGTGGAAAGTTGGATTAGCCCATACAAATTACAGAGGACTGAAGAGTTATGAAATGCAATGCCAGTGGATCAGCTCCCTTTACTCTTGCCAGGCTGTCAGCATTTCATCCCCATTGCCTAGCAGTCACATCTGTGTGTCTCCCAGTTCCCTCTGTACAGGCAAGCAAGGAAACTGAGGTATCTCCTGGGATACAACACCTTTGTTGGGCTTCTCAGTGATACACAAAGAAGAAAGCAGAAAGGACTTTAGTAGGAAAATAGAGAGGTGCAACAGTCCGAGCAGTGAGAACATTACGTTGTTAGATGGGCACTCTTGCCTTTAATAGGTTATCTTTTTCCATTAGAGGGCTGTTTAAATTTTTAAGTGGTGCACAAGCTCATAAGGACTTTTACTGTGTGGGTTCCCATTTTCATGTGGGTTTTGAATGTGTGGGAAAAGCTGATGCATTAAGATCTATTTCCAGTCTTCCCCTTGGGAACTATTGATGGTCATTTCATCTTTGTTACATGACTTTTAAGATCCTCAACCCCCACCTCCCCCCAAAAAAACCCCCAGAAATGGTTTTCTAGTTAGTTCCCACTGGCAAGTCTTATAGAAGAATACTACGGCTGAAAACAAGAAATAGAAAATAAATTCCAAACAACTTGGATTCGACTAAACCCATGATCAGGATCCTTAAAATTTATTTTGACACTAGTTTCAGATAAAGTTAAAGCTCTTGTAGGGTAAAGGAAAAAAGGCAGAAATAAATGATGATTTTTCAATCATGATTTGGATTAAGAATACTCAAATAGTTGTGCTGATGTACAGTATCTCTAGCAATATGACTGGCTTCCAGATGGGAGGTGGGGAGCTATATTAATGAATTATGGGTCTGATGAAAGGTCATTCTTCTTCTGTTACATAGACTTCAAATCAGTCACTGTGTTTCCCTTGCTCTCTCTTCTAATTGGAATGCTGCATAATCCAAAATGTCTTTTCCCTGGTGTTTTGCTGATAAAGTAATTTCTAATGTGTTTTAAAACTTGTTATAGGTATGGAGAGAAGCTTAGTTATATAGAGAAATTGCTCCTCACTTTGAAGGTCTCGTTTGAAGGGCCAATGGAGAAATGCCCTGAAACTAAAGATATTTCAGAGAAAGAAGCAGGGAAGCACACAGACACAAGAAAGAAAGGTAAGCATCTTGTCTATTGGAGAAATTGCCTTGAAGTAAGAGAAATTATTTCCCAAGAGATAATTTGGCCCTAGAAGTCAAATTGTCACTAAACAAAAAACCAAATCAAGAGCAGCAAATTGATTTTGCTTCCAGTGTCTTTCCTCTAATTTTTCCCTAATTAAAAAGAGAAGGATGTGATAAATCCAGCTGTTTTTTAGCTCCACTCATTCCTGAGGAACCTCTTCCCTATATCCATTTTATTGGTGGGGAGTGGAATGAAAGCCTCTAGGTTAAATTTTAGAGATGAACGCTTACATTCAGTTTAATTGGAAAAGCAATGGTTACAAATAGTGAATGTTACTGCCTATCATCAGTGAAAGTCTTATGCCCAACATCTCTGAGAAGAGGGTCACGTACATAAATGTGAGGTGTAAGCACTCAGATCTGATTTTGGACTGAGTGATCCAGTCAAGCACAGAGAGAAACCTGTAGTGGAAAGGGGAAATGAAAAGTTATATATATAAAAAAATTAAGGAGTTCAAGTTGTTCTATTTGACAAATGTTTGTATCTTTTGCGATCATCTGTTTCCTCTCCCAATACATGGACATTTACAGACCACATGTTTCTTCCTACTTTGAGTCTTGCTCAACTTTCTTTGACCACTCCCAGGCACTCAAAGCACTTTGCACAATACTTCCCTTTTGGCTTCTCATTTGCCCTTATCTGACGCCAGCATTTCTCGCCCAGTTCCTTCTCTCTGTTTTTCAATTGTTAAATGAACCTTTCTGCCCTGAGGTTTGTTTTTTTCCCCAGGAGAATGCATGACAGGGGTGCACGAAACACATCCAAGCAGTGCTTGCATGTTTGGAGGCAAGAAAAGCAAGGTGCCAGCACTAGCTGAAAGCCCAGGGTTTGTGCTGTGTAATTTATGTTTAATGCTACAGCAGAATCTGGGTTTTGTGCCTGGCCCTTCAAAGATGTAACTTCTGTGACATGTTTTGCAGCTCCTTTTGTGCGTGAGAGTAAAGGACATTTTGACTCACTTGAGATCCCTAGAAATGTTAAGAAAAGAAGGGGAAGAAAATAGTACAAGAAAAGACACTCATGGAACTGCTGAGGTGATATAACCAGGTGTCTTTTCATGTATATCCTTTATTTTTCCTTCGATCTTATCAAATTTAAACAACCTAGTCCTGTGAAGGATTAAAGCTGTGATGTCTCCATGCCATGTTTCTGTGTTCTGGGCTTTTCTCATGAGTTAGCATTTAAGCTCTAATGAGCTTGGAGGTTTAGTGAAAGCACAGGCAGCAACTATTTACACATGAAATAGTTGAAGGTAGTGCCTTTTTCTTGGTGAAGGGATGTTATTACTTTGGCCACGATGAAATCCCTTCAGTCAATCATATGGTCCCTTAAAGCACCTGGGAAATGGGATGTTTGATTTGGGTTCACTGAGACCTCATTTGCTCTTTCTGTGTGTGGGTAAATAGAGCTGATGTTGGAGGAGAAATGGCGCAGACACCGTCCTGCTCAGGGTGCCAATTCTGCTCTGCAGAGGCAGCCTCTGCACCTCTGTGTGGTGGCATGCAGAGCTCAAGAGTTACTTCTTTATGAATGACAAGGGGCTGGCACATCTGGAGCCTGCTGCTACTCTTGCTATCAAGAAGGGTGGGTTTGAGTTCAGTGGGGCAAGAAACAGCCTGGAGAAAATAGGAGAGTTATACAGAAAATTAGTGGATTATTAGAGATGTAGAGAACATTATGCAGTGACCTACTTTGAGAGAGAGCAGAAGAAACTTGTGCAGATGGAATAATAACCAGGAGTGCTGCCTCCCCATGATGAGAAAGAGGTTAAGAACAGTATTGGGTGAACAAGCAATTGCACCTGTGTTTTCTGAAGATGCAGAGCTGTTTGCTGAAAGACCTGTTGGCTTGATTTTACCCAGGCAAGGAAGCTGGTATCTTCTGGTATCATCAGGGTTGGGAAGCTTTATGTTGTAGCCTTCCTCTTCCTACTACCTGATGGGCTTCATAGTGTTTGCTTAGGTCTGGCATACCTGCCAAAACAAATGTCCAATCTGTGTGTGGAAGATCTGGGGCTTTTTGGTAGCCCTGCCAGGTAGTGCATCTGGTCTCTGCCCCAATGGTTTCCCAGATGCTCCTTGGTTCAGCTGTGCTGGGTGCCTGTGCATGGAGCAGTCCTGATTCCCCAAGCTTATATCAGGGTGGTGGCCATGGCTGTCTGCATTGCCAAAACCAATGCGTCTCACCAGTGGTTTCCATCTGAGTTGCTTCCAGGTACATCACACCAATAGGAGAAGTCAGGGAATGTGTACATTTGTCTCCTGAAGTTTCAAGTCTTCTATAAGCACCTTGGCCTCCATCCAAATCATGCTAAAGTCTATAGCATTCTTTTGAGTCTGCGAAGTCCAGTCTTTTGAGTCTGGACCAGGCCTGTTAGAGTCAATAGAAAACCCCAACAAAGAGCAAAATTCAGAGTGAATCTCCATTGAACTCTAATACTTGTTTCCATTAAGAATTTCATTCAGTGTGCCTCTCCTTACTGCAATGATAATTTGGCCATGGTCCCTGTGTGGAGCCCTTTGCAATCCAATACTGATTTATTAGTTTCCTACTGTCACTAATACTTCAAAGAAAACATCCAGTGCCTTAACCCATCCTCTGTTCCACACTCTCTTGGGTTTATTCCACTAGAGAGTGTCCTGAGTGGGAAAGGTAGTTAGTCATGAGGAGTCTGAACCATTCTCCATGATGACAGGCAGTTGATTACCACCTGCTCCGTATGTTACATGTTCACATAGGAGACTGCTGGAACTGAAATCCTGTCTACCTGCAAGCGCATAGAACAGACCCTGGTATCACAGGCTCCTTAATATTTCCAGGTGGGAAGAAGAGTTCTTTCCTTGCTCATGGCCCTTGTAGAAGCAACTTGCAAGAAGTGTCAGTGAGTTCCAACTGTAATGTACTCACATGCCTGCTGTGGAAAAGACTGGTTCCTGAAACTGGCTTCCAAAGGTCTTTCTCACTCTGATCTGACCTTCCTAGTTATTTGCAAGTGCAGTTTGACATTTGGATAATGAAGCACATAATTTATGACTGAAAAGGGAGAGCATTTTTTTTTTCCACTAGTGTTTGACCCAAGATGTGGAGAGGTCAGGCTAACAGGAGTCCTTATATCTCTTCTCTGACTTCAGAAAACTCACCCTGAATAAGGTTATAAAACTTATATTGGTAAGTCTTGCCTCTGAGAGGTATCAGGTATGGACAATGTTTACTGGAGTGAAATGGTACTACTTTAGTTGGTGTGGTTCAGGATAGTCTCACAGGGGTCCCTGCTATCCTTCCTTCTACATGAAGAAAGTGCTTGTATTAAATATTCATGTGGGCGGAAATATTTTCTTTGTGGTTGGCACTGTGGTTACACTATAGCAAGATAACTCATGCAGTTCCTGCGAAACCACCCGTCTATCTAAAAGGCACAATATCCGCAGGGGTGAATAATAAGGGTAGTCTGAATCTGAAATGGCTTGACAGGCCTTATTTTATTGGTCACGGCATGACCACGCAGCTGGGATGGGGAGGGGTGGGACCATGTGAGGATGCAGTGGGAATACAACAGCGCAAGCAAACAATCACCTCTGTTGTCATGAGAAGTCAGGTTTCTGGAGAGAGCTTTCCACTTACAGAAAGCCACCTTTTGCTGTGTTTCTTGTTTTCACGTTCTCTGTAAATTCACCAAGTGTACACATGCGAAGACAAAATCAAACCCTGCTGTTGCATTATGGAGACAGAGAAAGCTTTCATGAACGATGAGCTGCCTCGCACACAGCTCGCCCCAGCAGCCATGGCTGTGTGTGCACTGACTATTTTGTGCCAGCACAGCGGTCCATAATTGCTGTGTGGTGCTTGGCTGTGAGCGACAAGGGCGGGACATTTGTCCCTGAGCACCCTCAGGGAGCGCAAGGGCCTGGTAGCTCTTGTCCTGCTGGAGCTGGATGTAGCATGTTTAAAAAGGATATATCTACATGAAACTTGTCCAGAACAAGCTTTCTTGCTTATGCTGGGGGGTTTTTTGTGTGTGTTGAATGTTAGTTTAGATACAGTTGTACTGCTCCCCCATTGTAAAGGTTTGTGTCTGTTGGTGAAGGAGGGGATGAGGGACTAGAAGGTGGTCCAAAGATGGACCTTTGAATCCAACCCCCATGGAACTTTGAAAAAAGTCTGGGTCCCATATTGAGGTATAGAAGTCTGGGTTGTGGGTGCTCTAACACTGGCTACAGCATAGATCCACGAAACCAGCTGTGCTGTGTGACAGTACCTAATGCCTAACACAGAGGCCTCTCAGATCATCTCTCTAACATGCTGCAATCTGTTTGCGAAAAAAAAATCAGAACTAGTTCTTTCATTGTAAATGCTTCATGGAGCTTGTAATAGCAGGGAGTGCTCGGTTATGAATTTGTGGTTTTACAGCCACGTTTTCCAAACCTCACATCCACCAAGTAAAAGGTGTAGATGTAGTTGTACACCCAGACTGTGTGTGCCCACTCTGTGCCCACAGCTCAGCAGCATGTTTCTCTCACCATTTTAAATACAGTAACTCTGTTTTTTCTGAGACCTTATAGACTTCCTGCAAGGGCATCTAGGAAGATTTCTTGGTTTTCTTCAATTAAAAGCCCCCTAATATCCAGTGTTTTGTTTTGGGATGCACCTTTACATTGCTGTTACTTTGCATATTTCAGTGGTGCAACCAGTGCCTCTTTCTGTCCATTACAGTGAGGAACCAGTCTTGTAACATTTAC
This sequence comes from Pomatostomus ruficeps, assembly GCA_013400735.1. Classification (NCBI taxonomy): domain Eukaryota; kingdom Metazoa; phylum Chordata; class Aves; order Passeriformes; family Timaliidae; genus Pomatostomus; species Pomatostomus ruficeps. The sequence goes on along the minus strand of VYZT01060256.1, from coordinate 84,068 downwards.
CAGCACAGTCTTTGCTTTTTCACTAGGATCATTTCAAGTGAAGGGAAAAATGGGCTGGTTTAGAAGTATGGGCTGTTCTCTGCCACTCTAGTGGCAGGAAAATTCCTTCCTTTCACAAGTGTTTTTTTTTGGTAACCGGTTTGAAGTCTCCTCTTTCTTGACCTGTCACTACAGAAGGGTTCAAATGGAAAGAAAAAAAGGTGATGAGAATGAACCTTCTTGGCAGTATCCATTAAAGCTACAGCCTCGCCTTCGTGCTGCTCTCTGCTTTGATTTATGGGACCTGAGCCTTTACTGACCTGCCAAACAAAGATGATCAGGTCAAATGAAGATCAGGCTACAGCTCTTCAAAGGGCCATTTCCTTTACAGGGACACTGAATGTCTAGGCTGTTTTGCAGCACACTGGTGGGGAGAAAGCACAATAGTTTCTTTTTCACTATTTTTTCCTGGGGTTTTTTTTTTCACATCTTTGTTTTCTCATCACCTCAAAACCATGCAACCTGCTGTATGGTATTGAATGGTTTTGGGTCTCTAGAACTGAAAACACTCTGTAACTGATCTTTTGTTTTCAGATCACAGGAAACTTCTTGTCACTACCCATTAACAAGCACTTGGCTAGCTTTTTTTTATCTTAAGAAAAACAGATGATGAAGCAGAAAACTCCACCATCCAGAGTCTACTGTTTTATCCCTCCATCAAACTAATACTGCACTAACTTTCTGCACAAAACACCATTTTCATTATCTGTGCTCACTATTTTTTCCCATCCTCATTAAAATCTGCCAAAATAAGAAAAAAATGAGCTAAATCCAGAGTGAGCTCATTCTGTCTGGGAAGTGGGGGAGGCGGTTGCTCCTCTCAATGGTGGTCAAGTCAAGGCTGGACCCTATTTGTCCAGTGGGGGAAATAACTGCACTGCAGCATCAGTAGGTGCAGGATGGACAATTCCATCCCACTTTATGAGGGGAAAAGTGGTGGAGAAGACAGAGAGGCCAAGATACTGATCCATGTTCCTAAACTGAGCACACAGGCAGCAGAGAAGCAACTTCATCCCCACCCGACAGGCACGTCTGGCTGCAACAGCTATGTAAATAATTTAACAGTGAGATTTATGGGCTTCTTACTCACTGTGGTGTCTTAGATTGCATTTAGTCACATTTACCAGCATAATTGCCCTGAACTTGTGTTCTGATGGCATGATAATGTGTAAGAGAGGAGCTGACATCTTCAGGTCACCGATTAAAAGGGGAAAACATCTCTTCTGCTGCTCTCAAAGTGTGAGACACTGTTTTTCTTCTTTTTTTTTTTTTTTATTATTTTTTGGGCAAGTTTTCAAAGACACAAGGGAGTATCTCTCTACAGGTTGGATTGGTTTGAATTCAAGGCTCTTTGGCTGTAAAAGCTCATTGTTTTGCTCATTCTTGCAGTAATCAAACCAATGTGTCAGACTTGATAGTTATACTCCATACAGAAAAGGATATGGCAATTGTTTTGTGTGAGGGGGAAATGGAGCTATCACTTGCAGATAACCTATTTATTTTTAAAAATTGGAAAAAATTCACTTTTGTTTATTTTCTGCTCTGAGTAATTGAAGTATTTCTGTTTTCCAGAGCCATTTTCTGACATGTAAATAGCAATTTATTTTTATGTGCGATAAATCCTTCCTGTGTGCTTTCCACTCTGTGAAACAGGGTTGGGGGAAATATGCCTTTTTCCATGAAAATACTAATGACTGAATCAAAGCATGACTCAAGTGGGCACTGTTCTAAGCAATAATATCAAAGTTGTCACAATTGTGTGTGGGATTTAATGTTCCTGGATGATACTCCCATTTAGTCTGCAGATCCATGAGTCAAGGCAACTGTTAAAATCCCTCCAAACCTTAGGTGGGGCCCAAGTGACTTATTTTGAGGTGTTGATAGAGTCATTTAAAGACGTAACAGAGAGCTGACTGCAAAACAGGTCCAGCTGGGAGCATAGGTGATGTGGGCTGTTGCCTTGGGCAGCAGCAGCCTGCCAAGGGCACAGCGAAACGGTCATGTCTTCATCACTTGCTCTGCCTCTGCCCGCTCCTGGGGAAATCAGGTTTGCTGCCGGTGCCAGGGCAGGGATCAGGGGGTGTGTGTGTGCAGCTGGGGCCAGCTGCTTTCAGTGGTCACTGCTCCTGCCTGGCGAGTTCCCTTCTGACAGCAGGAGCTGCCTGTCATGAGCTGTATGGGATCACGGTTTAAGGGCATGCTTTTCCCTGGTGAACACACACCAACTGTGGTGCCTTTTGCAAATCCTGCAAGATTTGTACCCTATGTGAGCATGGGTAGAGTCTCTGCTATGTCCCTGCTACCAGCCTGTGGTGCAGCCTGCCTCCCCATCCTTCTCTGTTCTCTCAGCTGGATTTTGATTGGGCGCCTGGTGTTCCCATGATGGCAAGTGATGATGGAGTTTGGAGCTCTGACAGCTCTGCAGTGAACACAGGATGGTTATTTTTTCCAGAAGAGGATGTTTTTTGAACATCTTTTTAGTGCATTTCAAGGTAAAAGTGAAGTAAATTTTATTACAGTACATAGTATTTCTGTCATGTGAAAAAAATTTCATTAAAAGATCAGGCCCCCAGAGACATGAGCCTGATGTTCTGGGGTCAGTGGTGTGGCTGACAGGCTCCTTTTTCCTTTGACCCTCTTTGTCTATGCAGATAAATCTTGATTGTGAACTATTTGACTCCCCTTTACAAAATGGTTGTGTCTTCCGTGATATTCCACAATGCTGGAACTGCGCAGCAAACTAGAGTTAGGGAAACCTCTGAATATAGAACCCTCTGCACAACACAAACATCAGTTCAGAGTGGCTTTCTAAAACATGTGTTCAACTTTCACCGTTTCATTTCATGACTTCTTTCTTCACGAAGGATTCTTACTGAAGCAGAAGTACAGTCCCAGCAGTGCCCTCAGAGCCTGAAGCAGAGAATGAAACAGTTCTGGGCAAAAAATACTATGTTCCAGCTGGAAAAGTGCCATTTTCTGGTAACCCTCACCCACTGCTGACACAGGCTCTTCATGAAGTTGTATTAGAAGCAATTGCGGATACTGCAGTATCGGTTGGTTTCAGGAACAGAATGGAAAGTATTTCCCTTGGGAGTTTGAAAGCCAGAAATCATTTTTCAATTGGCTGTAGGATGGGTATCATTACTTCTGAAAGCAGCAGCACAGGGCAGTGTGACTGGCTTGGAAAAAACATCCTAAGCAATGCTCACTTAGGTGGAGATCTTTCTAAGCACTTCATTTCCTTCTTTTACATGTTCATAGAAGTATTTGTATGGGGAAATATGTTGACCATTTTTAACCTGCATTCCACTAAATAATGTCAGAACAGTCATCTAACACTGACAAAAAGTGGTGGCAGGTAACAGAGACTGACAAATACAGAGTTAAAAGTGAATTTCTTCTAGTAGATGTAAAAGTTTCTCCTTTGTTGTTCTAAAAGCCAGCGTTAAAGCCAGCATGGACCTTATACATCTTATGCATCTGTTTTAACAGATATTTCTGTACAGTTGGAAATTGCTAGTCCAGTGTGGCTGATCCAGAGAGCTCTCATCAGTCAGCTGGTGTGTGGCTGCTGAACACATGCCCTCCTTGTAAGCAGTTCCAACTGCTACGGAAGGCACATTAGTGTAAACTTCTCCCTGATTTTCTTCTGTGTAATAAACCATGTGTGTGGTATAACATCAGATAAGAGAAAAATCCAGGTCAGTGGAGCTCTGTGGTTTGTGGTGAGATTTCAGAGGTAGCTACTTCCAGTCACTAGTATTTAAGCACCTGAAGTAAGATCTTGTTCGGTTTTCAACAAAATAAAACTCCCTACTTTTGTGTATGACTGAGCAACACCAATGGAGAAAAAAAAAGGTGAGACTCTTTCAAAAATATATCTATGTAGAATATCTGAACCTTGGCAGAAATGTTTCCAGGCTTTCCAGCTACATGGTTAGCTCCATGTTCAGAACAAATGCAGTGTATTGAGACTGTATGAAAAGTGTATGCATTTACTGGTACTTCTATAGTGAGTGAGGCAGTATGTGTTACTACCTACAAACATTTCAGGCTTTACATAGAAAGGAGCATATTTGATCTCTTCAACATATGGGATTATGGTATGCAAGGTGGGTTCATACTTTTAAATATGCAACTGTTTTATGATAGAGAGTATCTGGCTCAAGCTGACTCCTCAAGAAGGGGGATGCCTCTTCTGAAAAAATCTGTATACCTCTGATGGATGCACACAGGGCCTGCAAACCCTTTGGACTGCTGCAGATTAAAACTGGGAGGTTTTTTCCAACCTAATCAATTCTATTTTTCTATGATTCTAAAATCAATTAATCCAACTGCTAACCCAACACTGCCATGTTCACTGCTAAACCATGTCCCCAAGTACCACATCTACATGTTTTTTAACACTTCCAGGATGGTGATTCCACCACTTTCCTGAGCACACGTTTTCAGTGAAGAAAATTCTCATAGTATCTAATCTAAACTCCCCTGGCACGACTTGAGGCCATTTCCTCTCTCTGTTTTTACCTGGGAGAAGAGACCACCCCCAACGTGGCTACATCCTCCTGTTAGGCAGTTGTAGAGAGTGATGAGATCTCTGCTGAGCCTCCTTTTCTTCAGGCTAAATACCCCCAGCTCCCTCAGCCACTCCTCACAGGACTTGTGCTCCAGACCCTTCCCCAGCTCCGTTGCCCTTCTCTGGACCTGCTCCAGCCCCTCAATGACTTTCTTGTAGTGAGGGATGATCACTGCCCTGGTCTTGCTGGCCACACTATTTCCTGGTCCTTTCCTGGCCACACAGGCCAGGAAGCCAGGATTGGCCTTCTTGGCCACCTGGGCATGTGCTGGCTCATCTTCAGCTGTTGTTGACCAGCACCTCCAGGTCCTTTTCCATTAGGCAGCTTTCCAGCCACTATTCCCAAGCCTGTAGCACTGCATGGGGTTGTTGTGACCCACCTGTAGGAATGGTCATTTCAACTTGTTGAACCTCCTACAACTAACCTCTGCCCATCCACGCACTGAAATGAACCAATCCTAGGAGTGAGCCAGATGACTGTAGCATCAAAGAGGCTTCAGTACCTGATGATGATCCTTAGGTCAAAATGCTGCTTAAAAGGAAAATCAAGTGATTTTCAAAATATATGTTCTTGCTAAATAATTTGCATTATTGCAGAGGTGGGTACTCTAAGTAACTCTAAGGCAGTTGTTGCTGTTCACTAAGCCCTGATACTGCCACAGCTTTGCCTTATGGCAGCAGGAGCAAACCACCAAATGATGAATATTTAATGGAAGGGTTGACGTATATCTGCAGTGAATCATTTGCTACAGAATTGTAAATAAAACAGTATTTTTAATTCACTGCCTAGGGCTGCTTAACTATACCATGTATGAGTTATGTCCACAGGGGAAAGGAGCTTAGGTTAGAGTAGCCCTGGCTGAAAATTTGCAAACATATAAATATATAATTTTAGTTGATAGTTGTAGCAGTTGTTTGAATCAATTTTCAATATAGGTATGTGTATGTTTATATGTGTTAAGACCAAAAGCTAAACGTTTAGATGTGCCTGATTTAAATTCAATTGTCCAAACCCCTGATTTGTCTCCCCATCCTTTTCCTCTGCTCTGTGTGTGTTTGCATTAAACCAGTCTTCGTGTAGGTGGTTACCCTGTATTTTCTCGCTTTGGACTTCTCACCTCGGTCCAGATGGATGGTACTTTTTAATTTCCTTTTATTCTCCTTCACATTACTTCATACACATCCTCTGAGCCCTGCACTGAATACAGGCCTTCCTCAGGTGCTGGAAGTGTTCTGATCATAGTTTGTAAGCTGTTCATGAACACAAGTGGATTTCTGCCCACAGCTAGCTCACCACTGAGGTGAGGTGTCTTTGTAGGTGAGCCACTGAGATGCAGATGTCACAGCTGTTACTGCCTGATGTGCCCACTAGTCTTTGATTCTGTATCTGGGATATGGGGGACCAAGGTACTTCTGATTTTTTTCTCTTCTTGCATTCACATTTAAAGCACAGCTCACATTGACCCTCAGTGGGAGGTGGGAATTCTTATGTGTTATCCATGTACCAGATGTCCCAAAATGGACACCTGGAAAATGAAACATTGAGAATGCTGGATTATGACAAGTTTTGGGCAGCTCTGTGATGTAGAAAAGCTGCTTCTAGAGATCGGTAGAAACTTTTTTTTCAGAGTGGCACAGAATTGCCACTACTGCAAACCTACCCTTTCAAGGCAATTTGGGAAACTTCTCCATCTCTCTGTCAAACTTATTGTTGGAATTACAGCACTTCTCTGGGTCAGGTCTTTTGGCTATGCCCCTCTTTGATGTGGACCATGGGCATGTTTGACTGTCAGCCCATGCTGACAGTGGAGAGCAGTCTCTCCACTGCTCTGTTTCAGGGTGAGGACCCCTGGGCCTGAACAAGAGAAGTTTCTCCACAAAACCTGAAGCATTTGCATAACTTCCCTTTGGACTTCTTTCACTGCTTCAGAGGTTCCCATATACAGGACTTGGCACATAAGTGTTTTTTTCCTTTCTGCTCCCACACTCTCCTAATGACATAGCAGGAAGGGATTTACGGCAAGAGGAGGGCCCTTGCTTTATCCTATGAAGCTTCTAGGTCTGTGTGAATATGCAGAAAAGCAGTCCATGACACCTTTCATTTGGATAGGTACCTTATCTCCAGGTTTATCATGAAAGGGAAGCACCACACATCTCTCACCTTCTGCAACTGTAAGCCCTATCAGACCAGAGTCTGCTTTAACATGCCCCTTTTTTGTCCAAAGTTGAATTCATCCTATACACTGAAGGGGGCTGGAAACTGTACGAAAACACTGTGTAACTGAACACTGGATCCTGGAGTATACAATCCATGGGAAAGAATTAGGGTTTTCGCAGGCATCTCCTGACTTTTTGGGGCCTAGAATTCACAACACTTTATTTCTTTGAACTGAGGGTTATGGGCCATGCTCTTGGCCTTTCTCAAGGAAGGGAATCTGCTTCTGGAGCTTGCCCGAAAATGGGAGGTTTTGTTCAGATTTTGCACTCTGCAGTTATGTGATTTCTTAAGACTGACTTTATTGAGCACCTTCCTCGACAAGTAGCCTCATAAGTTCAAAGCAATGTGCTACAAAATAGCACTAGTATGGAGATCAGTAACTAGCAACACTGGCTTTTTAAGTTCTATAGAAAAATAGCAAGAAAATAAGTGTATGTGAGACCAGAAGGACATTTATCCTACTAGCAAGTCTCATACGTGCTCGCTCAAACTTACTGTGACATACTCTGAGGACTCAGTCTAATGGCAGAGACATTAAACTTTGGCATTAAGGGAGTGGACTGTGTAGGTAGGCTGGAAGGGTACCCAAGAGGTTTTATGATTTTTGCCTATGGTATTTATGTTGACACAGCTTCAGTTTTCTAGGAATACATCTTATTTTGTTTCCTTCTGAGACTTCTCTGTTATAAGACGTTGTTGATTTAAAACTATGCAGAGGTAAGCAAACAGTAAATTTCTCAGAAATGTTTCCATTCTGTTTTTCCAAATGTTGTAGGCATCTAAAAATCTCTTGTTGTTCCATGTGACAGGAAAGCAGAGCAGAAGATCAGTTTGGGGTTTTGGCAAACAGTGCATATTCATGGGGCCAAAGAGAGTGAGAATAACTTGGTATCACAGCAGCCAGGGAATAGACACCCACAATTTGTTAGGAGAAGAGGAACTAGGAGACACTCAAACATCCTCTAGTTTTTCACTTCAAAATAGTTTGGTGGGTGAGAAATTCTCTTAAAGAAGATCAAATCCTGCTCCTGTTTCATGAGAAAGGAGAGCCCTGGTCTCCAGTGTCCTAGTTGAATACCTGGAACTAGTGGAAAACAGTAAGAGTCTCTCCACCCCTGAATCGCGCTGACTTGGTGTGAAGCACGCATGTGAAAAGTTCCCCTTCCTCATTTTCCTTCTGCTTGGATTCACACAAGAAGTCTGATTCCAGATTGATTTAATTTTCCTTTCTCCTGAATTTCAGTCTTTTTGAGGGAGATCCATCCCAGTGCCATTGACTATCATTTCCTCAAGCCGCTGACTCCAGCCTTGGCCTCACAGTTCCTTGCAGGGCTTGCTGAGCCCCGAGGGGGTGGCAGTGAGGGAGGCAGCCAGAGCTGCCTTAGGCAGCGCTGCCTTTGAGCTGCTGCTGCTTCAGCCCTCAGCCTGACAGAGAAACAGAATGGAAATTATTCAGGAGCATGAACCAAAGTGGAGGTGCTCCTGGTACCAGTGGCATCCCAGAGGCCTTTGGCAGAGGTTTATAGATGTCAACTTTTGTGTTTCCTTGGTGAAGGAGTCACTGTGGCTGTTCTTAAATCCTTAAAATGCCTTTTAAGCATTCACAATAGCATTTTTTCCCTGTTTGTGTGGTTACTTTCAAATACTAACTTCAGATACACCCAGGCTTTTGCAAATCGATATGAACTGACCTCTGCTGGGTAGAAGCCAGGTTTGACCCAGAAGCTGTTTAGCCATGTTAGAAAAGTCCTAAACGTGATCTAATCTCTCTGTCAGGTTTTAAAAGCTTAAGCTCAGATTTTTTTAGATGACTTTCCAATATAAGAGTGGGTTCTTGTGCAGATGGATCAAAATAGAGGGAGACTGAGCTTGCAGTTACTTGCAAAGTCAGGCTGACTTTATCCTATGAATTTGCAGTATAAGAAACAACAAACCTAAATAGCATGTCAGATCTTGACTCCATTTTTCATTGCTTCTCCTGTTTTGGGGGAGCTGCTACCTTGTCAAAATATGATGTATGCAGAAGAAAATACCAAAAAGAAAACCAAGCAACAAATGAGATATTCTCGTCATACTGAATTTTTGTGGTGAAAGTTGGGACTGCTCCCTGGAACACCATGTACTAGAGATCATGGCATGGCATGTAACTTTAAACTTACCAGTTTTGTTGTGTTAATGTTTGGGTGTTCTGCTGAGTTGGCACTGCCGGATGCAGGTTTTTCCTTATCCATTACTGTCAGGAAACATTGCACCAGAAGGGTGGATACAGGCACCCTGGCTGGTGGGCACTTGCAGTAGGAGATCATTTCCTGAGTGGCATGAGACAGCGTGGTTTGTATATCATGTAAAAAGCCCAGCTCTTGTGGCATTTTCCTCTAGTTGCTAAGTCCACTGCAGAAGAGTAAAAACATATGACACTTAAAAATAGGATATATCCTCAACCATTGCAAACGCCATCTGTTCTCAAAGAAACAACTGGTAGAAAAAAATAACCTTGGGTTGAAACCTTGCATGAAGTTGCCATTTAAGATAAGCGGGGTTGGCTTTGTTATTTTTATTTTTTTGGAGGTGTGGAGAAGGGCTGCTTGATGGCAACTGAAAGAAAATAGATATGTGGAACTGGAGTGTGCGTGTTACAGACGTGCAGAGAAGTCGTGTCTTGAAGACCAGTTAAAGCTCTGGGACCAGGTATCACAGTGACACTGGAAGGAACCCATGTACTATTTTAAATCAGCTTGTGCAGGTGACTGCAGCAAGGTGTCTGCCCACCATCAGAAGGTGGTTGCTAGGGAAAATGTCTTCATTACTAGTCATAAACAGGTAAGACCTCATTTTCCAGTTGGGCACAGTTCTCTGGTGAATGGTAAGGCTTTCTCACCCGTTCAGACTCCATCCAGTCTGATAGTGAGGAATGAATCAGTAGCTTAGGGAATCCTCACTCCATCCCTGCATGCTGCTTCCCCAAAAGCACACCCACAGCCGTCGTCTCTGGTAACAGGAGCAAAGTTTCTGAGCTTTGGCCATTTCCAGGAGTCAGCACTGCTCTTTCAGGCCCTGTCAGGGTGCGATTAAATGACTGAAGAGAATTTCATTTTCACATAGTGGCAATTTGCTGTTCCCCATGGAACTTCAGTAACTAGTCATACCACCTGCCCCAAGTCTGATGAATAATCCTGAAAGCCCACTAGTGGACTTGGTCACTTGTGCTGTTTTGGATATCCTTCTGAGCAATCAGGTGGGATACCTTTAGCATATACCTGTGATTTCCTTCGGTACTGAAACTGAAGGCAAACGAGCAACTCATCTCCTTTACATGAGCTGATGGCTTTGGAGCATCTGTGGGCTACATGCAGGTGCAGTAGCACATGAAATCAGCAGACCTCAGTAGCAACATAAAGCCTGTGTCTTGATAGTCTTGTACGGATTAGAAATTTGAAAATGGGATGGCTGAATTGCAATGCTTCTACCCCTGCTCTGTACTAATGTGAAGAACAGTTGACTTGTACTTGAGACACATGCCAAGAAACTGTGCATGAGGTAAAGGGAACACTGCATAGTGTTTGCTCAAACAGAATAGTCATATTCCAAGGCAGTGTCCTAATCTTGTCAACCTCACTGTTTTTATGAGTTCCAAGTGGGACAACATGGTGAGGTAAGAAAAGGGCGTTTTAATGAATAGGTTTGATAGTGATATTTCTGACTCTTCTTTTTTTGCATCTCACAGCACAGGAATAGCTGCAGTGATGTAATGTTGCTATTTAGAATTGTTTTCAAAGTGTGTTTTGAGTTTGGTGTCTGCAGTATTGAAAATTTTGCTTTGGAAATGAGTGCACCTAAGGTAAAAGATGTGTGCGTGCATTTTCAAGCTCTGTCTCTCTGAATTTGGACTGCCATGCTTCTGATCCTCTTATCTCCAGTCTGAACATCAGAAGATGTGAAGTGTACTAGCTTGTGCTCAGCTTTTGCAACAAGCAGATGAGGGATGGGACAAATCTACTAAACACATTCTCTGCTTTGCAGGGGAATATGGCAATAACCTGCTTGCCAGTGTTTGGTCCTAGTAGACTTAACTCCTGAGATAAAGACCTTTTGGTACTTACCCCAGGGAATGAGTAATTCTTTTGTGATGTGCTGCCACAGCACATTTCTGTGTTCTGGCCTTAATTGTGCAGCAGCAAAACCTGGCTGCATTGCCCCACACTAGAGAAAAAGACCGCTGTGACCTTGAGGGTAAAACTCTGTGGAAGCATGAGGAGTGATGTGGCTGGCATAGTTCACAGTGGTGGGAGAGCAAGCTTCTGATTTCATAAGTGACAAGAAAAAAACCCTCAGTTTTGCAAGAACTTTTTTTTTGTCAGACTGTTTTATACTGGAACAGTGTGACTAATTTACCAGTCCACAGAGAGGGGTATAACACCGAGCCCTGTTTGAAACAAAGTATGCTTTTCTTGCAACACAACTCCTAGATTTGGGCCTTGCATGTGGGTCAACGATAGTTAACATTTTAATACTCTAGCAACATTTTCAAACAAGCTCTGCTTTTGTCTACCAGCTTTTCCATTTCTTGGCACTGATGGTCTTGATCTTCCATGGCGGAAGTTCGATATCTCTCTAAAGTTGAAATAAAATCTTCTGTAGTCTGAAATGTTATATCAGACTTATTATTATTATTTTTTTTCCAGCTGTCAAACTTAATGCATTTTTTAAAGCATCCTTCTACTTTAAGGTAAAATTGTGAAAAGTGAATATGTAACAGTGTATATGTATTTATTGTACATGTATCTGTTTGTGAGAGACCAAGACTGAAAACTAAATTCTGTTACTCCCTAAATATGATGCAAGTTCACCCCTTCTCACAGATTTAGATCTACCTTTGAAGTATGTAGCATTGTGCATCTTTTAATGGGTTAAACAAAAACTCTTGTTTGGAGCAATACTAACTTTTGTTCTAAAATATATGAGTTGGCTCTTGGTGTATTCCCACCACAGGCTCCTATGTCTGCATCCTGTCACATTCTCTTCTGTGACTTCCAGCTCATGTTTGCTATTCTGCCTAATATTTAAACAAGTTCACTATATACGGCCATGCTTTAAAAATATAAACTGCATTTTTCAGGCTATGGACCAACATGTTAAAAACCATCTGTGGTAACAATTGCTCAGCTTATGCTCTCAGAAGAGCCTGCTTTACTTAAGGCGAATGCTCTGCACTTAGAGAAAATTAAGATGATCATTAAGTACCTCAATTCACTTTTGAATATTTAAGCTGAGATTCTACCATTACAGCTTTTATTGTATCTAACCCTCTGGGTTATTTTTTAAATGTGGTGAGGTTAAGTGTTTCTGTCATTCATCCCAGTTATTTGTGAGCCCAAATGTGGAGTTAGATAACTTGCTTCAAACAGATGACTTCGAAAACAGGTGATGAGAATGGTGAGTGAAAACTAAATGAAATTTCACAGCCTGAGGCTTAGGCAAAATATCCTTTTGGCTGTTCAGGTTAATGTTATTACCAGGGGAAGATTCTTTTTCCTGAAGCATTTATTCCAGATGTATTTCTTTAGCCTTCTGCTCTGCTTGGCTGACTGTTTGTAGCCTATCCTTGTTCTTTTATACATAAATAAGTTGAATTGATAGATATAGAATTAGGAATTATCTTGGGCTGTTGAAATGGTCTCTAAAGAAGGTAAAAATACTTCTAAGAATAAAAAATAAATTCCAGGTTGGATTTTGTAAGCCACACTGGTATGGCCATGCCAAGGGTTACCTAAAAGTGTAGCTGTGTAAAATGCAGCAAAGATGACATGAAAGTGAAAGGGGAAATGAATGTCGCACAAAAATTCTGTGTTTACAAAGTCACCTTCTGCACTGCAGGGACACTTTAAAGAGGAAAATTATGGGTGATAAACCTTCGCGGTAGAGCTCTTCTGAATTTTAGTCCTTTCAAACATATTTGATGTTTGGTACCTTATGCCATACAAGAACAACAAAGGACTCCTCAAAACAGCAATACAAAATGCTGCCAGCTTGAGGTAAAAATTCTCAAAGACTTTCTAATTTTTTTCTCATTATGTTCTGTTCCTTCCCTCATCCACTATAAGTGGTGGGAATCTCGATTTTACCATTGAAGCAGATGGGCTTTTTGCAAGTCACTGAGGATTTCTACTCTGTTATTTAGTTCAGAGAAAAAAAATTTAAAACCTCCTCCCCTGCCCTCCCCTAGTCTGGATTGTTAGCTTTTTAGACTAATATTTGGATGTACTTCTTGGCTAATGGAACCCTACTTTCAGGTTCTTCCGTTGTGTCTTTTTATTCCACCCTCACCTTCCCCCCCCAAGAATCTGAGCACTTCACACTTCTTCAAGGATTCCTGGTTGGAGCAAAAGTAATTGCAGCAACAAACCAAGCCAGAATACTTTCAACAAGTCTGGAGGCCACGTAGAAACTCAGTGTGTGTCTCCTGCAGTTGTGCAGACTCACTGCAGAGCCCCAGCTCACAGTTCTGCCTGGGTGTGTCTCTGCCTCCTGGAAGTGTCAAACTCACAATACATGCCCCATACTTCTGCCTGGGGAAGCTTTACCCTCTGCCCAAGCTTCTGAGTGCATGGCTGTGAAACCAATTTGTTTTCTTATATTTCAACTGCTACAGTAAAAATTAGTGCTTCATCACTGGTCAGGAACCAAGACTGACCTTAAAAAGCTGTAGACTCAGTTCTTATTTGTACTCAGACCCCTTTTTATGTGCTTTTTGTGTCATCAGCAACAGAAAATGTCCTTTGCCCTTGCAAGAATGCTACAATGGGTTTTGACATACAAAAGAATCAGGAACCAAGATCTCCAAGTGCTGAATGATTTATGAACATACATTTAGATAAAGGACAGATGACCACAGCATTCCCTGTTTTTCTAATGCATTTTTTTTGCTGTCAGAGGGTAAAATGTTGAATGAAGCAGGGCATCTGAGGGCACACCTATATGAATTAGGACTGACAGCCTCAGCTTCTCTACCCACACTCCGGGAGTTACGTAAATTCCCCACTGCTCCAAATCCAACAAACATGGAGCATGGGCAGTGAAAATTTGAGTCTGTGACAGCCTGTGTACATGTACCCTCCAACTCTTCCCAGTTACCGTCATGGCTTGAGTGTCTCTTGCAAAGCTGCTGTCAGCCACTCAGAGTGACCCATTCTTACATTAAAGAATTTAGATGTCCAGAATATATGTCTTCTATTGTTAGTTGTGACTTCTTGCAGTTCTGGAAATCCCAGTATCACCTTCATGTGAGACAGTTTTGACCATCACAGTTTTAAGATGTGTTGAATCACACTGTACAAACTGTAAAAACTGTCTTTGGTCATGCATGCACTTGGCAGTTCACTGAGCTTTGCTCAGCCATCTGCTTCCACCAGTTTCTTCCTGGGAAGAACAGCTTATCACCTTGGTCAAACAAGAACCTAGCCTCACTCTGTACTTCTAGCTTTTCCTAGAAATTCCTGTTTTCATGTCTGATAACTTTGGGGTCAGAATTCTCTGATTAGTTGTTAGCATCTTGTCATATGAGAGATCCAAGTTTTTTGGCTCAGTCTGGTCCATTACTGATAGAACACAGAAATTAACACAGTAATGTAAAAAAGCTTTGGGACTGGGATGGTCCCCACATTTCATTTCTGTATGGTTGATGTGTATTTTTGTAGAAATATCAGTTTAAAATATTCATAAAACTTCCTTGTTTCAGTTCTTACCTGCGACATTTATTTCTGGGTTTTTTGTTTGGTTTTTTTGTTTGTTTGGATCACCTTAAAAATTCCCATTTCTTATTGGGTCTCCAGCTCACCACCTGAGTATGTTGGCATCCATAATACAATACAGAGACCTCATTAAAATACCTTTTTTTTTACAGTAGTTGGGAATGTGAAATTCTGATGGTATAGTTGGTGGCTGAGTTAACAAGATAGCAGTTTCTTCAGAGCGGAGGTCTGCCGCTGTGCCTGGCTGATTAGCACTCCCATTTTATGACTGTGTGGTCAAAGCTGAAATTAAGATGTTAAAGTAAATTATCCTTCTTCATTTCGCTGGAGTGTGTGGCCAAGTTAATCAGCAGCATGGAGATGCTGCATGACACACAGAAGGCACATCTCATTGTCACCTTTCACAACAGTGACAGTGTAGAGGCACAGAACATTATTTGTTGAGAACACTCTCAAATTCACTGCCATTATCACACTAGCTGGTCATATAAAGATGGTCTGAATTGTGAGGTAATATTCTGCTTACTGAGAGAAATGTCTGAACAGAAACACAAACTCTCCTTGTACTGGTTGATGGAGTTGCCCAAGGTTCCCAGAAGCCAACAGAAATCTGAAAGAGTTACCTTACTGAACAGAAGTAAAAAATATAGTCACAGGACTCAACTCATGTTTAGCTATGCTTTACTTAAGTAAGCAGCTATTTCTGTTCTTACTTTTAGGGTATGCTAGTAAAGCAGATTCTGGATGAAGAACTTAATTTCTTTTTCCTAGCTCCTAGCTAGGAAATAATGTCCTTTTCAGTGAAGCCCCTTTCCTTCCAGCCTGTAGTCTACAGTCTCAGATGGTAATAATGATTTTAATATTTCTGGCTGAGAAATGTAGTCATTAATATTCTCGTGGAGAGCTCACAGCAGTGACTGTAAATTACACGGTACTCTGGAAACACAGCAGGAGGTGTTTCCTTCCTTGGACAGTTTATTACAGGGCTTTCATCCCGTGGCATATTACCCATATTTAATTTGCATGGTGAGTAATATCATTGTGTCAAGTAACAGCGTTCTGCTGGCTGGTGAGAATGCCTGTCTGTGACAGTGAGCTATCCCTCATGCTCTGTGGCTTGTCCTGTGTGAGACCAACAAGATAACAAGTCAGGGCTGAAATTTTCAAACTCCTCCTAGGGATTTGCCTGCTGGTTTTAACAGGACTTATGAGGATTAACTCCTCCTCAGCCTTGACAAGGTCTACCCTACTGTCTTTACTGAGAACCATGTCAAAGGTTTCAAGAAGTTCCTTTTGCTTTATTTGTGGCCATTGTTTCGGGTGTGAGATGTTATCATTGGCAGATGGGATTTTTTATAAATCATCACAGACTCAGATTAAACACTTAGTGGACACCAAAGAAGGAGCCCTGTCTGAACTTCCTGGGTTCAGTCCGAGGGGAGTATGTTTAGCTGGGATGATGGCTTTACTGGGGACCATTCTAGCAGTTTTTTCAAATAACAGTGGCAAACAACAATGACTGTTGCTTAATCAGAACAAATTAAGACACATTTGCCTAATGAAGATATATTCAGTGGGAGCCAAGTCATTAAGTGATGCTTACATTCATATTACAATCTAAACTTTTGGAAGTTTCCAAATAAGTGTTAAATGAAGATGCAAAGCAACAAATGTAATTTTGAATTGATTTTTTTTTGTTGTTTTATTTTTACATCTCTTTAACACTACTTAGACCAAGGTTTTTAATAGTTTTTTTTTTTACAGATGTTAAAATACAAAAATTTACTCTTCATTGAGGTGCCTCAGTTCAGAGGATTTTAGTGCATTGTTAATAGCATGTAAAAGTACTGTTTTATCATGTGCCCCAAGTTCAAGGTTTTCCTCTATGGGCAGCTTTTTTGCACATGCTTGCCAAAGCTGTGACACAGTAGTGTGTCCCAATGTCAGTCGCCTGGTGGAGCAGCAGGTGGAGGAGGTGATGTTTTCAGGTGCTGACCTATGCTCAGCTTGCGGTTTCAGAAAACAGTACCCAGCCTTTTGCTAACACAGCAATCATCTCTGAGGTGGGTGGGGAGGGACCTGCATGCACATGGAAATAAAGGCACCAGAGTGCTGAGCTGGAGGAGAAAATCCCTCAGAGAAATGGAGGAGTTGGTGGAGTTGCTACAGGAGTGGGGGAATGGGATTTTCCCCTCTTTCTTCTGTATTTTCAAGACCCCATCAACAAGCAATCCCCATGGGAACAGGGAGGACGCCTGAATGATGAAGTTGCTCAGCATTAGTGTGATTCCCACCTGAACATTGCCTGTGAAAAACAACATCTTCCTGCCAATAATTCAGCTGCTGTCTATAGCCTTGGAGGTAAAGAGAAACCCAGAAGTTGTGTGTGTACTGGCACAGGTAAGAGAAGGGCTGCTGGCTAATCACATTCTGTGTGACAAAATGAGATCAAAGATGCATTAGTGCAAAAAGTCTGACATTGAACAGACCTGCAGTGTCTGCCAAGTGGGATGTCAAGGTGTCAGATAAGTTTTGGCCACAAATATTCTCGCTGTGGTATTTTGGATCAGGTGCATTAGTTTAACCATGAATGAGAACTGGAAAACATTGTATAGGAGATCATATATACACGTATTGGAAATGACCCTGAGACTCTGTTACCTTAGATCAACAACTTAATTTTAAAGCCACACAAATACACTGTGCTACCCTGAAACATCAGTCTGATTTGCCTAAACTTCCTGAACTACATAACCTTCATTTTGCCCTCAGAAGGTATTTGGTTTGGTTTTACAAAGAAAATGTTGATAGTTTTGACAGATGGATAGGCTTGTTACATCCCTACTTGTGTGCCAGTGAAGGTTTGAAAGCACTTGCACCTCTTATCTTTCACACTGAGATAAGGGAAGATTTCCATCAAGCATCTTCCTGGCTCTCGGATCTAAAGTCAAATATATTCCTACTCTTTTACTGTGACATAATGCTATAAAGGCATTGCAACTACAAGTGTAAAAAAGAGTAGGCTGAGGTCCACGCTTTGCCATTTTTCTCCCCAGTCAGGGCAGGGCTGATTTTCCCTGTGGTCTGGGAGGATGCATGCAGGGTGATTTTCCCAGCCTTGCTGCGGTGTGATGTCTCAGCTGGCAGAGCACCATGTTGTCACAGGGCAGCAAGCCAGGTCTGAGAATATCCATGTACACCCTCCTTCTCCACCTGTGCATTCATTTGTGCATGCAGAGGAACTGTGTCCAAACTGCTGCACTGTGAGGGGACATGGGAGCAATCTGGGAGGCCATGGAGGAAAGTGGGCATGGCTCAGGCTGTATGCCAAAGAGTCAAACTTCTCAGAATGTCACAATTTACATCTGAGGCTAATAAATGAATGAGGCCTGGGGAACAGCTCTGTGGAAACGGACCTGGGAGTCCTGATGGACAAGCAGCTCGATATGAGTGAGCCACGTGCTGCTGCTGCACCAAGGAAAGCCATTGGGATGCTGGGCTGTATCAACAAGGGCATCACCAGCAGAGATGGAGAAGACATTGTCCCTCTCTGATTGGCACTTGTCAGGCTGCACTTGGAATACTGTGTTCAATTATGATCTCCACAATGCAAAAAATATGTGGACAAGCTAGGGAGGGTCCAGGGAAGGGCCACAAAGATGATCAAAGGCCTGGGCAGCCTGACATGTGAGGAAAGGCTGAGAGAGAAATGGATTTGTTCAGCCTTGGGAAAAGAGGCTTAGGGAGACTTCATCACCATGTTCTAGTATTTCAAGTGTGGCTACAAAGGAGATGGATATTCCCATTTGCAAGAAGTCACATGGAAAAGACGAGGCGTACAAGTTACTCCCAGGAAGATTCCAAATGGACAAAAGAAGGAAATACTACACAATGAGAACAAA
Organism: Pomatostomus ruficeps; assembly: GCA_013400735.1. NCBI lineage: Eukaryota > Metazoa > Chordata > Aves > Passeriformes > Timaliidae > Pomatostomus > Pomatostomus ruficeps. The sequence goes on along the minus strand of VYZT01060256.1, from coordinate 65,585 downwards.
CAGCCCTTGGAATAATCTCTCACGCCGGGGGGGAAGGTGGTGAGATTAGCATTCCCCAGTATTGGACTCTTAAGATTCAGCTGGACAGGGTGCTGAGCTGTCTTGTCTAGACCATGCTTTTGCCAAAAAAGTTTGGTATTCTATGATTGTATATAACAAATTACTTTCAGCACTTCTGTTCCAGCTACCCTGTGAACAAGCAGTGCCTGGTGTCCTGCATTACTTTGTTTTTCCACCTTGTAGTCTCGCTGTTGTCTTGTATTCTACTGATATCAAGAACAATGAGCAGAGCAGAGGTCAGTCTCTCAGCTAGTTGCATTTCAATTCAGCATGGAGAGAGGATTTTATCTATTGGAATAACTAAACTGTGTCTTAGGCAGGCTCCCTGAAATCCAAAAATTCACCTTGCTCAACACATGTGGAATGTGGCACTTAGCTTAAATGGAGACTCCTCTTTCTCCACGACTGGGAACCTCTTTAAAATCTCAGCACATCCACATGCTGAAGGTCGGGCTCATTTGATGTGTACCCAAACTCTCCCTGGGTGGTACAACACATTGCCTCTGCACAACTTTCCTTTTAATCTGCTCTGCTGGGTTTTTCAGCAGTGAGACTATTGCAGTCTCTCTGTAAAGAAACACTTCATTTTTGTGAGTAAAAGGGTGAACTTAAAAAAAGGCATACTGCCTGTCTCTCTAAATAAACATGTGGTTTGGGTCTTGATGTGAAATGTAGTTTTGCTGAGCTATATGTTGATATGCTAGAAGTATGGAGAGAGATATTTTCCTTTATGAAACATGTACTGTCTTCTACTTCTCTCTATTATGGTAATACTCAAGTCCTGTTCAAATTCCTATTTTGGTTACCCAGCCATCTTTACCAAAATGGTACAATGCTGAGTAGAGGCAAATTATTTTATAGCTGTCAAAATGGAGGACACTATTAGTACAGTAATAGTGTGAGGATTCCTATTTAGTGGATTCAGTACTCTCAGGGCTGAATTTCAGCCTTGTTCATGGGTTAGAAAGAAGCTCAGCCAACAACTTAAAGGCTTAAGAAGAGCCTACTGAAATGAAGTCAAAATGACAGAGGGTAAAAAAGGAGGGATTTTTGTCCTTCAGTGTGTCAAGGTCTCCTTCTATTGTTTCCAGGTCTCCTTTGGGTCACACCACTCACAAACCCAGGTCTTATTCTCAAGGTGTCCAATTACTAGGAGTCAGAGATATAAATTTCCTCAGTCTGAAACTTTCTTGAAACCTGAGGCCTGTGCTAGGTATACCAAGCTCTTTGCTTTAACCTTACACAAGAAACTGATTGTATTGGCAGTCTTTGAGTCATATCTGTAATTAAACTGATTGAATATTTAAATATATTATGGCTGGACAAAAAACATGCTTTTCATTCTGGTGCTACTTTTCAGTTCACTTGCAATGGTGATCCTTCTCATGTTGGCAAAGGAGAAGCCAACATCCCTCATGCTCTCCAGGTAAAGAATGGCTTGTTGGACTAAAGTACTCATGAGGGAGACACATAATAAAATTCCTGTTCTGCTGTTCTCTGGTGTCTTGGGTGAGCTCTTGAAAAATCATGAAATAACTGCTGCTCTAGAAGTCAAGAAGTCTTACGTGAGAAACCTGAATAATGATTTTTTCAAAATTGGCATTTTTCTCTGAAATAGTTTTTGTTTACCAATTTGGTCAACAGAATTTGTGACAAAGAACTTCTCGGTAATCTCACATATGAATAGCTTGTGTAAAGAGTCCTGGCCAAAACTGGAATGTAAGGCACAGTTCCAGGGGATGAGAGATGTGAGGATGAATTGCCATGATTTTGTAAGGAGTTAGAAGCAATGAGCCTGTACTCATTTCAAAGCATACCTTCACAATCCTAGCATTTTTTCACTGCTGAAGCAAGACAATAATTACTGTCCTTCTCAAACTCTTGTTCCACCATGGCAGCGTATCTCCAGCTAATGCAAACCATGGAAGGTCTGGGTGTATCTTCAAGCAGTATCATGCTGCATAGCCCCATGGAATAGCCATGATTCACCAAGTTTCAAATCTTTTAAAGATCTTGGTAACATTGAAGATGAAGGTTATAAATCATTTTGAGAGCAGCAGATTTAAAGTAAAGATATTTTCTCTGAGGAGACAAATTTAAAAACACATTTATTGCAGTTTTTCAATTTTACATCAGAAATGTCTGAGCATTTCCTATTCAATTTCCACTTCTTGTATCAAGTATTTATTATTTTTCCAGAAAGTTTTAGGTTCGAAAGCACCACTAGGTCAATTCTTAGTCTGATAAAAACAGCCTGAAATCCCAGTGCTGACCACTGAAGTACTTCTTCAAACATCTCTTTTGAACAGTGCTGGCTGTAATGGCAATAACAGTGGTACTTGGAGGTCCACGTGAGGAAAATATATTTATGTAATAAGTCAGATTGGAGTTCTCTTTCACATATCTCTTGTAAATACACATTAGAGCAATAGTCATTGGGTAAATTTATTGTGATCTGTTAGTGAGAGACTACACATTATTCATAGTAATGGTGCTTGTTAAGGCCAGCTTTGCAGGGCTAGGTCTCTGCCTGACCAAGTGATACTGTATTAGTGGAAACAGTCGTCTTTAAAGAAATTGTGTCTCTTGGACTGTTGGTGAAGAAAACAACAGGCTTCAAAGATAAGGCAAAAAATTCAACCATGGTCGTGGTTTTGATCCTGGCTGAGTGCCAGGCACCCATGGCAGCCACTCACTCGTTCCCTCCCCTGCCACAGCTGGGCAGATGAGGGGAGGAGAGGGGAAAAAAACCCAAGGGAATTAACTCAGAGGTCTATGAGTTGAGATAAGGAACCGGGAGAAAACGCTCCAAGGACAAACCAGGCTCAGCTTAAAAGTTGCAAAAGTGAAAATTTATTACTACCTGAGTTAGAAGGAGGATATGAGAAATAAACTAAACCTTTAAAAGACACCCTTCTTTCCACTCCCCACCCCTCCCTCCCTCCCACTAACAGTGCAAGGGGGGCAGGGTGTGGGGGTTCAGGTCAGTCCATTTCCAGGATCTTCTTCCCCTGCTTAGGGAGAGGAGTTTTTTCCTCTGCTTTTGCCGTGGCGTCCCTCCCA
>VYZT01060256.1:0-62336 GCA_013400735.1 Pomatostomus ruficeps | reverse complement strand
GACATCTCCCGCTCCAATGTTGGCACCTCACCCACGGACTGCAGGCAGATCTCTCTGCATCCCTCATGGACCCCATGGACTGCAGGGGGGACACCCCGCCTCACCATGGGCTCACCATGGCCTGCAGAGGAATCTCAGCTCCCGAGCCTGGGGCACCTCCTCTCCCTCCTTCTCCACTGACCTTGGTGCCTCCATGTTGTTTTCCCTCACATGTTCTCACATCCTCCTCCTTCTCTAACTAAAAGCAGCTGCGTGTGCATTTTGTTTTGATTTTTCCTTAAATATGTCATCACAGAGGCGTAACTAACCTTTCTAATTGGCCCAAACATGGCCAGTGGCATGTCCATCATCTTCAGAGCCATCAGAGATTGGCTCTGCTGGAAATGGTGAAGAACTCCAGAAACTTCTCACAGGAGCCATCTTTATGACCCCCTCCCTTCTACTAAAACCGCAACATCAATATGTGAGAGGGCAAAATTAGCATGATGGTTTGCTGGAATACAGTAAAAAAGGTCACCTAGACCTTTACCAACCAACTTTTTCTTGGCATAACCCATCTTACACTAAAGAGCTGTTTTCACTAATGGCCTACATTGGGAAACTTACAAAGAATTTAGAAAAGCATTTGGCAGGGTGAAGTGAAAGTATTTCATGCTCTTTGTTGGACTGTAGCTTTTTTCCTTTCTATATCTTCAAGTATTTGTATGCAGATTCAGTTAAAAAAATTGCCTCTCTCTTAAAAAATAATTTAAAAAAATTTGAAAAACTCTTTTAAATCCCATTTTCCTTTGCCTTCTTTTTCCTGCTCACTCCTCTTTATACATACATATATATGAAAATGAGAAAGAGAAACACAAGCTTGAAGCTTTTTTTCCAATTTGAAGGAAAAATGCCCATTTGAAAGGATTTTTATTAAAATAAGAACTGTTAAAAAGGACTATTTCACTTTATTAATTCAAGTTCTGCATGTTAGAATGTGAAAGGAAATATTTTTATAAACTTGAGATTTTTGTAATAGATTGTTTTTACTAGTTCTAGAGAACTAGGTAGCACTAATTTGGCAATATTTCTGGGAAATTGAACTGTTGAGAGGATAAAAATGGGTTTATCCTATCTTTGGGGTTTTAGTGTTACTTTGCTTGGAGATTAATATACAAAATTTACTTGCCATCCAGAGGTTTTGCAATCATTATAAATTGCTCAACTCCTGTTGTATTAACTATTTATTTTGGAAAAAGTTACTTATTATCCCAAATCTTATCTATATAGTACCTGATCTTATTAGAAAACAAAGCAAAAGAGAAATCCAAAACTTAAACCCCAAGTTTCTTTGGAACTGAAACATCAGTTCCATGGCGAATTCCATTATTTCTAATACATTTGTCTGAATTTCTAAAGAGAAGCCAAATATTGTTTATTTATTGGAAAAACAAAAATTGCTTTTCAAGTAAAGGGAACGGAAGTGTTTAGGTATGATAGTGCCAAATGCCCATTTTTTACAGTGCTTTTTTTCCTTCTGTATGCATTTACTTCAAAATTAGAGCAAGATATCAATAGCATTAGATGTATGGTAATGGAATGTCCTGAATTAGGCTCTTTAAAATGAAAACTGTGTGCCCACTTCCCCAGTGCACTTCTTTTCAGGATGAGGGTCTATTGAAAGAGCCTGGTTTGGGACTTGATCTTACAGGCATCAGGGACGGAAAAAGGATCTTCCACAGACTAATGACATCTGGGCAAAATCTGTGGCTTGTAGCAGAGTGGAGATCAGGTAGCCACAGCCCTGGAGATCAGTACGGAATTTATGATACACACATGGACTCATAACATGGTATTTAAAGTAACATGTTCATCCTGAAGAGGAAGAGAGGCTTTTCAGTAGTGTGCTAAAGAAATACTCCCACTATTTCTGCCGTAGAGTACCTGTGAATCAGCACTTTCTTATTTCTATGTGTCTTTTTGAAATGTCTCTGTTCAGAACATCCTGTGGTTGGAAAATCACAGGCGTGCCTGCAACCCTCCGGAGGAGACAGAGGGATTCAAAGGCCCTCAGACTGTGATGGGAAACAGAGAACCAGCCTTCAGATGTAAACTGGAGAGAACTTTGCTGCCAACGAGACGTCCTTTGAGGTGGTTGCAGCTCAAAAGAGAGTTGAAATGAGAAGAGCCAGAGTTTGACTAGAAGCCAAGAGAAAGACCAGCTCAGGTCAGTTAACCTGCTACGCTGCATGTGGGGGATCTGTGAATGGGCACTTACTCTGCCTGCTCTGAAATAGCGTAATTGAAGGGATACAAGTCTTCAAAGGGATCCTTGCCTGAATGGCAGCTGCTAGGGCTTGCTCAGCACTGCTGATGGAGGACTCAGGAAACTACCCCAGCAAAATGCTGGAACTGACGAGAGAAATACTCATGTAACAAATTGTAGAGTTCACAGAGGGAGTCCTTGGGGAGGGATAGAAAAAGAGGAGACCGAGTTGTTCAAAGGTATATAAGCAGCAGCTGAATAGAGTTGGACTCCTAATTGTGTCAGTGATGGAATGTCATGACAGAGACATAAAATCATGAGTCCAAGCTTCTTGGTGTCTTGAAGGTGACTTCCAGTTTTGTTATTTTTCTTAGTTGATATATAGATACCCAAAAACCTGAGCAAACCTCCTGTGCTTTGCACATTGTTGTCTTGACATGTCTCAGACACAGCTGAGGATACTTGTTTTGCAGACATTTATAAAATTATGTGAGGAGAAGATGCAGGAAGCAGACATATTCGAAACTAAATGGGTAATGGAGCTTGGAATAACAACCACTCAAAAGGGTGAACTGAAATAATGGGCAATATGTTCACCATCACCTCTCCATTCTGAGGAGAATGTCAATGCCAAAGTGGTGATATTTCAGTACTCTGCTGATAATATAAACAAGCAGAGAGAACTGTAGCTACTGGAAAAGAAAACTAAATATGAGTAAAGAAAAATAATTTCTTTCACTTTCTTGGAAATTATCCCTTCTGTCTTCTCATCACTTTCCTCAAAAATGCACACTCACACCTACCCGTAATTTCCTTCCCCCAAATCTTAAATGAGAAAGCCCTCAATGGGTGATGAAGACATTGCAAAGTTTTAGCCCAGTTGCCCAAGAAGATATTACCTCATGTCAAAATTCTTGTTCAGCATCCTAGCAATGGGACAGGGTTGATATATTTCTGGGTTTTTCCTTTAACTCCCCTGACTTCTGAGAGCTCTTGTGTAATTGCTCTTTCACAAATGTCTGGCTGTACCAGAAAAATTTGGTGCCCTAGGTCGAAGTTCAGTTGAGTTCTGTCATCGTTGAAGCCTGCTCTCAATTCTGGTTCTGGCAGGCTGGCTACCTGACTTTAACAAAGGTGATCTGTGAGGATTCCAGATCTGAAGACATAAGCAGAAAATTCACAAAGCTGAAGCTAGATCATTTGAAGGCAAATTGAACATTGTACCTACATGCCAGTAGCTTCCTCCACAGATTTTGGAAATTAGATTGATATTTCCACTGAAAATTTCAGCGGCTTTGGAATGGTTACTACTGTGGCTAACCAGGTTTGGAGTGGGTCTGCTGACTGGATTTTGTTGATCCCTTGAGTGATAAATCTTGCAGTAGAAAGAAGTAGAAAGCATAATTCTAATGGAATTTCCACCTAGAAAATTTCATTTGAGACATGATCACCTGTGGAGAACCTGGTCTTTCAAACAGCCTACTCCCCAATTCCTTCCATTGTATTTTATGGCACCAAGCACTTTGTGTGGTTAGGGAGTCACGGGTTTCTTCACATCAGAAATAGAGAACACCAGACAATTTTCCTCTACAAACAGTCATGTAACTTGGAGGCAAAATTCATCCCTTAAAAACTGATGATCCAAATGAAGTCATTATTTCAATACTATTGTTGCTGGTCTGGTGTTAGTGAAGCAATGTCATTTCTCTGAACAAAATGACTCAACACCTTCCTGAAGAAAGAACTGAGCTCTGATGCTGACCTCTGCCTGCCCCTGACATACTAGGATTGTCATGGTGTCTCAAAGGACCTAGGAAAAAGCAGCAAAAACTCCTAAATAATTTGGCAGTAAGAACGCCCTCTTATCGTAAAGTTTCCCTTAGCCCTAGGTAGAAAAAGATCTATCTGTCTGAAAAATAGTTAACTTCTAGTGTAAGAGTTAAAGGCAGGCTCATATTTATTAAACTTCTTTTAAATATAAAGTAAGTTATGTTTCCAGTGCAGAGATAGTCAGATAAGGTGTATTGTTTATGAGGCACATTTGGCCCACCCTTGGAGCATGATAATCAGACCTGGATAAATACACATGGACTTTTCTCTTCTGGGAGTACTGGGCCATAACACACTGAAATGGCAACAGCTGGAAATATATTTGATTTTCATCAAGTATATTTGAATGATCTTTCTTACCTTGGCAACATCGATGGTACTTGTCAATTCTTCCAAATGCAGTTTCTCCTTCTGTGGTTTCATGGTTCCTTCATTGCAAATTCATCTAGGCCAAATTCTTACTCAGCTTTCTTTTGGGAAAAAAAGTCACAAAAATGCCTCTGAGAACTTGTATAAGTGAGGGCTCAGGAAAAATGTAAGCTGAAACATTTGATCTACTTTAAGAGCTATAGAAAACTGCATCTCTCAGTTGTCCCATGCCTGTGCTACTAGTGGTTTCCCCAAACTGCAAATGTTGAGGGGTTTTTTTTCATTTTCACTGTTTAAACTCTGCCATCCTTCCCTGAATTCCTTCATAGGCTGAGTAGCAAGGTGAAAGTTCTCCCATTCAATGCCCTTTACTTCAAAACTGCTAACATTACTGACCTTGTGTCTCACTAAATACTCTGCAGCATTTCCATCCTTTTTTGGATGCTGTACTTGTAGGTCTCCCCTGGGCATTACAGTCCTGTTGAAGGGCCAGCTGTGTGAGCAGACACTTAAGAGTGTCTCTCTGTGACCTCCTAACTCTTGAGTCCTCTATTTTTATCTCCATGGCTGCAATTAAGGTATGCGACAGCTGGGTTTTTTTCATAGGTGCAGAACGGGCTTGTGAAATACATGGTGTTCATCAGGATAAGAAGGTGTCTGTCTCTTTTTGGGTGCTCCACTCAGAGTTCCCTGAGCTTTTAAGGCACCCTGAGCGCCATCACATGGGTATTCCTTGGGAAGGTTCTTGAAAGAGAAACTAGCACATGGCCACTGAGTGTTAGTGGCCACCCATGCATTTCTATGTAGTCCTTATGGGAAGAGTATTGATGCTGGAGTACTTTTGTCCTGTGGCTGTGTGTGCATGCAAACAGGCTCAGTCACTCAGGGAGTGCATGGGCTGTGCTTGGGGTAGGATTACACACATTATTTGGGCTGTGCCACTTGAACTGCTTACAAGCTATGTGGATTTTACTAGAGCAATAGAAGTCATTGAGAACTATTTTAGACAGATTTGGAAAATATGTTGGGACTGGTTTCATTTGCCCACAAAGACAAACACTTTAGTTAGAAGTTCTTAGAATTATAACACTTAGAATTATAAAGCAACCACAAAATCCCAGAAAAATTTAAATAACCTCTTGACACTAAATGGAAGCCCCAGGACTTTCCAGGGCTTTGACAAAGTTCTTTCTACTTCGTAGAAAAACTGAAAATTCCTTATATCCTTTGTCTAAGAACTCTTATTTCAATGTTTGCAGGATGGGAGATGAAGAAACTATGAAAAAGTCATGACTCCTGGGTTGCAGAGTAGGCAACTCGGAGCAACAAGAAGAGGTTGATTTATGATGTGCTGCTAATTGGAATTACCTGTAGAATTGGGATGTGTTATCCTGTAAATCACAGAGAGACAGATGACTAGACAGAGGACAAGGGAAGATGCAGGAGAGATTCATTTGGTAAAATTCTCTATGATTTATTGTCTGGTGATCCCAGCCATCCCAATGGACATCACTTTCACATAATAGCTAGGGTCCTGCAATATGCAACAGAAGTTCCTGCAAATCTGCAAGGGACTGTTACTGTCCATTTTCATCTCTGATTTACAAACATTTGCTGAAGAAAAGGAAGTAAAACTTTAGCAAGTGAAAAAAAAAGCTCTAATAAGGCTTTTATTTGTGGAAAAATATTTTAAGAAACCATGTTTCGGACAAATGGTGTTCTGTATCTCCCTGGGTTATTTTCTTTCTTCTTTTCTGAGATGACTTTATTATCTTCCTGGGTTTTTTATCATTATAGTAGTTGTGGTTGGTGTAAGGGAAGGGTCGTATGATTAATATTTTATTCTGGCAAAAAACAGATCAATACTTTGTGCTCTCCTTTTTAAATTTAATTTCCTATAGGCTGCTTCTTTTCCAGGGTTGGTTACTTCCTCCACAACTTTTCTGTCTACAGGTCTTTTAAGCTCACGTTAAGTTTTTCTCTCACAACTTTTGATTTAATATTGATATTGTGACTTGGAAGGAGAGCTCCTTCCAAGAAGAAGGGGCAAGATGAGGTGTCCACAATTTGTTCACTCTGCAGCTTATTTTGGACTGTATCAGCTCTTGTGAATTACATGGACTCAGGCTTGAGTCCAGCTTGTCAGGAAAGCTGTAACCTTCCTGCACCTCCTCATCACATCCAAGAACACTCAGAAGGAGAAACAAATAGGAAAACAGAGTAAGAAAGTTTTGAACTCTGCTTCTCTTCCTGATTTTTATCTCCCTTTTCTGGCTTTGTCATATGAGGCTCTTTCATACAGATTGTGTGCTTTGCTACACCTCGCTGTAGCAGGGAGACGAGGACAGCTCTCAGATGTAGGCTGCTGCTCATGTTGTACCTTGCTCTCCTTAAACCTCTGAAGGGCAGCCCAGATATGCCCACGGAATGTCTGTTGCTTCAGCCATATGAGAACCCTTGGTGTGCAGACAAGATGATGAGATTTTAAATAAATGAACTAAGTACTTGTAATGATTGTTATATCATAGCTTCTGAGGACCATAAAGGCAAGAGCAAGATGCAGGAGTTAACAGTTCTAAAATATTTATATTGTAAAAGAGCACATGACTTTGTGTGCTGAAAGGGACTGGAAACCTACAGGTTTGCTGATGTTTCAAATATCCCTTGGAAAGATATAAACTGTAATGGGCCCTGATCCTTGATTGTCACTGACTTCCTTGAAACAGGTTTGAGTTTATGATGGAAGGATAAATTACAAATGTATCAATGTCTTACTTTCTGTCTTTTGTTCATCTCCATGGATTGACTCTCCCTCCCACCTCTGGGAACATTAGGACCTCGCTAAGAGCTATTCCTTTTTTGAGTCTTCTAGTAAACACAAGGGTTGCTGACTGGAAATCCCCTTTGCTGTCTGTCCCTCCCCGAGGATCACAGGCAGCATTCCAGTAGGAAATACCTCCGTTTTCTAGGTCAAGTGAGATTCCATCATTCCCATGCATGTGGTCAGGCTCTGCCCTTTGCTTTGCTGTTGCCTTCCACAGCACATCAGTGAGGTACACGAGGTTCCTTTCTGTTGTTCACTTTGTGAGTGATTTTGGTAACAAACACGTACAGTAACTTAGTCTGGCATTGATTCATTATTTCACTACTTTCCCTGCCAGCATGGATGGTTTGACCACACATTTTGGTGGTCTATCATACAGACTCTTTTTCATGTTTGCCCAGTGGGATGGCATTTGTTAATTTGTTTAGAGGTTGTCACTATTATTTTTAAAAGTATTGTGGATGATGTTTGCCTGTGCAAATTGGCAAGGGGGATTAGGAGACCTGAAATAACTTTTAACTCTATTATGAGGATATATCCCAGGATGAACAAATGTCCATTCTGATAGACTTGTGAAACTAGAGAAGAGATTGAATTATTTTGTGTTTATAAGTAGAACTCACTGTCAGTAACAATACACAGCCTCTGACTTGACTGTGTGTTGCTTATGTTGAACTCAGAAGGAAGTTTATAAAGGAAAAACGGGACCAGAGATGTGGCTAGTAAAGTCTTCAGGATTCCTATTTCATGCCTGGTAAGAATAGGACTCCTAATTGATAATAAACAGAGAGAGAAGAATCAAGGTAAGGAGGAAAGTAGGTGTGAGACTGATAGGGAGAAGCAGACTTTAGAAAAAGTGAATTTGTTGATTTACAAAGGAGACAATCTTTTCACTGAATGATGATACTATGTAATTTTCTTTAGTTTTTTTGAAGACTGGAATATGGAAATTGAGGATCAATCTGGAGTTCTCTCTTTTTGTCAATGTTATGTTTTGTAAGAATATGCAGAGATTTCTTTCTTATAATAGGCATTCTGTATTTCTTGGAAAATTATCAAGAAATTATTCCCTGCATATAGAAAACACTTTCCATACTCAAGGTTCACTTGGCAAGGAGAGAGAAGGAACTGGAACTATAATGAGCTCCTGAATCTGAAAAAAAAAAAAAATAGGAAGGGCATGATGAACAAAGAAAGAAATGTTCATAAATCCAATGTGTCCTTGAGGAAAACAAGGCTCCTAGGGCTTAGAAGATAAAGCAGAAAGCTCTGAGACTCATGGGGGCAGAAATTAATGGCAAACAGGAAAAGAATTAAAAGGCTTCAATCATCAGTAGTTTCAAAGGAACAGTTTCCTTTGTTTTCCTTGCCTTAAATGGAGGTTGATGTGGATCCTGGGGAACTAGGCTTAACCTTGATGCAGAGTCTGAAAAGAAGTTTGAAAGAAACATTTGTGGCTGTTGACCCAAATGATAACCTAACACTGAGCATGGTGTTGCACAGAACTGATGTCAGCCCCACAGAACAGTGTTGATAATGCCCTTAAGATCTTCACAACCTCCTGGGAATACCAGAAAACACCATCCCCACCCCTCAGCTTGAAAGTGATAATGGGACAGAGAGGACATCTGGGCTTCCATGGGAGTGACTACTGGAAAAGATCACTCAGTCAGTCACTCAGTCAGTCTCTGGTTTTCAGATCTCTGTTGTTCATGCTCTAAGGTTTACAGTGCTGAACTGTAGCCACGGGAATGTTGAGTTTGCTGTCCCATCTCCTGCTCTGTGTAAGGCATTCCCTCCCTTTCTGATGTACGTGAATACAGTGGGATGAACAGCCCTCTGGAGCTGTCTCTCTCCATTTACTGCAGAGAAAGCACAAACAACTTTAGTTGATTTAGGCTATATCAAACTCCTAACTATCTATGGTGAGAGGAGAAGAATCCAGCCTGAGCTCACTGGATAGGTCTGAACATGTCTGAACAAAGCAAAACCAGAGTGAGGGCTACCATGAAGGTGAGTGAGAAGAAGCCAAGTGGTAACTCAGATGACAAGTCATTACTGCAGGCTCTGTAATATAAAATGTGGTCTGTGGGTGTGACTGAGTTAATGGCACTTGGTGTGATATCATTGACTGCTGAAGCCTGACTATCCTGGAGGACAGAGATCCAGCTGACGCAAGGGGCTAGCAGGGGATTACGTGAAAGGCCACCACCCTGGTATCACTGGATGTAGTGAGATCCAGGACAGGTTTCTGAGAGAAAGGAGAGTTGTGGGCAAAGAGGAGGCAGAGGCCTGCACTGACCAAGAGGGTGGACAGATGACAGAGCAAGGAAATCATGGAACGAAAAGAGTCCAGCCTTTCTGGAAAAGCCTTCTTCCAACAGGGAAATTTAGACATGTCCAGCTGAGTGGAACAAAGTCTACATCATATAAGGCCCCCAAAGTGACTTCATGAATGAGAGAGACAAGATATCAAAGATAATTTCAGAATCATTGTGGTGTTCAGATCTGAGTCATTAGGCAGAGAACCAAAGAGCTGAGCAATCTTGGTAGAAAGCAGGAGGTTTCTGGGCTCTGAGTTCCTGCTTTCTTCACAAAGGTTGCAATATGAAAGGAGTACAGGAGTTCTCTTTGGAAGAAGCAAAATTTGGCTAACCAAACACCTTAATGTTCTATTAATTACTGTCCTTTTTTTTTTATTTGCCTGTGACCTCTTCAGACACCACCTAAAACATGTTGTGCAGCCATTTTATTCACTTTTTTCCTGTGAAGGTGGGAGATGTGCCAAGCCTGTTGAAGAATCCATGCATTCCAGAGGTTTACGTAACACCCGTGAGGTTTCTTTATCAATTGGATTTCTGAATAGATCCTACAAACTGAGACAAGTGTCTGTATTTCTCAACCAGGGAGAACTTTGGACCAGGAGACCCACTGTGGTCTCTTCTAACATTGCCCATTCGGTGAGGTGAGGTGAGGTGGGGTGAGGTGGGGTGAGGTGAGGTGAGGTGAGGTGAGGTGAGGTGAGGTGAGGTGAGGTGAGGTGAGGTGAGGTGAGGTAGCCACAAGATTTTCAGAGTTCACACCATATTGAAATAGGCCAGTGTGAGGCTGTGCTGGGGATGCCTAGCAGCCTCCGGTCTAATTTGGAAACGGCCTCTCAGTCTATCTGATCGCTCTGGTCCTAAGCTATTACCTTGGACTGGAACCAAAATGGCTGGAGATCCAACATCAGCTGCATCAATGTGAGTGGGAAAAGTAGATGAGGTTGCTTTGGGCATATTCAGTGTTCCCTGAATGCTAATGAAAAGAGAAACATGTTTGGCACCATTACAAGTCAAGCACCCTGAGGATTTCAAAACAGTGTCCTTTTTTATAGCAATAATAAATTTGTCAGTTATGTGGGGAAACATTGTGAAAAATGAATGTCTTTTACTGCATTCAGAGCTGCTGTTCCAAATCCAGTGAGATAATGGCCAATAAAACTTTGAGCTGGGAGGTTGAGTTCTGCATTGCTAAAGCTTCATTATGTGTGGTTTTAGAAAATGTACACATGTGCCAGAATGTCTCATTGTTCTTTCACTGTTTTATTATTTTGTCACTATGAAGTGGCTCTGATTTCAGCTATGAAATGCAAGTTTAGCTTATATTGATCCTGCTGTCTGTGTATAGGTGCTTAGCAACTTTGCAGGATGTTGTTAGGAGCAGTTAGGTTTTATTTGCAGCTGAACCATACTATGCTCTGTTCCCTATCAAAACAAATTTAATCTCAGTCCAAATGTACTTGATGTCTTTTCTTTTTCTTTCTTTCTTTTTTTCCTTTGCATTGTAGAGGGTTGTAATTGAGATCCCCCAGTTTTTTTGAATACTTAGGGGGAGTCAAGGGCCAATCTATTTGGGCATCCCAAGGCAGAGAATGTGACTGCAGTTCCCAGAACTGTTTTGCTAACTGGCAGGCTCTGCTGTGGGGCCATAGCATTCTCTTTTCTTTATAGTATAGGCCAGATTCTCTGTTACGTGTTAGGCTGAAACTCTCCATTAGGTTCTCTGTCGCAGCTTCTAGGATAATGCAGGCTTTCTTTATATCTTTGGCAAATCCAGTAACCCCTTGTTTAAAAAACATTTATATTTGTCAGACTGGAATAAAATTAGGGGCTCTTCTGTAACCAGATTCAGTTTTCAGCACTCAATGAAAGTACTTAATCTCATGAAAAATTAGCATCTGAATCCAAGTAGATCACATTGCCAGTCCACTTGTTGGTTCTTTAGGTATTATAAATCCAATTCACAACAATGACACTTCATGTGTAGTGTCTGGGTTTTTTTCCCAACTGTGCTTGCTGTACAGTTTAGGAAATGATGCATAGGCTAGTATCCATTAGCAGATCCTTGGAGAGCTGGGATTACAGACACAATATGACTTCAGAAAGCATGAAAATATTGCAGCCTTTAGGATGGGATATGTGAGTTTATTTTGTAGTGACCAATGCTATGCTAGGAAAAACTAACGCCTTTTGCTGGAACAAAACCAATAGACAAGGACATGTGCTTGCATAAGAAAACCTACCCAGACAAATCACAGAATATTTTTGAATAGAGGAACGATGTGGTACCTAAGAACTGAACAGAGAGGTTGTTGGCTTAGTGTAAACCAGACAATGGTGTTGGCAACACCAAGGATCTTATGAAAGACTGTGAGGACTGTATGTTAGTGCAGCATCATCGGTATATCTCCTCTGATCAAAACTGAACCCCTTGAGGGACTGTGGCATTTGTTTTCTCAGCATAGATGGACAAATCCTCGATAAAATGTTTCTTTTCAACAGCACTGAGCCTTTGCAAGGAAGACTTGTGCATTAAGTCCTTACCCACTTAAAAAACTATGCTGGTAGGAGAATGGCAGAAGAGTTGGGCATGGGCTGGCTCCCACCATGCTCTGCACCAAGGGATGAGTGTGTAGAGAAGGGCAGTAATGTATTGTTTGTTGATCCCCTCTTGGGTGAGAAAAGCTCAGTGTTGACAGTACATCTGCTAGAGGATCAGAAAATGGAAATTGTTACTTTCCATTACCTCTCTTCTATCTCTGACACCTTGTCTGTTGTTCATGGTTTGGCACAGTGCTATCACATGTGTCTGTCTGGGGCTGTGTAATGGATGTGCTGCACCAAAAGAGTGCAGAGAGATTTTCTGTATCCCCTAGCAGGTTACAGCACACATGTACCACTAGAAAAACTCTTTCTGAAGTCACCTGAACAGATTTTGTTGTTGGTCATATGTGTTTGAAGAAATGCCATAGTTTTCAGTGCTGTCCCTTGGTTTATGTACAGGCAATGGAGAGGGGATCAAACCCTTCATTTTATCTAACAAGACAAAGGCAACCAAAGTCAGAAGATTTTAAAGGAGGGATTTGAAATCAGATGATTACTTTTGTTTTGCTTTATTTTAGAGGGAGACATTAAGGTTTTGAATCTGTTGTATCTCGCCATCAAAAGCAGTCAGGTTTGCAATAGTTAATTTTAGAGCACTTAAAAGCAGTACCAGCTTTCATCCTTTTCAAGTCAGTAATATTGTTTGTAATTGCTTGTAATATTATGAAATATACATGTGTTACTGTTTCCCCTGTAAGGATCAGCAAACCACAGGGAGCAGCATTCCACTAAGTATTTGGGAGATCAGCTGCAAGACGCAGAAAAATGTGGTTCCCTGACATCCACATGGTTTTGATAACCCAATGCTCTTCTTCCTCTAGAGCTGAGGAACTTCTTCCTTAGTCTTCTGCTCCTTCTCCCACTACTGGCCAACAGGCTACACACCAAGTGTCCTCTTTCCAGTCTGTGTTTGCTGAAGCTCTGGTAGCTCCACTCAGGCCAGGTGCTCTCTTCCCCCTCTCACGCCTGTACTCCTTTCTGGGGACAAACACTGGCACTTGAAGGGCTTCAGTTGCCTGCTACCACAGCTTGCTGCACTGTACAGCCCTGCACAGGAAACAGGATCTGTAAAAGAGTGCCACTGAAGTCCTCTCAGATGTTTTTTGGCAAAGAAGCAAAGAGGAGCATTCCGTTTGAGCGTGGGAGGTTTAAACCTTCTGTGCTGGTCTCCAAAGTCTCCCTGGGAGAAGTTGAACGGGAGCCTTATGTGGGATGGGTGGGCTTGGGTCTGCACCAAGTCACAGGACTGAGTGGTAGGAAGATGGGGGATTCCAGCTCAGGGCACACTCCCTCCATAACTCACTTTGGGTGTATTATTTTCTGATGGAAGGTGAAATATTAATCCCCTCTCCTTTCCTCTATATGGAATTGCTTTGCTCACTGCTAATTTAAATCTCAGGCATAAAAGAAGTCTTTGTGTTCAAATAAAAAACATAAAGCTTCACTCTAGAGGCAATTAAAAATGAACAGACAAAATATTATAATATACTGAACAATATTCAAATGCTTTTAAACTTTTTCCACCAAAATTCATCTGCAGATCTGTATACCATTGCAGAGATTAATCTAGAGGGATTTGATCCATAAAACTGAACAATATACTGACTTTTGCTCTTTCCTGAAGTGGTGAGTGAATGGAAATACAAAAAAACCCGAGGAAAACAGCACAGAAGGTAGAAATTGTGGAGAATACACCAGGAATTTCTGGAACATTTTACGCTTCAAAAATATGTACATGTGGGTTGTGAACTGCTTTATAATTTTTATGGGATCTTCCCCAAAAAGTTTGTGAGAAATATCAGGGAGCCAAAGCTCTCATTCGTTTAGACCAGGCTCTGACTATAGAGCAAACCCAACCCAACTGTGGATACAGTGGGCACACCACGCAGAGCACTGATATCACAGATACCAGCAACATAGATACATCACTCACATGTCTCCAGGAATGGTTCAAATGTCCAAAGACTCTCTGAGGCTGGAAATAGCAATGACAAATTTTATGCTGGAGCAAATGTTACCTTTATCTCAGATACTGCAACTAACTTGATAGAAATGCAGTCCTCTGCCTGGATCAAACTCGTCTTGCTAAGCAGTCTGCTGGTGGAGAAACCCAGAGTCTGTGGCAGTGAAACCCTGGTGAGAGGCTCTGTTACCTCTCTCCTCACAGCATTGAATTTCCTAGTTTTTATGTCACATACAACTGATGGTACAATAGAAAGACAGAGCTGATGGTTCTCTATCTGTCATTAGAAAGTTGTCCATGTGGCCTAGGGGCAGTTTCTCAAAGATATGCTTCCTACTTTTCTTATAGCCAAACTACACTACAGAGAAAGGATTTATTAAAATAAAAACAGAGGAGAATCTGTAGGAGGAAGGTGACAGCCATTGCGATGGGGTAACTTTCTCTTGAATTAGTGCAATTAGGTTGTGTTATGATCAAATTCTGTCACAAAAAATTAGCCCTGAAGATGACCTTAAGAGAACATTAAACCATATTTCCTTCTGAACACAAGTGCAACTTTATCAACATCATTCCTGAGAGATGTGTGTCCAACTTCTCCTTAAAGATACCCAGAGATGGAGGCTTTAAGTTGGGGCCTCAAAAATTAAAAGAGCTTTAGCAAGCTATAAAAATGAGCATCTGTGATTACTAGAATTAAGCTTATATTCTAAGGAGCTGGAAAAATCAATCATAATTTTAAAATCTGAGTGTGTAGGCTAAGTAGCCAAGCCACAAAGGTAATTCAAAATTAAGCTTTATAGGCAGGTGAGACAGTAAATATCCTGGTCTTGCTGCCTTTTTCAGTTTGTTTGTATCATTTTTCCCCTTTATTTAAAAATTGAGTGCTTTTTCTGTCTTTTATAATACAGATTTGACTAAAGATACGTAAATATCTTAATATCTTTTGGTAGGGAGGAGGAGGGAGGAACTCATTGTTTGGTTTTAACTGAGAATTACTTCCTGCCTCCACTTCACATGGGGTGGAGGTGAGCTGGTGGTGGGTGGTAAGGCAGTAACTAGTTAAGACTCTCCAACTTCTTATCTGCCTTGACTTTGGAGCTGCTTAGTTCCCCTCTAAGGGTTTGCAAAAACTGCTGCTGAAAATCCGTATTTAGTATGGATAAACTTGGGTTTTTCTGGTTTAAATGTCGGGATAACTGCTTTTGTCTCTTTTGCACTTACTATGGCCTTCTTTTAGAATACTTTCTCTCCAAAATTGCTGAGGGATGTGCAGGGAAAATTGTCTGTGAACTGTAGTCTTGACTTCAGAATTAGGTCATGAGTTATTGTCTGAGAATTTGATCCTTAAAACTAAACTGTCAGCAAGAATCATTGAAATTGCTAGGAAATATACTGTTAAAAAATCAACTTGGTTTTACCTGCACAGCAAAGGAGACTGCTGTTTGTACTTTAGCAAGGCTGGAGTTTAGACATTAGTTACCCTTGTTTCATAGCTCAGACTTGATTCTGGCACATACCTTCATCTCTCTGATACTTTGCTTCAGAGCCAACATAGTTAAGGCTACAGTGTTTTGAACTGAGTGCATCCTTTACAGATATGAATCCCTTTTCTGAAATGGTAAAAGGAGAAGTATATTGTGACTGACAGCTCAATCTCAGCTTTGCATCTAAGCAAAACCCTGGTTCACGTGCAAGAGGCAGGAAGTGAATTGCAGAGCTTCAGAAATAGTACAGAAACCTACATTCTGCTTGCAGATGCACTGTTCAGTGCTTCCACAGGGGCTGTAGCTCAGTCTTCTGCAACAAAAGCAGCAATCCTGGTGTGGAATAACATGTAAAAAGCTATGTTGTGATATACACTTACAGTAAAGCTGCCTTACAGCAGGTAGGAAATCTAATTGCTTGGACGGTGTGGTGGAAGGTTGCCTTAATTCAAAGGCTTTGTGTGGAAACGAAGCTGAGTGTGGCAGAACAGGACTTTGGAGGTTCAGTCTGGTCCCATGAAACTGCAGTTAGGTCAGGTGTGGTGCATGCTAAGAGAAAGTGAGCCAAGATCCAGCACCTTTGGGTCGGTATGGAAAGCCAGACCTGGCATTTATAGCTAATGAAAGGTGTAAAAGTAGCTCTAGGCAGGCTGAGCTCCATCTAACAGTCTGCTTTATTTTGGTTCTGGGACTGGGTTTAAATAACAGTGTGTTTGTGGAGTGAAATATCTTAAAATGACCTAGACAAAAGGTCCAGCTGACCCTGCATGCTTATTCCCAGCTCCCAGGGCTGTCCCTTCTTTTCATTGCAGAATTCCTTCATTCCTAAGGCATAATGTGGGCAAGAATACACACATACACAATGTGCATGCCTGCAGATTACTCTGGTGCTGGTGGCATCACAGTGTGGGACAAACGGGCCAAGGTGAAAGTAAATCAGTACTCAGTTCCGGCCCTTCTGTCTTGGTTTTAAAGACAGGTATTTGCTAAGGAAGACAGAAAGCTTCTCTTAGAATAGGAAATGTAACCTCTCTCTCTCTGAATTAGTATAATTTTGAAAATAAGGGGCTTTTAGGCAATGATATGAGAAAAAGGAATAATAGTTCTTTATTAATATATATATAATGAGACAGACAAAACAACAGTGGTACTTACGACAAATAAAAACAAACTCAATGAACAATCTCTTCTTGCTTTGTTAGTAGTTGTCTTTTTATTGTAGTCACGGTCACAGTAAGGGCGGTAAGGCTCCCAGTGGGCAGGGAGGGTGCGATGATTCTCTTTGGTTGTAGGGAGTGCTGTGGCACGGGTTTGGTCATGTGCACAATGGCGGCTACAGCTGGCAAGAAGAGATGGAGGAAAAAAACCTCTCTCTAGGAGCTCCTAGGGGTAGTTGGTCTTAGTGCTCTTTTTAGATAGCAGGAGGAGCTGTAACAAGAACTTTAGAGGTGTAAGCCAGGAAGGCAGGGATAAGTAAGGTTTCAGAGTGGTAGGTGAGGTGTGTTAAAAGCTCGGTAGTTGAAGCTAGAAGTTGTGAAGTGTCTTGGCAGACAAGGTTAACCTCCAAACCACGGTCAAGGGAGGCAAGCTCCCTAGGAGGGAGAAGGGCTCGGGGATTTTGGTTTTTTTCTCTTAAGACACTGGAGCAGATGGTGGAGGGTTTTTCATTTGGTGAAGCAGAGTTAGATAAGTCTTAGTGTAGTGGTCACTATGAGCTGAGTTCTATTCACAATAAAAGCTGTAGTAAGAGACAAAAGCTTGCGGTGATGGTAAAGTCTCTTCAGAGTTCTCATCGCTTTTCTCTCTTTTGACAAAAGTGCCAAACTCAGGCTTATAGAGGTTGCGTTTTTGCTTTTTTTTCATTAGCTCTAATTCCCACGGTATCTCTGCTTCCTCTCGAGCTAGCTAGCCGCACTTGCCTTTTGTTTTTCTCAAGTACTCACCTATTATCACTTCTTAGCAACAAAAATGAAGAAAAATTCCTAAGACAAAGAGACAAAAAGAGAGGAGAATCTCAAACTTCAACATCCTCCCATGCCAGCACATGATTAATTTCCCAAGGTGTAGTGTGCCCTGCATGGTCTGGTGTGGGAATTGTTGAGGAGCGGTATCATGCTGGCTGCAGCTGTGGGAGGTCTGCTGGCATCGCCTGGATGAGCACAAGCACAGCGACACCGTTCAGCCACTGCAGAGGATCCAGGGTGTCCCCAAAATATTGTGCAGGCACAATCTGGCCACGTGTGTGTTGTCTGTGTCCAGTGCATTGTCTCGGGGGCTCAGTGGGAAAGCAGAGTCCAAGTGTCCTCACCGAGCTGATGATGGTGGGGTAGAAAGCCATGTCCTAATTCCACCAGTGCAGCACTGGTTGTTTTTTGCACCTCTGATGTAATCTGCTGCATCAACAGGCTACTGAATTTACCAGAGTCTATCCAAGGAGTGTTGAGATCATGGAGGATTGAATTGCTTTTTTGGAAGGCACGAGTCTCCAGCACTCACTGAAAACTTGCAGATGAAATCCTAAAAATCTTGACATTTCTGGAGGACCAGTGAGAAACAAAAGACACAGGCATAATCATGCTGTGGTATTCTGTCATCATATTTAATGGAGTTCATAGTAATTGTGTGTGTGTGTGTGTAAATAAGTATATATTCATCTGTTTGTTAAATAGTTTCTCTTCTTATGATTCTAGGGGTTCTTCATATTAAAATTAAGACAATATATGGTTTCATATTACCTATATTTGCAATCCCATTGTAGAAGAAAACTCTAGTGGTAGTTTCTGTTGGTGCATTTCAGTAACAAATATCTCAATCTGGTTTATTCAGATACACCAAACACATTTAGTTGCAATGATGGAAGTTATATGATCTTTTGGAATGTCACCTTTCATTTGCCTGAATGGAAAATAAACAGCCCCTTCTTTTTCCCTACCTCAAAAAAATAATAATCTGGAAATTGTTTTAAATGCTAGAAAGCACTCACAGGAAATACAAAATGAAGAAACGGAATTGTCAGCCTTCCCAAATGATTAATCCTGGATTTTAAATGACAAAGTTTCATTTCAAATGATAATTTGCAGGAAACCATAACTAAATGGGAGGACAGCTTTCCATTGGCCCAGTTGAGTGTATTTTCATCTATGCTTCGTGGCATCCTTTACCATGGTTAGTCCCATGGGATAATTTAGTGTTAAGCATTTCACTCACTGTGAAACAGGTTATGGAAAAGCAGTCTAATGAAAGTAGTTTGGCAATTTTAAGAACACATCCATTCCTAGATCTCTGGGGTTTTCTATTTGGAATGAAGGGAAGGAGACAAGTGTAGGACACTTGAGGGCTGGCCCTCCACCTCACCTTTTTGTGTGCTCTGCACCACTGCCATGCAGCAGCAGAGCTCCAGCTTTGGTGGGGTGGTGCTACCACCCTTGCTTGGGTAGAGCCCTGCGGGAATATGCCTGCAGTCCATGCTACAAACCGGAATAACATCACCGTTTCCATCAGGTTTGCGCTCCTTTCCTCACCGTGTGTAACAGTTTTCTCTGCCATCAGCTTCATTGATCAAGACATAAATGAAGGTAGAGAGCTGACATTTGCTGTCCTCTCAGCACAGAGAGGAATGCTGGCTCTGCAACCTCTTAAATGAAGGAAAAACATGAAATCTCTTTGCTCCCCTTCTGCAGAGGAGTCATTAACCTCACTAACAGGGAAGGGGGTAGATTTTAATTTTTTTTTTTACACATGCAACTGCTCTTAATGTCAGCATTGATATGTCTGAGTAAGTTAGTCCCCTCCTGAAAACACAACCCATGTGAGCAGAGGTTCTGACTGTGCAGCTCTAGCCCAAGTGGATGGAGGAGAACAGGGCTTACAAAAGAAAGGCCAAACCCAGGCCTGTTTATGATAAAGGAACATTTACATGTTTACATTTATCAGTGTGAATTTCAAGGAATATATAGATATATATGTATATGTATATATATAATATTCAGTGTGAAAAATAAAAGGCTCTTCACCAATGTTTTGGTATTGTACCTTAAAAAAATGACACTTTCCACTGCCAGTCATGACTTTAAGTCAGATTATGGCTAAAAATATTAAGGGAAGGATCACTACAGCAACAATCACATCGCTCCCCTTCTGCAGAGGAAATGGAAAAACACTCAAACTTTGCCAACTTGAATAAATTACCCAGATTATCAGAACTGTAAGGAAAGCTGTATGTAAGCAACTCTGTGTGTGTGTGTCTGGGAGTGTGTGCAAATGTGTTAACTGGGTTGCAACCCATTAAATACTTAAGTCAAAGGCGACAACTCTGAAAATATGCTCAAGAGACAAAAAATTACTGCGGTTGTACCTTAACTGGCCAGCAGATACCATGTGAAGGGTAATGCTCACTGTAACACTGGGGGACTCCATTCCAGCTGCTGGGCTGGGCTGGGCTGTCCTGCCTGTGGTGATCTGGGGATGGGATGGAGCACATTGATGCTCACTTGGTCTTGCGCCAGTGTGAAGCTGAGAAAGGGCTGCTTTGCTCACATAGATGCACTCTTACTCCAGTCCCATAGCTGTTTGTACATATTTGGCATAGTTTGCTCTGCCAAAGGAAAACATCTCGTTAGTCAAGGGGGGAAGAACAGGGGTGGAAGGGTGAGGGGGCAGGAGGAATCTTGTCACTGCTTGACTTGAAGCACATTATGCAGGAGCCTGCGCTGGAAACCTCCTCTTATCAGGCTGCCCACACTGTCAGTGAAGATAGGATGGCTTTTTTACAGGCAGTCCAAGGACATGACTTAGAATAGTTGCAATGATGTCAAGCTCTTTGGTGAATTCATAATGCATTAAAGGCTCTAAAATCATCTTATGGAAGCTCGAAGCACATGGCTTTGGAGCACTGGAAGACAAGGTGTGGAGTGCAAAGAATGTGTGTTCCCATTCTCTTGCCATTAGAATGAGCACTTGTTTAGCTGTTTGTAGGTCCAGAATTAAACACAGGATTGTTGTCTGTCCAGGGGGCTGCTTTTGCTTTATGGTTTCGATTTCTAGCTAGAAAGGATCCTCAGTTATTTTTGGGATCACACATTTTAAATAAATGGTACTTGACTGGTCTGTGTCTTTAGCCTTTTCTACTTTCCAGATTCACAGATGTTTTGCAAAGGAGGTGTGTGCTCCTGCTGAACAAATTTAAACCTACTGATAACAGACTTGCTTTTCTTTACTTTTTTTTTTTTATGTAGGCCTGTGCAGGCTTGGGCTTGGCCAGATGATCTAAGTGATGCCAGTGGTATCCTGGCCCCATTTGAAGTATCTGCTGAATGATGGGTACAGTATATATTGTATATATATTGTCTGTTGATGCAGACTGAATTCCAGTAATCGCCCCTACCTGATGGTAACACGGCTGGAAAATGGTAACGATGGCTGCTGTCAGAAGCATATGGGGCTCTCTCCTGACTTTGCAGTACGTGCTGTTCAGGGCCCTCGTGTACCAGTGCCAGAGAGCCACATGAGCAAGCAGGAGTTTCAGTTTGATCAGGTTGGCTGAAAACTCCTGTTGTTATCTCCAGCTTGTAAGAAGCAGTTTATGGCAAATTTGGTTGCTCTGCAGTATTCTGCTTTTTTGGTTTTTAGAGTGGAAATTTTAAAATTTTCTTGCCATCTCATTTGAAGAGCCCCATGGGCCCATCCACCTTGCTCTCTTTTCTGTCTTTTGATAGCTGCCACCTTGCTGTGCTCACTGTGGCTCCAAGGCTGGCAGCCTGCTTAACCACAGAGCCTTGCCACGTGGCACGGATTTTGTGCTGGCTGGTGGTGACACTGAGCCATTGCAGTGGGGAAAAGCTAACAGCAGCAGCTGGAGTTAATGAATCCCACATCACCCAGGCTCAAGGACAGGAATCCCAGAGCTCAGAAGGTTTTCATGGAGGTCTGCTGCAATCTTGATCTGTGAGTGAGTGCAGGAGATGAAAGCACATCTGGATGGGCTAAGGAATACATAAGCACTGGAATTCCAATACTTAATTCAGTGCTTGTGCATTAGTTGTTTTGTTTTGGATTTTTTCCCATCTCTTTTAAGATTTGCTTTTTTTCTGGATAAGGAAAGATGAGTGGCACATATGGTTGGATGTATGTCTGGTATGATTCTGTTATTGTGTGTGGGACCTTTATAATAAAGTGTTCCCCAGGCTGTAGTCTAGAAGTGAATGCTATGCATCAATGCAAGATAGCCCTTACAGTGAGTTACACTCTTGTTTGTTTCCCATGTAGTTGTTATTTCTCTCCTTGCTTTTTTTATTTAATTTGAAACAAAAACTATTCTGGTTTTAGGCAATTTATATCTAGGCGTTCAGGAAATAGAACAGGATTAGATGTGTGGGAAATATAACTGCGAAAACCCTACAAGAACATGTTGCTTCCCCCACCATCCTGTCTAAGTCAGGTCTGATCAGGATGTGTCCTCTGTACCACCCTGACCTACCTGTTAGGAGGACAGATTCTGAACAGGATGATAATGGACACTGATTTTCTTTCCCCTTCCAAATCTTTTTCTCCAAACTAAGATCTGTGTATTATAACCAGCACTCCAGTCTAGCAAGCTGAAGTGATTCTCAGCTGCAGAACTCATATCTGAGTTCCTGATAATGAGATAATATGTGAGAAGCCACCAATTTCTTTCATGCAGATTTACTGGATGAAAGCCTCAAATATGAGGGATATATCTAAAGCAGCTGTGGGTCTTGCCTGCATTATAGTTTGGGAATTGGCTTGCTCCATTATAGTTTGGGAATAACAGACTCGGTAGCCTCTAAGCTGAACTCGGCCTCATAGATTGCTTTCTGGGGACTGGTTTATTCTGTTTGTTGTACCTTCCTGTCAAATGTGATGGGAAATCAGTGATGAGCAGGAGGTCCCTAATCTCCATGGATACTTGTCTCTGCATGGTGTCAAAATCTGAGTTGGCTGTTAATTTTCTCATACTTTACATATGACTAATTTACTTAGGAAGGGAGGGGAAGGAAGGATGTTGTTTGAGACTGAAGTAAAAAAATGAGAGAATGAAAATTTGGCAGTGGTTCTGAACTGTAGCTGCTGGGAGGCCTCCAGAAGCCTGTCCCATACCTGCATCCCCCAAGGTGGTTGTCAGCTCTCATGCTTTGTTCTGTGCTCAGAGCAGGGTCTCAAAGGAACACAGCTGCTGTAGCTGCTCGTAGACCAAAAGGTGACCTTTTAGTATCTGAGGAATGATGCATTATTTAGTGCATTCCTGGCTAAAATGGAAATGAAATGTTTTCGTGAGCGGAAAGATTTGTTTGTCCTTTCACTTGGATGCATCCTTTTTGCATCATACAATGGTGTGGCATGCACACCTTTCCTCGGGGTTTCTTCTGGGTAAAGTTTTTGGTAAGACTTTGAAAAAAGATTTCATAGTCTGACTAGTCTATTTACTAGAAGGACCCTGCTAGCCAAATGTAATAGACTTCATTTTAGAGGTACCAAGTTTGCAAAAAATCAACTTCTATTTAAATAATGTGTAGGAGTGAAACCTTCCTGGTGAAGTATATGTCTTTAGACTATCAACTGATCCTGGTAAGCACCATAACCAGCTGTTACTTCAACATGAAATGTTTTGCTTCTTTCAATTAATCAAGAGTCTCTTGGAAGTTGCCAGAGCAGGGCATTCATTACAGGGATGTTAAATGAGTAGAATATTTGTCATTTGCATAGAGAGAGGCTTCAGCAGTGATCCCAGTGATCTGTGATAGCCAGGTACTTAGGCACTCTATGTATCTATTGCGTGAAGGAGGGGAGGCAGATGGGACCAATTTTTCACAATGTCTAACATTAAATTTCCCACATGGTCTTTCAGACAGCGATTCAAAGAGGCTGGAACCTACCTCTCCTGCTGACTGTGAATGAAAACTGCGGTATACTCTGCTACAAGTCCATCTGCTCTTTAACTTCATACTTTTTTTTTTTTTTAAATCTATCTAAGAGTGTTTTTCCTTTGAAGTTTCCAGCACTGTTTATGAAGGCTCAAAAAGGGTATTATTCATATGTTTCAGATGAAGAAAGCTGAATGGTCAAAGTAACAACTGACTTGAGAATAGCCAGTATTCTCCAAAGCATCAGCATTTAGAAGGATCTGGGAAAAGATCCTGTGCTTACCAGGAAATTTCACTGATCTCATCAAGCCCCAAAACACAGGAAGGAGAAAAAAAATCTGCACAAATGAAGAAGTGCCCAGAAGACCATGCTATCTTGTTGAAAACCCCAGTGGTGAAAATTTTTCAGAAAATGGTAGGTATCTGCTTCTGTGGGATTATTTTTAGCAGTAAAAGAGTAGATGATGTAAGGAAAGTCAAGAGGTATTCCATAAATAACTGCAAGTGTTTCAGTTACCTGTTTGGCATTGTCTTAATTGTTACAACAAACAGCACAAGATGACAAAAAATTAACACCTTTCTACTCAGAAGATAAACTTACTTTAAAAAAGAAAGGGATGAAACCCAGCTCTATGATTTCTAGAATCCTGGTTAATTGAAATGAACATGACTGGAGAAGCATTGACACCTGAGCAGCTTTCAAGACATTTCTCTGGAATATTCTTACTGACTTTGAGACCCTATTTCCAACCACAGTGTCTGCTTATCTATTGAAGCACCCTTCAAACCAACCTTTCCCAAAGGATCCAGAAGACATGTCTGAGAAAAGAGCTGAGTACAAGCTGGTAAGCACTCAGTGCAGGGAGTTCTTAGTGCTGTGGGATTTAGTCAAACAGTAAAGTACAAGCTTCTACTGTGACTCATCTGGTGTAAAACTAGTGCTAAGTATTGTACATAATTAAGACAGCATTATTACAGTGAGATGGCACTTCTTTTTTTGGTATGGTTAAAGTCTTGAAAAGGTGTAATGTTTTCAGCCTTCCGAGCTGTGAAGATGAGGAGTTCTGATAGGAGTTCATTCTAAAAGATATCATGGCTAAAGTGAGTTTAGATCATAATTTGCGTTATTGCTGAAGCTTTGCATGCATATTTCAGTTGCCTTTGTGAAAAGCTGTGGTATTTGTGAGAATAAACACAACCTTAGAGTCGTGTTCACTAGATAACACTTGCAACACTGGCTTCTCTACACATTCCGAGGGTTTTCATAATTTTTATACCCACAAATAAAGTATTTTATTTTGAACCACATTTCATAAATAGGTCCTATTAGTTTGTCAAGTAACAGGCACAGAAAAATATATTTGCCATTGAATGCAACAGAAAATATTGGTGACAGTAGTGTCAGTGAGCTAGAGATTCAATGTTTTAACACAGATTGTCAGCAAGTATTAGTAAGACATTGTCCCTACCAATGGGAAAAGTTGAACAAGTAGGTCATTCCAATTTGCTTAGTTGCCCCAGCTTTTTCCTTCAGAGGTCCACAAATCAACTTTTCTTTTAGTGAATGCATGTTCTTGGTTAAAATTTATTGTGGTATAATGCAAAGAAATGCAGTTTATTCGTCATTCTAAAGCCATTTGTTCAAGTTACTTGGTTCTCATTATCCTTGACTAGAAACTTCTGTAGTGTGATGATATTCTTACTGTTCATTGATTATCTGCCTGACTTGCAAAGGAGAGGTGGGAAATCAGACTGCCAGATGGTGACATGGACCACTTTAAGGGACAGGACTTTAAAAGAACCCATTTCCACCCATGTATTTCAATGGATGCCTTTGAAGTATGTTTATGCTCTTGGTGGAAAATCCATTGGCTACTTCTTCAACCTAACTTTGCCACCACTTTTCTTATAGTTTCCTAACATGCTGTTTATACCATGTTTCATGCACACCTCCAAGGAATTATTGGTGGAAGTTACAGGAGCTACAGAGTCTCAGGAGGAATCCCAGGCAAACAATGCACTTGGGTGAAGACATCTCAACTACAGCCAGTGACTGCTTTCTTTTTGTATGAGTTGAAAAATGTATAATATTTTACAAGTCTGAAGATTAAGAATTCCAAGGGCCTTTCTGAAAAAATGATCATTTAATATGAAAAATAGATCAATTCCTGTTTTGTTTGCACTGCTGCTTTCCAGAAGAGTTTCCAATCTATTAGTGAAGCAGTAAGTGCTCCCCCAGCAACCAGCCATTGATGTTTTGAAAGCAAATCAAAAGCCATGTAAGGCAGTTGAAGAAAAGGGCTTGAAAGGAAGAGTGAAAGATCATACCATTCCTATGGTAGCTCCAAAAGTTGGTGAAGATTACAACTGAGAGAGGGATGGGCCGGAAACCAGAGAGAGACCAAGGGATCAATGACAAGATATTTGCCCGCAGAGTTTTGTCCTAGCCTACCTTCTTGCACGTTCATAGCCTAAACAGCACAACTAAAATTTTGTAGGGTTGATCTGTTAGGGGCACACCACCAGAGGTGGAATTGTGTGAGATGATGGATAAGCCTCAAATAGAGAGAGCACCTGCTGACCGTGGTTATTACCTTGGTCTTTGTACAGCCCTGACAGGATTTACAGAGAGTCTGGACACATAAGAGAAATACTGTGCATGCCTATTCTTTGTAACACAGGGTTTTCACTTCAGCTGAGAAGCCAGGGACCTTGCTGTGGGTGCATGCTGGAGTTGCACTCCTGACACACTCTCAGGTGCTCTGACTTTTATCTTTATTCCAACCATGAGCTCACTACAAGCCCAGAGGGGAAAGTATTTGTATTCCACTGTGCACATTGACAGTAATTTTGTGGATGCAGCACAACACTGTAGAAAGACACAGGTATATGGAGCATTTAGAAGGCAATCATTACTTCTAACTTTTTTTTTTTTTTTAGCTACACTGCAAAGGTTATAGTGGGAATAGCAAAGGCAAGAACTTGCAGACTTCACAAAAATCAAAGCCTACAGCTTGTGCTGGATGAGTTTATTTGGCACACATCTGTGATTACTAAATGAATTTTGAATTACTTTTGAACTTCATCTGGATAATGATTCATCCTTTCGATTTCCCTTTCCCCTCCAGAACATCTGCCATTAACAAACCAACCAGTTGCAACGTTTTACAATCCACACTTGAACCTATTTCTCAAAAGATTGCACACTTCCTTAAATAAATGATTATTCAGCTCATTTGCACAGCGATAAGGTCAGTCTTGGGACTGAAAAATTAATCAACAACTCTCTCTGGCAACCATATTTGAAATGGTCAAGAAGCAATTGCACTAGAAACCTGCTAAACTGCAACTTCATGTTACAGAGATGCAGCATCAACAGGCAGCTTAAGTGTTTTTGTACAAACAGATATTGTACAGCCTTGGTTTGGTTGAGTTGAGCCCATTACAGGGTTTAGGCACATGCCTGAAGATGGAATTACACGACTGAAGTTAAGATGTGCTGAAGTGTTTTGTTGTGTATGGGCCTACACGCTACATCTGTGTTTGTATTAAGAAGAAAAGCTGTTCCACAAGACATTCAGGCATTTTAAAATGTATTTTTGTTCTGAACTGGAACAGGAAGTTTTATCTTTTAATGAAATTTAGGAGATTTTTAGTTCCAGAAATCTTGTAATTGAGCACACTTGAAACATTGTGTGTCATTAATGTTGAAATGATTTGAGACATTAAGACTGAAATATTGCATGTCCACATATGTTACTAAATTAATTAGAAGCAACTGTTAACTAAGCATGCTGGGATTGCCTGGGTTGTGTATTACCACCCCCCGGATACAGAAAAGAGCTGTGGTCTGGTCTAGCTTCTTGGCTGAGATGCAATGTTCCATGAACATGCTTCTCAGCTGAGCAGTAAAACAAGAATATTCATCTGTGCACAAAGCAGACCTGGACCTGCTAAACCTTGCTCAGTCCAACTGGATTCAGGAGGGGACATCACAAGTGTCTTGTACCAAGACTTTGCTGCAAGTGCTTCAGGAATGCAGGGCACAGACCCTATACTTTTGCTTGCAGGTGGTTTGTGTCTTCCTTGGCTTGTTGGTTCTGCCTTTGATATATCCAAGATGATTCCACACTGTCCAGGAGCCATGGTAGTGTGGGCACATCACCATCATTTGCATCTGATACTGTACATGACAACTGAACCCTCTGGAGCTGAGGGCTGCAGCTCTGCAGCAGCCAGTCTGGATGCAGAACTAAGCTGCAGCTATTTAAATCAAGCTGGGTCTTTGAAGGAACTTTAATGTTCTCTTCAAGCCTGTTCTGCCATAGACATCCCCCTACCTGAGGACTGCAGCCTGGCTTTAAACTTAAAAGCTATCATGACCAAATCAAAGCTAAGCATCTTTTGGTAACTTCTTAGTAACTATATTGCCATAATCAATTGCCATTTTCTTGAAAAGGTTTCAGTATTGTGGAATCAGTCTTCACTATAAGAAGACTGATGCATTGAAAAAAAATTCAGCAGCTCTGTGAATATATAGCAAGAATGAAAGACAAAGTCTTACCAGACTGAATATGTTGTATGTTCTGCCTGTCTCTAGATAAAATGGTTGTTCAAAACGGAGTAGATATCTGGCAATAGTCTATGAATGGAAATCATACTCTGTTCCCCTCTGTTTCCCCTGCTCTTCAAGTTAAAATCTCTTTTCTCAGTCTCATTGCCTGACAGATCAAGTAGGATTGATCCCCAGGCCAAGATCTTATCTGGGTAGATGAGCTTAAGAAGACTGAAACAATTGTTTTAGAGAGGAATCTTTCTGTGGTCCAAGCATATGGCACCTGTGGTGAAATTTATTCAGACAAACATTTTATCTAAAATTGCCTTTCCTGCTTAACTCTGTAGGTAGTTGTGGCTTTGCTTGGATGTTCTGCCCCTTTCTTTTGGAGTTGAAATAAATATCTGAGGTCCACAGCCTTTGTGTCTATATCTGCTTCTGGGTCAGCTGGCCAGCAGAGAAGTTGTCTATCCCATTTTTGAGAGATGTTCTTTCATCCTTTAAAGCCTCAACTCCAGCAAAACATAAACCAGTAAATTTAGCTGGAGAAAGTGAATATTGCCTCTTATGGCAGGCCCCTCTGCCCTTGCTTGGCTCCTCTGTTACTCTTCCTGGAAAAAATTAGGGCAGTCCCTAGTATCCAAACAACAGAATTCTTTGGATTCAGATGGAAGTAAGAATAGGAGTGGGAACCTGGATTCTATGTTCATAATAGTCGTAGACGTTGTTGTTATTATTATTATTATTACTATTATTATTTTATTTTTATTATTTTATTATTATTATTTTGCTGCAGTTACTACATGTATGGTTATATTTCCGTCTGAAGAAACAGAAAAGCTTCAAAATGAGTATAAAAAGATGCATGTATTTTCCTGAGCTTGTATGTACTTTACTGTAATCTGACACTTACTGTAAGAAATACATTTTATATAATTGGCAGTGGCAGACACATATTCTGATAAAAAAAAAATGTATTGAACAATACACTCTGTATCACTGATGGTGACTTGCAGCAGTATTTCCTTAAAAGTAAAGGGTAATTTAGCACTTGAAAATCAGGCCTCAAAACCAAAATAAAATGCTTTTCTGTGTCTGTACCTAGCCTAGGATATATCTCACCTCACTGTAGACATCAGTGTAGACACATATGGCAAAGCCCATCACCCCAAGCTCCCCTTGCAGTCAATACAGGGAGCAGGCACTTTTAGGCCATGATTCATCTGACCTATTTACATGTCTGCTGTAGGAGGAGATGAATCACTGCCTAGACTAGATCTGTGCGGAGGATAAAGGGAGCCTAAGATGGCCAGCACAGATGTAGGTGCTTGTAGAGATCTACAGTTTGAATTTAGGCTTGCAGTTTGGAACAACAATTTTTCAGAGAAGAGTAAAATTTCCTAAGCCGTGTTTTCCTAGCAGAATATGTGTATGAATATATACATATATGGTATTTTTCTTCCTGCAACAGAAACATTTGCAACAATATCTTTTGAATACTGGCCCTATATCCCCTCCCAAATGTTCTACCATCTGAAGAGCTGCCATTTTGTCTCTCTCTCCCTCTGCCCCTCTTTCACACGTACAGACATGTGTACACATACCATATTTCAGAGCTGGGCCTTCTGAATTTTCAGCATTAACTTAAAATATATTCCTCTGTGTGTGGTAGCCAGAGCTGCTGTTACACACAGATATATTAACTGGGTTTAGTTTTTTTTATGAAACCCAAAGCAAAATATGCAAACAAAACCACCAGATGAAGATTTCTGAAATTTCCTTCTGTTTAAAAATAACAGTTTTATGAGTTTGGGTTTTTTTTCTTCTAGAATCTGCTCTACTCTGCCTGCAGCCTTGGTGAGGCAGAGCATCATAGGAAGAGGAACATGAATTTCTGGAGACAAGTACTGATGCAGAGGAAGAGGGAAGACAAGACTTCATCATCTAAGAAAGAGTGCAGGTTCCTAAGTAAAGCTCCGAGACGACAAGAGAGAGGCACAGTGGTGTTATTATGCATAGAAGATCAGAGTTGAGTGTCTGGTTTCTTGAGGATCATGTCCTGGCAGGTACTCTTGTGCACATGCTGTAGTATAATGTTCCAGTGTATCCATACATCCATCTACACTGCAAATGGCACGGGGGTAATATTTTAAAAAATGAAGAAATGAAACCACCCCATTGGAGAGCTTTACAATGCTCAGCTGCTCCCGAGGTGTGCTTGGTGTAGCTACAGCAGGCAAAACATCCCTCCCATCTAGTTGCTGGCACACAGCACAGCAACCCATTTATGTGAGCACCTGGTTGATCAGTTTGCCTGTGACAGATCTTGGCACACCCTCTCCTCTGGCTGTAAAGCTTTACTGACTTGTGTGCTTTTTCCCCCACAAACTCTTGTCTGGCATGGGAGGACTTGGAACAGAACAACACTGGCTCTGGCAACAACAGGAAAGCGCATTTTAGATAACCCTTTAGGGTGCAAGCTTTGCAGCCATTTAAGGTCTTTTCTGTGGGGTTAGCGAGGAAGGGCTGTCCATCATGCAAAGTTTATTGCTGTGGGAAGGGTGCCTGTGACTGCAAAGGTCTTTGGCAAAGGCCACGAGCATCTGAAGGCTGCTCTGAGAAATGGGTATGGGCTCACAGTTCCCCACAGGGTGCAGTGCAGAAGTGGCTTCAGTCACTCAGGAGAAAGCGCTCTTCCACTGGTCATCCCAGTGCATCATTCATTAAATATAATGCCCTACAGGAAAATAAGGGCTTCGTGTTTTCCGTACCCCCTCCTGCATCAGCCCTGACGTCAGTAGTTTGGAACCATGGAAGTTAAATTAAGGCCAGTGCAGTCTAATAGGCAGGGGACAGCAAATGCTAGGAAGTCAAGGTAATGAGAAAATACCTGCCATCTGGAGCTGTCATAAGCATGAATTTACATCTCTCCCCACGAAATAAATAAATCACAGCCTGCAAAACATTACTCTCCCTAGACGCAAAGTCCCACTCCTGCCGCTGCCACCAAAAATTTTGGCCTCCCCGCCTTCTGTGTGGTTAGTGGCTTGTGCTGAAAGCCCCAGGGTGACGTGCCTGGGCGTGGGGAGACATCTGCAAACGCTGCCCATTCAGGCGCAATGGCTGGAGCGGGATCTGTTCTGCTGCATCCACTCGCTCCAGCCCTCGCTCTGACGGAAAGTTTTCCTCCTGGCTCTGACAGCACCGCAGCCACTTGGGGAAGCACATGACTTCCTTGGGAGACGGTGTTTCTT
This sequence comes from Pomatostomus ruficeps, assembly GCA_013400735.1. Taxonomy (NCBI): domain Eukaryota; kingdom Metazoa; phylum Chordata; class Aves; order Passeriformes; family Timaliidae; genus Pomatostomus; species Pomatostomus ruficeps. The sequence continues at coordinate 31,007 of VYZT01060256.1, read as the reverse complement.
ATTTGTGTTGCAGGCCTCCAGCAGGCATGGCACCGAGGCAATATTTATATCAGTTTTTGTAACATCATTGCAGCAGCTGCAATTTTGGGAACTGAAGTGCTGGCTGGAAGTAGGAGAGAGAGACACAAAGCACAACACACCACACAGAAATGTGGATGCAAGGAGAAAGAAAAAAAAGAAAAGTAAAGAAAAGAAAATTGGCAACCAGCCTCCTCCCCCAGAAAGCTCATTGTGTTCCTGGGTGCCAGGGGTGCTGCATGCCCTCCAGATGGTTACCACAGTGCCCATCTGTGTAAAAGTGAGTCAATGGCAATAGCAGTTCAGGATGCATGTGATGGGATCAGATCTGTCCCATCAGGGTGCTTGCACTCCTGGGGGAGCAGGACAGGGGAAGGGGAGTCCTCCAGCCAGGTGTCTTTCTGTGCTACAAACCAAACAGTCTTCAGCAGTCTTCTCATACCCTTCAGCTGTGAGAAAGCGTAGTGCAACACTTGTGTGCAGGTAACCAGGCTGCCCCCAAAACTGCTGCAGCCCCATGCTGTGCGTTGGCAATCAGCTCTAGCAAGCTCTTTATCCCAGCTGCAATGCTATGCTTGTGCAGCCATGCTGCTCCCGGGTTCCCAGCTCAGATATCTGACTCACACTCCACAGGTGTCCTGACCTCTGTGGAACTACCTTGCTGCGGCTGGGAAATTCCCAGAGAGGTAGGATGGGGGTCCTGTCTTCAAGATGATTTACTTGTTGCTTCCCATTACAGCAATGTGACCCAAGTCTCTCCTTTTCTGCCCCATGACTTGATTTCTGTGGTGTTTAGCCAGTGGAGGTTTGAGGCTTCTCTGGTGCTGTGGGGCTGGAAGTTGTAGCTGCCTGAAAGACAGTACAGTCCTCTTCACCCTGTCTCCTTGTTCCTTCATCTACCCTGCAGCAGAGGCAAGTGCCCTTGGCAGGTCTTATGTGTGTAAGAGGGGCTTTCCATCCCCCGTGTATATTCTTAGTAGGTGGTTTCTACCTCTGCTGCCAAACAGCAGCAGCTGGCAGAATATAGGCCTGAATTCTTCCCTGTCCATTGCTTTTTCTCCATGTAGCTCCACTGGCCTGTGGAGTTATGTCTGACAGGGGAGGCGTCACACAGTTCCCAGTTACCTTAGAACTTGGTGAAACTGAAGAAAGTTGACATGAAGCTAAAAAGCTCCCACGAGGTGCTGCCCCAGACCTGTTAGGTGATGCACAATTTATTGTGGGCAAGAGCTGAAGGTCATTTGACACAAATATAGCTGTGAGGTGCAAAATACCTTCATTGTCCTGGACAGCACAAGGTCTCTAGAAAAAGCTGGGCTGCCAATGAGCTCTCCATGTTCATGTGTCCTGCAGTCCTCTGAAAAGATGGCTGTGAGGACCAAGCAGGGGAACCATCACTGTGTCTGCCTGGGAGGACTCTTGAAAGCCTGCACCTGAAGCTGCATCACAGGCTCCCTGAGGTAGAGACACCATCAAAGACTAGCAACATGGTAAGCATGGCTTCTTGGACTATGTCCCTCAGAAAAATCCCCTCCAGTCTCCCACTTCATATGTTCTTGTGCCATGAGCACTCCTACTTTGTCTCAAAAAGAACTGAAACTTCAGTGCCTAAATTGTTTCCTTAGCACAAACACCCTGAAATCCTCCTGGTGAGCAGGGTTGGGGTAAGGCAGGGAGGGGAGGGAGGAAGAAAAGACATGCCAGCTGTGGTGGCAGATCCTCTGAGGTGGCATGGGGAGGGCTTGACAACCCTTTCAGCACTGTCCTATTGCAACAGGAAGGAGGAGGATATACAGAGGTCACTTAAAAGCCCCCAACTTTTTCCCTGCTTCTATTGCACTGCAGAAATTCTGCAAGGGAGGAGAAAATAAAAAAGGCTATCTGAAAAGAAGGTACCCTTGCTAACTAAAAAAACCTTCCTTTTAGAGCTTACTTCTATTAAATAATTGCTACATTTTAAATTGCTGTTTTCAGGGGCTTTGGGAAGAAGTTTTCTTCTCAGTCATTAATATTTTCTTAGAAGGGTGGCATGGCTTTTTCACTGCTACATGCTTACACTGAAATAGATGTGAAAGCAGTTTTGAGTAGCTCAAAAAGAAGTCTCTGATCAGCCTACATCTAAGATTTCCCTTAAGGACGTTAGTGAGAGAGAAATAAGTGGATAAGTGCTTTTTTCTTTTCCTTTTTTTCCCTTTACCACCCTCTCTCTTCCCCACTCCCCCTCTTTTTCTTAAAAGTGGATTGTCTGGGTGCAGGAGTTAGCCCTTTAGATATTGGGTGTTTGTGTGCGTAGGGACAAAAATACAATTCTCCACTAATCATCCACAGACTGTTGTAGGCTGTAGTATTTGGCTTGATTGCAGTATAACTTATAATGTCATTTTTATTAGGGAGAGGTAGTGTGTGATGCACTTTCTGAAAATATAATTTGCTATTTTAGATTCAATAATGCTCTTATGGAGGATGAGAGAGTGAATGATTTTCCAGTTCTTTTACCTGAAACTTCCTAATGTTTTTAGTGCCCTGCTTCTTCTAGGCAAATACTTCTGTGTTAGACTTCCCTCTCTTTCTCCCGCCCCCTCCTTCTTCTCTTATTCATGTGTTTTGATGAACACAAAATGCCTTCCAATCCTTAGAGAGATGTACTTATCATTAGACTGATGTTTTCTGCCTCTCAGATTTTATTTATGTAAGTCTAAAAACGTGCATCTCACTGGCACCCCATGTTGCTTTTGGCGTCTCCCATCTCACATGTGCCGTTCTAGCTCATGTTTGCTTTTTCCTTGCACTCTTTCTTTCATGGTATTGCAACTTTTTTAGTACAGGATGTCTGAAACAACGAGCACCAATGAGGAGAAACTTCCTTTGAATGGGAGAAGAGCGATCCCACCAAACAACTCCAATGATGAAGAAAATGAGGTTCCTGAGATGGAGGCTTTTGGATTGATACCTAGAGGATTTAATCCTGGAGGTACAGTGTACAATTAAGCCATAAATCTATTTTTATATCTTCCATACTCAGCTCAGCAGAGGTCTGTAAGCTAAATCCAAACCACTCTTTCCTTACATCTTTCCAACTCAGACAGTTTTTCTTGCTGCTCATGGGAAAACTTACTGAAACCACCTGTGTGCATGGAAATGTTAGCACGGGTTATGGGTAGGGAAAGTGTAGAGTGGAGAAGCTGAGTGACCGGTTTTCAGCTTGAACTGCGGGACTGGTTAAAAAAAGGCAAGAATGGGTTTTCCCAGTTTGATGACAACCACAGAGTCATTTTAGGAACCTACTGATTTCAGGCACGGCTATGGCAGCATTGGAGTGAAGGGCCAGAAGGCGTCTGTTCTCTTAAAGGCCCTTCTCATTTATACAGCCTTAAACTGCCTGTGAAACTGCTGCAGAATGTTGTCTAGCAGGGAAAGATTCTGCTATAGATGTTCAGCTCACTCACAAAAAATAACATGAGACTAAAACGAAGACCCATATGATTATTTATTCTCATGTGAAAAATGTTTCAATCATTTGTCTGGGTAAACAGAACAATATCATGGTAGAGGATAGACAAATCAATGTTTCCAGTGTCAGCTCTTTGAAGTCAACCAGAAATAAAAAATATGTAAGATTTGGTTTAAAAGAAAACAGGATTAATTTCCGAATGACTCACTAACGAAACAATGTTAATTTTTTTGCCTATTTGAACAGCAGAACTTGTTGAATGTGGCAGCTCAGAGTAGCTGGATGTAATACTACTTAATGCTCATAGCTCATAGGGGACTTTTCATCCAGAGTTGAAGGAGTGCTTAATAAATGTGGACAAGAATTAATTACTGAATTTCACACATTGGGAAACAGGCAAAGAGATTTTAAGTGACAAGTTGCAAAGCATTATATCTGTAATCCTAATCATGTGCCTTAACCACACTCCCCTCCCCACACACCCCTCCCCGCCCCCATCTTAATACAAAAAGCATTTATTTTTAAAAAATGCCTGAGCAAATCAACCGGCTTGTTAAGACTGCAGAAATTTTACTTGAACGTATTCTGTCAACTCTCTAGCTCTGGGGCAAGTGTGTATGTTTAAATTGTCAAATGCAATGCAGTGCGGGTCCCAGCTAGACACTGTTTCAAACCAAATATGCTCACAGAAACTAGAGATGAGTAAGTGTGGGATACCTTAGAAGGAATGCAGCCTGTAGCTAAAGCCCACCGGTACCAGGAGAAAGATTCCTGCTGCTTTTTGATGTCCTTCACATCAGGCTCTGAATGAAATGTGGTGCTTGTGGGCGGCAGCCTCCTGCTTTTCAGAAATGCAGTGGAAACTTTGAAATGTCAGGTCAAGTGAGTTGAGGCAGGAACTCAACATGTGCTTAAGGTGATGCTGCTGTTGAGAAAAACATCCCTTGTCCAAAGCAAGAGTTTGTGTGGCTATTGGGTAAACCTGGCTATGGGACTGGTATGGCTGAAAAATAAATCTGTGCATAACAGCAGAACTCTTTTTGTACAGCTGGATCAGCTCTGCCGTGCAATTCTCTCCAATGCTTGTAGCAAAATTGTGCAAGGGGTGACCTGAAGGGTCGCCTGAAGGGTCCCTGAAGGAACTGCAGCAGTGTTCCTATTTTGGTGCACATCAGCTGTGATCTAAGCCTGTGGTACCAGCTGATATAAACGTGGTCCCTGGACATGCTGCTTGGGGTAGGATGCTTAAGTCACCTGTCAGACCACGTTAAAGGTTTATTGCCCCATGGAGCTCAGCCTTACATTCAGGAGCTGAGCTTGTCTCGGAGCACTCTCAGTGTTGTGCTTGGGGGATAAAATGAGTGTCCATGGGCAGAGCAGGAGCAGCACAGTGTGAGGGGGCTCTAGAGCTTTGGGTACATCCTGGCAGAGAGGTGCTTGTGACACCTTCCCCTTCTCCTGCACACCCTACACTTCAGGGTTGTGCGGCTTTTTCTGTAGTTGTTCCCAGATTTCATTACCATAACACACTGAAAAAAAAGCATGCAAATGCTTTTATCTCTGTTGTTAGAACGGAAGTGTTTTCTAGCCTTTGGACACCTGCTATAAACATCTAAACACCTGTGTATTCACCTGTGTCAGGTCGTAGTCAGCACAGAGCCATCCAGTGAGTGGAGGTGAGGGCACAGGTTGTCCTGAGAGTCACTGGATGTCACTTCCATGTCACTTCCGTACCCTTCTCTCAGCTCCACCGACTGCAGCAACCAGCCATCAACTGGCCATAACAAGTTACATACCAGGCTCACATCATTTAGATGCCTAAATTTAACTGAATTCTGCCCTTGATCTGTGCAGTGTAGGAGTCTACAGCTGAGCTAGTCACCCTCGTTTCCCTTGACAGCCAACAGAGAGAAACAGGCATTTTTAGGGTGTGATTCATTTGACCTATTTTAGCTACTACTCTTGGATGAGGTAAGACCCTGTGCTTGCCTAGCTCTCTGCTGACACCCACTTCTACTCCGCTGAATCGCAGCCGGGGCGAGCGCGGCCGCTGCCAGGGCCGGCTGCGTCCCCAGCCCGGTCAGTGGGCTGCCTGCTGCTGGAGCCGGCTTGCCTGCGGGAGGAGATGCTCTTGAGGGAGACGGAACGCTTCTTCAGCAAGAAGCCTGTGTCCCCGGAAACATCCCTGTGCCGTGTCCTCCCCCTGGCTCGTCCTGGCCAGCTCATCTCACCACAGTGTGTCGTGAGTGGGCTCGGTGGGAGGACACAGCCCTGCCACCCCACCCTCCTTTACAAAGTCCGGCGACTCGCCAGGCATTCGTGCTTCCCCTGCTAGCAAAGTGATGGGCACGTCCTTTGGAAATTCACGCTAATTTCTTTTAGTAATTCAAAGCCCTTCCTCTCTGGTCGTCCGAGGAAACCTGATGTTTGAAGGCTATTCTTTTTATTTGAAAAACCGCTCAAGCTTGTACTCATTTATTTCCCTGCAAGCTTAACATTACACAAGCTTTAAGAAGGCGTCACACTGCTGCCTCTTGTGAGGCAAACCTGCTTGCACTGAACAACAGACCAGGCTACAGGCAAACCCTCAAGTGGACCTGACTTCAAAGGAGGCCTCAATAGCCACCTGTCCCTCAGAAATAGATGAGCATTGCCTGGAGCTTTCCTTTGGATCACACCCTGGTGCTGGTGTTAGCACATCCCATTACCCTGCTTGTGTTTTGTCCTCCCTAATTGCCATTACTGTAATTAGCACAGGCTCAGCCATGGGTTATCTTCATCTGGCAGGCTTAACATCCATTTTAACACTGAAACCAAAAACAAGATGTGTTTTCTGAAGATGTGTATGGCTATATTTTGACAGAAGCCATGTAAAGTCCTGTGATAAAATGAAGCAAATGCTGAACTGAAAGCCCAGGGTGGCTTAGCTTTGCGATTCCTTGAAGGGGCTAGCATGCAGAGGAAGGGTGGGGTCACTATTGCCTTTTATTGCAGAACAGGAGATGAAAATAAAACAATTTCTCAGCTCCATTTTTATGCCTCCTTGGAAGGAGGGAGAATCTGAGCCAATTTCTTACTGATAGCTTCACTCCTCACAGAACCCCAAAACACACAGCTTTTACATGTAGTGCTTTTGGCCCAGATGGGTTTGAAAGATAGAAGGAGATAGACTCTCCCATGTCCCTGCTTTATCCCTGTACAGGAAATTCTTGCCTCGCATAATTTAATTGTAAGTTTTGTTAGCATTTTTGAGAGAGCATTGGTAAGTTTTGCAAGGAGGGAGGTGAAGACAAGCCCTACTTCACAGAGGGGCAATGAGAATGGTTTCTGAGCAAAATGTTTCATACAGACATCTGTGTAACTTCAGTCAGTGCTAAAGCCAGTGGGTTTTTACTCTAGAAGCCTGGTGTATTGAGCAGAGAATAACAATAGTGTTGTCATGGGGCTTTAAGCCTGACTCAGGATTGAACAGAGTATTCTAGCCTTTTTGCAGGTCAGGGTTAGCAGGAAGCAGATGGTTTTGGGTTCAGTTATGCAGGGCTTTTGCCATGAAAGGTTCCTTATTTTGCTGTGTCCTCAGGCATATTCCTTTCCTTCTGTTTCCTAAAGGACACAGCTAGGGATCTGAGGGATGATGCAAGCAGGAGTGGGACTTACTCCCATTGCCATTATTCCCCTGTATCACATTAGCTGTTGCCCAGAGTCCAGGATGGGGCAGGAGAAGCACCATGCTGACCATGCTTCCCATCCAGGGCAGGTGCTGCCTGCAGGGCTCTGCTGCTTGTCCAGAACCGACAAATTAAAACAGTGCGCAGGGCTGTTGTCTGATCTTCTGTGAAAGGGGCCACATTCAGCCCTTAGTGACTTGAATGTCCAACTCATTTACTGAGCCTGTCATTCTTGCTCATGGTGTGCTTAGTAGGAGGCCAAATTAGCCACCACCACAAGTACACACAGCTCCACCAGCTGCTGTAAATGTGCACCTCTTTTTACCAGACATGAGTACTCTAAGTATAAAATACAGGAATTAGCTTGTTTCTAACTGTCAGCACCTGGAAAGACAAGCTGAGAGCTGCAAATCTAGCTTTACTCTTCTGCCTCTCTCCTGGTGGTGAGTAGTAATGATCCTCCTCCTTCTGGCAGAGGTTTCATGGTTATGTGCCTAAGCATGTAGGCGAAAGAACGAGGTCCAGTTAAATTTCCTGCTCCCATTGTGCAGATTCATTATGTGGTACAAATCATGTAGCTTATGGTGACTGCAAGTGCCTGTGGCTATCCCAGAGCCACCCCACACTGGTCATTAGCTGAGCAAACTACTTCTAACAGTGCTGGGCTATAACCCTTCAGACAGCCCTGATCTGAAGGGAGCAAAGCTCTGCCTGTGCAGGTTATAGATACCTGCAGCTGCTTGCCTGTAACTCTGTGCTGTAATTATATGCTGTAATGTTATACTTAGTTTTCATAAGAAGACACTAATAGCAGTGGAGGTGTACTGAGAAGCTGAGTCTAGACACATGCAGTACACCCAAACCTTTTCTAATACAGGCACTGCAAGCTCTCAGCTGAATGCAAGATCATTGACTGCCTCTCAGGCTCTTCAGGTCTCAGTACTGGTAGCATTTTGCAAACATTAATGTATTTAAGAGTCACAAAGCCCCTGTGAATTTGCATTTTACAATGGGGCGTTGCAAGAAGGGAGACATGAAGCCCCAGCTGTCAAAGTCCCACTGATTGCTCTAGTAAACTCATTAGAGCAAGGCCCAGACTTGTGGAAAGCCGATGCCAATGGAAAGATGGGGCCAGACTCTCCCTGGGGACATTTAGCTTCCAACACCTAGCAACCTTCTCTTTCTGTGGTTGCTCTCCCCATGCACTAGAAGCCTTGTAGCCTCAGTGAAAATGGCAGGTGGAAAGAGAAGTGTCGGTCCATAAGTCTCTGCTCAGCCAGGAGCATGTAAGCCCCAGACAGATCTAGCAGGCTCCTGCTGCATGGTGTTCCTTCCTTGGAGTAGGGGAGGACAGGGCCTCTAATGATGTTAATATCAATATTGACATTTCAACACACTGACTCCTTCCCCCTCTGTTCATTTATGTGTCTCTGCAGATTACCTGAGTGTTGTGGATATTTATATGTTCAAGGAGCCTCACGAGATCAACAAGCAGGAGCACCACACTGACAAGTACTACAACCACAGGCTGATAGTGCGTCGGGGACAGGCTTTCCAAATCCAGATTGACTTCAACCGACCCTACAGGCCAGAGACGGACCAATTCTGGCTGGAGTTTTTGATGGGTAAGTGCCTGGCAAAGGCTGTGTCTTATCAGCAAAGTAATAGTCTCTCATAAACAGGAACACAGCAGAACTTAATGGCTGGGTCTTTTCCTGTTATGATTGATAAACCATAAAAACAGGCTTAGCCATAGTCAAGGAGGTGTTTTTCTAAACAGATTTTGAATCCTTTCTTAAGAAAATCCCACAGAATTTTGTGTGAGGGAAGAAGGAGCAAAATCTGGGGGTTTCTGTTTCATAAGAAGCTGTACTTTTTTGAGCTTTTGAAGTTATATCTGGTTAATGCTGTATGGAAATATTGAAAGGTAGGTGGAACAGGAAACATCTTTTGTTAGTGTTTGGGAGATGTAGGGAGGAGGAGTCTGTTGTTTGAGGTAGGAGAGGTGACTGTATGAACTAAGATAGCAAAATATTGATTACATAAAGATGGGAAGTTACACAGGGTGGAAGAATCTTGCAACTTTTCAGCCTGCATTTACAAACAACTTTGTGACAAGAGAGAAAGTTCAGCGACTGTAACTTTGGACCAGAAACAGAATCATAGAATCATTGAATCACTAAGGTTGTAAAAGACCACTAGGATCATTGAGTCTACATGTTATCCTAGCACTGCCATGTTTACCACCAAACTATGTACCTAAGTAGAGGTGGTGATTCCACCACTTCCCTGGGCAGCCTGTTCCAATGCATGACTACCCTTCCAGTGAAAAAAAATTTTCCCAATATCCAATCTAAACCTCCCCTGGTACAACTTGAGACTATTTCCCCTTGTCCTGTCACTTGTTACCTGGGAGAAGACACCGACCCCCTCCTGGCTACAGCCTCCTTTCAGGCAATTGTAGAGAGTGATAAGGTCACCTCTGAGCCTCCTTTTCTCATGGCTAAACAACCCCAGCTCCCTCAGCTGCTCCTCACAGGACTTGTGCTGCACACCCGTCCTCACCTCCATTGCTCTTCTCTGGACCTGCTCCAGCACCTCAGTGTCATTCTTGTAGTGAGTGAGTGACCAGGAACTGAACACAGGATTAGAGGTACAGCCTCACCAGTGCTGAGAGACTTACTCTGGTCAATATCAGAGACTTTCTTGAATTATTAGAGAAAGAACAAGAGAACTTTTTGCCTCTCACTGAGAAGTCTTCATCAGAGACTGGGGTCCTAAGATACCTGTTGATTCATTGAAGGCACAGGACTGGAGAAAGGCATAACCTCACTAGAAAGGAGAAAAGCAAAGGCATTTCCTGCTATGCTCCAAAGATGGCCCCACCAAATTCTGATCCCTACAACACAACTCTGGGAAACCCCCAGCTTCATCTAGATGGATCTGGGAGTTTCTGTGTTAAGACGTCAACATTCCCCTTATAAAGTCTTTAAAGTAGATTATAATTGATGTTTTAATTTACTTTCCTGTGAGATGCAGCTCTGAAATTTGTAACACTGAGTCTTTTCCATTGTTGAATTATGATGATGTGGCCATTTATTAGATTTGTTGCCTTCTAAAGCTAGATGGGTGTTTATCTCTTAAACATATGTGCAATGAAAATGTTACTGTCTGCCCATTTTTTTTCATGGGTCTCTTCTTTCTAATTTAAATTAGGGTTGGGAGGCATGTTATGACAGTCCAGTGAATGATTGGCTGAACAGCCACAAGTGCCTTTAAAAATTTAATATGCATCAATATCATTAGTTCTTTTGGGATTTAATTAAATTCAAGATTGTTCCCTTAATCTTTATATGTTTAAAACAAACAGCTGTATCAAGAAGAAGTGGAAAATGGAACATTTGTTTTTTATTGCACTCTGTGCAGTTTGCATTTGTTTTAATCAGATATTCTATATTGGAAGAAGAAAATTAACACTTCTTTTGACATTGCACAATCCACTTAAGAGAACACATTCACTTATTTTTCTGTTGCTCTTTCCTAACACATTCGTCCATGGTTTGTACCTTGAATCTCTAAGCATGGATAAAAATACATCATCAGCCATGGTAAGAATGGGGTTAAATATAGCCTGAGCCAGGGGAGTGTCTGCACTAAACACAGCTCTGAATGACACCTTTGGAGTTAGCCCTGAGTCTGTGGTGGGATACCCCTCCCTGTTATCCACTGTTGCTGTCCTTCCTGTGAAATGGGATGAGTGTCCATGTGTAATGGCTGACAACTGGCTGCAGGAAAGTGCTGCAGATACAGGATAGTGTTCAATGCTATTGCCTTCCCCTGCTTTATCAGGGTCTGCTTCTGTGAGCACCACTGCCCTCTCATTGCAAGAACTTTAGCTCCCAGCAATTCAACCAGGAGGCATTCAAGCTCCCTTTCTGGGAACTGGTCAACAGTCAGCACTCTGCAAATGTTTCTTTTTGTGAACATGTGGTGAAAATGCAGTATATTTGTTCTCAGAGGCTAGCAACAGGAAGCAAAACAAAAACAGTCCACAAGAGAGAAGGAAAATTCAGAAAATAAATGCTTGACTCTTGCTACTTCTCCTTTCAGTACCACGTCCAATGTTTAATGCTGAGAAGAGAAAGGAAATTTCTTTAACTTAGGAAAGACAACTGACTGCTGAATGTCTCAGTGCTGTGCTCTCAAATCTTTTGTCACAGGGAGATGTGGCCATTTTCATCCAGTTTTTTTCAGTTTGTCTTCCTGAAGAGCTGGTATTTGCCTCTTATATTGCCTGAACAGCAGAATCCAGTCCAAAACCTCTTTCCCAGGCTGCCTGTGAGCAAGGGAGAGAGGCAGGCACCTCCAAGCAGAGTTTAACCCTGCTGTCTTAAAACAGGATGAGCTCTCTTCTGGATTTTTTTTTTTTTTCTTCCTCTACTGACTCTTTCCCATAGACCAGACTCTGACTTTAAGAACACCAAATGCAGAGGAGGTGAATTCTGCCCTTTGGTACTGTCAGGCAGAAACTATCCCTAGGGAGTGGCTCAGGCAACAGCCCTACAGCAGAGACAGCTTGAGCTCTGAGAAGCTTTTTGTGCTGAAAGCGGTATACTTCCTAGGAATGTGCTGAGTTTGGGAGATTAAAGTGATGGACACACAGAAATATTGGCAGGCTGTTGGAGGATGACCTTTCCAAGGAGCACTCTGTGTGCCTGAGCAGTAGATTTCAAATGGTGCAGCAGAACTGTTGAATAGGATAACCTGGGCTGGAGGAGCCTCTGGATCTCTAGCCCTTGATCAAAGCAGTTCCAGCTTCTCCAGCATCTCCGGGCCTTTCCCTATGAGAAAGTTTTGAGTATCTCCAAGAGTATGTTACCCCAAGCAATGTGGACCAGGCTGTCTGAAACTGCAGAATATTTTGAATAGTTCAAGGTTCTTTTCTCATAGGGTACAAAGATACACTGTAGGGATGGCTGGCCTTGGCTCTCAGGGAATTAATTTGGAGCTGGGAAAATTCGAAGTCTCCTTTTGCAGGGCTGTGCCTGCGTTTGGGGTTGTTTATACAACAGTGCCTATGAAACTATTCAGAAGTTATTAGTTCTTAGCTCTGGGAAATTTCCCAGAGTTGACATTAATCCATCACAGAATTTTTATCCATTAAAGACTAATTTTCATCCTGAAAAATGTGACAATTGTAATGGATTGATCCTGTGGGTGTGCACAGAACTATTCTATTTCTGTTATTCCCTAAAATTTTCTTTCCCTTCTCTTTTTTTTTTTTTTTTGCTCCTATTTTTGCTTCTTTTGCATCATTAAAAAGATGATTAATGAAGCAAGTAGAGACTGCTTAATCCTTCTAATTGATAATGAATCAAGGGTACCTGGGACAAATGCTTCTTGTGTCATGTTAAACTAGGTCTGAAACACTCACAGAACAATCTTTAATTACAATCTTATTTAATCCACAGTCCATTTAAAAACCATTTACACAGAGTTTAGAATTCATGGGTTAAATTGTATAAACAGACAAATATGTGTATGTGTGTGTGTAAATATATAAATAATTCACCCTAATCTCTTGAAAGTCACTTTTACTGATATTCTTCTGTGATGGTCCCTTATGACTGAAGTAGTTCTTGCTTTAACAGACTGTTTTCTGTAGAGTCATCACTGGTGAAATTGACTGAAATGCTAAGATGTGAATTATTGTAATTCAGTTTTGCACATAACCCTTCATTAAATTAGAACCATAGTTGCCTGCCAAAGTGTGGAACACAATGAATGTTCCAAAAAATCCACATGGAAAAATATCCACTTGTAAAGAGTAATTGGATGTAATTCCAGTTCTTGTGCTGGATCTCAGCCCTGCCTCAGTACCTATGGTGTGAGAGCTGCTCCGTCACCATATATTTCCTTCATTTCTGCCTAATTCCTGACTTTTAAAAGAGGAAAGGTGAGCATCACCACTTGGGTGATACTTGTTTTATTGGTCTGGGGTTGAGATGAAACAGCCAAGAAAAGTGCAGATGCTGTGCTGACATCTAATTCCCCACAGTGGGAATAATTTCAGCTTGCTTGGAGCCCCAGCAAACCCAGAGGATCCAATGGACTCCTTCACCCATCTTGATCTGTCCTGACTCCTGCCTTTGTGGAGATGGGGGTATTTTGTGCTCCTCTTGGTTTTCTACAATGCAAGGCTTAGCCTGGCTGAGGACAGCTCCCACACCTGGGGCAGCCAATTTGGTGTGAGTGCTGCAAAGTTTTCCTTGGCACTGCTGCACTGGCAGGGATTTCTCTGAAAAGCAGATGTATTGTGAGATGGGCTCATACAGCCTTCAGTCTTGCTTTTAGTAGTAGTTTCCGTTACGTGGCTGTAAATCCTTGAGGGGTTGATGAGTTTATATGGTGCATCCTGACTCTAATGATGTATTTCCTCACATCCTCATAAATTGCTGTCTATTTGTGTTTTCCTTAAATGGCTTCATAAATCCATATATATTGGTCTAGGCCTAAATGTTATTATGAAGGTTTTATTCACTGACGTACTTCTGGAACGACCATAAATTCCAGTCCCCCAGGCTGCTGTCACCTTTCCACACGTGTGCAGGTGTGGACACCCACGCACCCGTCCATATGCTCTCCGCAGGCTTCTATAAATCATTGGCTTCTGGCCTGAGATGAGAGACTTACTGCTCCTTTTTCCACAGTCTTCCCAAGCCAGCTCCAGAGGGATAGTTATAAACGCATCAAAGACGCTAAGAACATAAAAATGTTAGAGCTGATCCCGTATGGCTTATTTAGGTGACACCAAATTCCCACTTATAGTCAGAGGGATATCTGAGTTCTGCTAAATAACCAGAAGTCCAGTTCAGGTTACATACACCAGAATCAATGGAGCTCTTCATACTGTCCTACAGTGTCCATGGCCTTTCCCTGTTTTCACAAGAAAGTTGGGCCAGGGATGATTCCAGGGTTATTGAGGTTTTGATGTTTTTGTCAGGCACTAATTCTGCCTTAGTGGGAAGTATTGCTACCTCTGTTGTCACCTGTCCTCCTCAACAGCTCTGGGGCAGGACAGGTTGTAGCCAACAGAGGTGCTGGAACATGAGATGTCCCCCAGCACTTGGGATGGAATGTCGAGCTGACTTCTGACTCTGGATAAAAGTTGCTCTTTGGAAAACTTCAGATCTTCATGTTTTAGGAGCTTTCTGGGCACTATCAAGAGAGCTAACTGGTCCAAAGGACACACTGTGTTGGTGTGTAACTAAACACTGGGAGTTTATTAGATCCCTGTTTCACAAAGGACTACAAAAAATTGATCAGAGACACAGAAACACCTGATGGTCTAAACTTGGAGTCTCATTTTGTGACAGAAAAAATAATTTATTAGCAGCAGAATGTATTTCCTAGAGACTGACTCCCAGCAGACAAGAGACCTGTTTGCCAGCTCTTAGCAAACAACAAACCTCTCCACTTTCTGAACAAAGGCATTGGAGTATTTTTTCCTCCCCTCTGGAATTCCCAGCTGGGCCCCAGAGGAGCAGAAAGGAGGGAGTCCCTTGAGATGCTCTAGGAATAAAGTATTTCATGCAAAGCAATCTGTATTATACTGACTTTTGTACTGCTGCAGCAGCATCAAGTGGCACATAAAATCTAGTTGTATTTTTTAGTTGTTTTACTAGCTAAGGTGCGTCGCTCTGATGTGTATTTTACAATTGTAAAGTACAAGAAACATTCACTGCTGGGACAGAGTGGCCAGGTGTTAAGGATTCATAACTGGAGCCATGAGCAAAACTTCTTTCAAGATATTGGCATTTACTGCATTTCCAAGTTTGTATATAGCTCTTCTGAAGGCAATGGAATTTGAGGGTAGGAGGAACCCAGATGAGATGTTAAAGTAGAGATTTAGAGACTTACTGCTTTTAACAGTCCATTGTTTCTTCTTCTTGCTTCTCTTGATTGTTTGGAATTTCATTAGAACACCTCTCCTGTTTCTTTATTTTTTGTTTTACTCTGTATTTCCTGTCATGATTCCCATTTGCTAACACCCATCTCCAAGTCTGCTTACTACCAAAAGGCATACCTCTGCTACCACTGCTGTAGTGGTGGCTTCCAGCTCAAACTTATTTATCAACCTGTCACAACTATTATACTGCTATGGATGGCATTGAAATAGATTCTTTACCCTTTGTATGAAAGACTGTATCTAGATAAAACAAATGAACCTATAGGAAAATTGTTAATTACTGTGTGTAATATATATTCCAAAGAGAGAGAGATTACTTGACTCCTTTAAAAGCCAATCTTCCAAGGAGGATTCCTAAAAAGACAAAGACTACTGAGATACAGCTTTTTTCACCTCCCTCTCTTCTGAGGTATCCCACTTCCATCAGGAAGGAAATATCCTGTGAAACTTGCTAAATATCTAATCTCTGTGCTACTGAACTTTCCCTCCTCACTGCAGGGAATAAAGCTCAGTTGTGTAGGACCTATCCAAGAGTACCTGCTGGTCCCTCCACTGTCTGTGCCAGCAGCACGGCACTAACTCAGCCGTGCCATTTATGAGCTGTTTAATGCACACACACACACACACAGCAGTGTGCATGTCCACTGGGGATCAAGGGGAAAACTAAACTAAATGTAGTCAGGAGCTTCCAGGGACTGGGCAGGGAAGGAGGAGAATAGGCCAAGCAAGCTCTGGTTCCTGTTAGTCACTCGTAAGGAACAGCAGCAGAATTAGATACCTGGAGGCGGAGCACTCATGTTTTGACAGCTGAACGCAGTGTACCTATCTCTCACCCTCTCTCTGTTGATGTAAATCCCTCTCTGGTGTGGCAGTTTTACCCAGAATTTAACACAGCTTGCCTCCGTGCCTGATGGACCCAGAGCTGACATGCTAGGGAGATAAGGCATATGTTGAAAATAACTCACTTTCAATGCATGTGTGTGGCTACAGTTCTGTGTTTTAGATAGCTCATTATTTTGCTGCTACATAAATAGATTTTGGCAAGCTTTAACAGACACTGCACTTTGCTCTTTGTCCCTGTAAAGTGTCTATGTGTGACGGGGGACATCCCATGCATGCCCACATCCACACTCGCTTCAGTCACGGTGCCTTTTGCCATGTAGATCTTTACTCATGTGTTTTTATTTATTTTATGAGCTTCTTTAAGAGCAACACTAGCTACTTTGCTCCTCTTTTCCTGGGTGCCTGAAAACCCCAAGAAGGGTAGAGTTGACCTGAGCTGCAATGGAAGTGAGAAGGAGTTTTAGGACCCCAGCTTGGTTAGCTACAGAAACCAAGATGGATTAAGAAAGGATAAGAGAGAAGTATCAAAGGATTGCAGACCTGTGCACTGTTCATCAGGGGAAATAGATTTGTTTGTGCCATTAAATGTTTTGTACCAGGGGAGTTTCTGTAAAAAGTAATGTCTTCTGGCAGTGTTGTGGCTCAGGACCTAGCACTGAAATGCAGAGGGTTGGAGGCCCATGAAAGGGGGTCACTGTGAGTTCTCTCCTGTTCTCTCCTGCTTCAAAGGCAGGACAGTCAGCAGCTTCCATTCAGTACATGGTATCTTTGAAGGAGCCTATAAAAAACTCACCCAATGCAGGCATCTCCAGACTTTCTGAGTTCACAGGCTGGATGTTCTCATTTTCATGTGCTGTCAGAGTGAGCAGACAGGGACATCCCAACAGCGTGAAATCACACAACGACTTTGTCTGCCACAGAGCAATTGGCTGTGAAATGTCGTCATGTGAGGGCCAGGGCCTCCTACACCCAAAGCAAACGTGAACATTGGGGAGTGAGACAACCACAAAGAACTGGCTGTGGAGCATGGTTCAGGCTGCCAACTCCTGGAGCAAATCAGAGCCGGAGGGATCCTGAGCCAGCTGATGCTACTGGCATAATGTCAGCACCCTCCTGTCAGCATAAAAAGGGCTTATCTTGTCTACATGTCCTGGTCCTGACATGCACTCAAACTGCTTCCTGCCTGTCCATGGGTTGGGTTAGCACCAGAGACCCTTCAGAGAGTGCTCTGCCAGGCATTCACAGGCTTTTGGTAATGAGTCTTTGGATAGTATTGAATCTTCTTCCTTAGAGACTACGCCAGAGAAGGAAATCACCACTGCATGTTATTCCTTCTGAGAAAGGGCCAACAATACAGATATCCCAACTATGTGCCAAAGTTGGCTCTACTTTTCCACTGCAGCCAGAAATGTGTGCTCAAGATGTAGATACAGGTCAAATGGCCAAGTTGTCCTGATAGGACTTCCCTACAAAGCTGATAAACATAGTACTGAACCTATGTAAGAATTCTTTTGCCAGCAACCTTAGCATGCAGTGCCGAAGTTACTCAGCTTTATAGCACTCTAGTACCAAGACAACAGATGTGTGTATATGAGACTAGTGTGGCTGATGCTGTCAGATGTCTAGATGTGTGTTTACAATCCAGCTCCACAAGCTCCTGGCAGAAGTAACAATTCCTTTGCTCTTTCATTTACAACCCTTATTCTTCCATTTGCAATTTATTTGGGTTGTTTTTTGGTTTAGCTTGTTTTGGTTTTGTTTCAGAAGATTAGGGAACCTGTCCCCTCTTCAAAGAAAACATTGGAAATTGCTCACTGTGCTCTTGGAGGCACTGTCCATCTTCCCAAACCTCCTTGTGGGTTCAGGATTTATGTAACTATTAGCAACCAAATCTCGATTGTCTGTCAGGAGCAAACAATGTTCTCTTGTATTTACTATCTGTACCACCTGCAAAGTATCCTGACTTCTAGGATATCCCTCTCTGGCAAATCTGCTGTCTGCAGGGATGCAGGCATTGCGCCAGGGCACCTTCTCCTCATCAGTGAGCAAGCTAATGCAGTGACCTCTTACTCTGTGGGACCAGGTGTGTGTGGGACTCTGGGCTGAAAGGACCTTGCATGCCCCTCAACAGCAACTACAGCTGCTCTCTTATCCAGAAAAAGGTATATTAGGGTGTCTTGCGGCTTTGCTTGTTTGCAAGGGAAAATGGTGTTTTGAGTTTTCAGAAAAGTACCAGAGGCTTGGTACTTTGCCAAACCTACTTATTAGATGCCAGTGGCAGTGGTCCCATAAAGATGTCTTGAAAAGTTTTCATGGCCTCTTTGAGATCCTATCTGGTTCCTGTAGGCAGATCTTCTGGGAAGTGATTCTGCAGTCTCCCCATGTACACATGGCATACACAGACATGGTGGTGCAAAGTCACTGCCAGAGCACAGCTTCTCCTGTCCCCAATAGGCTCCTACACTGACATGCAGCTTCCAGCAAAGGCAAGGATGTCAGTTCCTAACCATGTTAAAATAGTAATCTCTTCCCCCTCCCACCTTTCTGAAGGAGGTATAGGAGGTATTTTTAAAAGTAGCACTTGTTCACGGTTTTCAAGGATATCAGTTCAACTACTTGGTTTGCTCTGCTGCTTTGTTTGCGTGGACTGCTTTTTTTAGAAAAAGATTATGTCAAAACTAGAAGCAAAATATCAACTGTAGAGGCAAGCTGGGTCATACACAGTTGCACTACAAAGAACAAGAATGTGTTCAGCTCCCAGATCTGTTACCTCTATAGGCTTTTCTCTCTACACCGGCTTTCTTTTGATGGTTTATATTTGAAGTGTCCAGTGCTCTATATTCTAGTGCTTTCTATTGATTTTGCTCTTTATTCTAGTCTTTTATTCTTCTCTGAGTCTTTTCCTTCCATTGTGTTCCTCACTGATCTGAATGAGTTTCATGGGTTACAGCATCCCTGGCCTGCAGGGCAAAGTGGGTTATTTATGTGCACTGAATATCTGCAAAATGGAAATTCATGTGCTCAGAATAATCTCTTGGATGAAGCACAGTAGCCCTAGATTTTTCAGAAACACAAATGTCGTGGCAGCTTGCAAGCTTCATATTTAAAGCTGGAGTTGTCCTTTCCCAAAATGTAGCAGTGTTCAGATCTGGGATTATCTCTACATTGGCAGTATAAAAATAAGCAAGCAAGAAAATCAACGCCGTTATGAGTTTAATTTTGAAGTTCTTAAATAGAAGGAATGAAAAATATAGAAGTCTGTCCTTCTGTCTGCCATCATTGCTTTTCATTACCCTATTTTTGAATGAAAGAGCCTGACTTTCAGCCTAAAATATGAAATGAAGAGTAGATTTGAGAATGAGATAAGGAACTCATCCTTCTCACAAGTGTTTCTTCTGTCTGTGCTTCTGGTTGGCTTCCAGATTTAGTTTGGCTCTACCTCAGTCTCAAGGGGTGGAGCCTCACACAACTTTGAATCCTGGCAGTATATGTGTTTACATGTAGCTTATCTGTCTAGCTGCTTTTAGAGCTGGCAGAGCAAAATAAGCTCTTCTGGGGTGTCATTTGTCTTACTGTGAGGCAGACTCTCACGTGCAGTACTTTGGAGGTGTGTCATACTTTGGGACCCATTTCTGGCAGGGAAAGTTTGGTGATTCAGCCCCAGTGTGGTGGTTTATATTCTGGGTGTCCAGAGTTGGTTTCCACTATGTCCATGAGGAGTGGATGCACAGGAGGAACCAAGCGCTGGGTATTTGCAGTTGGACTCACTTGTGTTTCCTCCATCTGTGTGTAGGATAAACAATAGTGAACAAGAAAAGCCTGGAAGCCCCTGCTCATGCTGCCAGGGCTATGCTTACAGCAGTGCTCAAGCCAGTGAGACTGAAGCTTGCTGGAGTGAGGTGGGTGTGGGTGTGGGCACAGGCTGCCTGTGCGGAGCTGTTGCAGGTATTTGTGTGGCTGTGCTGTCAAGTGACCAGGCCCTGTGCGGGATGATGAGAGAGGTAGGTGATTTTTGCCCACTAAAACCTGCCACCTCCACTGAAAATAAGACAAAGGGACAGAGGACTGCTAGGAAATTTAAAAACTGTCAAAACAAGGTGAACCTCTTCACTTCTCTCTCCAGGTCGCTATCCGCAGCAAAACAAAGGCACCTACATCCCAATCCTAGTAGGCAATGTGCTGAAACCTGGTCAGTGGGGAGCCAAGATTATCCACAGGGAAAAAAACTCCATTCGGCTGTCCATCATGTCCTCTACCACCTGCATCATTGGGAAGTTTCGCCTGTATGTTGCTGTCTGGACTCCCTATGGCATCCTTCGGACACGCAGGAATTCAGCAACCGACACTTACATCCTATTCAATCCCTGGTGCCAGCGTAAGTACCTGGTCAAAAGCTTACACTTTCGTCTGCTGGGCTCATCAGGTTTTAGGAGGGTTGGTCCAGGAAGGGGAACTTGGTACCAAGGAGGTTGGAGACATGTCAGTTTGGGTCTGGAAAATTTACAGTAACTCTGCCAAAAGTCAAGTCTTTCAGGCTGGGGAATATCCCTGTGTGAGCAGGGCTCCATGCTGGAAAGCAGTGCCTGTGTTTTATCTAAATTCTGCGGTTTTATGAGGCCAAGCCTGTGTTTGCCAGTTCAGGTTTCATTCCTCATAGCAAACATACCCCTAGGCTTTACTCTGACTTGAAAAGGCAACAGTGAGAGTCTCCAGTGTGTGCCTTAAACAAGTCAATAAGGGCATGTTTTTTCCAGGATTTGGTGTGGGGCAAGATGTGGCAGCCTCACATACTCTGCTGACTTACATTGCTAATTGCCGCATTTGGGATCGAACATCTGCAGTCAAAATCTTGCAGGAATTCAATGGGAACTGCTGCTCCTGCACAAGTTGGGTGGAGTCAACTTGCTGTGGCATCACTGGTGGCACCGTCCTGCTGCTACATGACATTTGCCCTTATAACTTCCCCTTTAGTGATGACTAATTAGCAACAGTGCCCTCTCTGAGGAACAAAACATTTTGCAAATGAGCCTTTTTTATAATACAATGGGTGAAGAGCTTCTTTTTTTTTTTACATCTCCCAGGATCCTTGGAACAAATCAGGCTTTACGCTGACAGGGTTGTATTTTACCCAATGAACTCCATGTCTGGCTTTCAGGAGAGGGCAAGAAGGACCAGAGAGGTTTGACTCAGCCTTCTGACAGGCTGTAGCACTGTCTCAGCTTCTCACACTTGCAAGGCTCCAACTCATATGGATTGCAGTATATTTATATTTAGGTCACCAGCTAACTTCAATATTCTCCTGCTACCCTTCCTTCATCTTTCCATTTTTTACCACAGTATTTGCATCAAATAATCCTGTACCAAACAAGGGCCCTCCTACCAAGTGACAAGTAAGTTTAGCATTATTAGTAGAGCCCATTATTCAGCTGCACTACTGTCAGTACATGGAATGATTTGTGCTGGATTCATTACTTGCCCCTATCCAAGGGAATATAAGCAATGATTAGCTTATGCATTATTTAAGAAGATATAGATTAATGCTGAATAAAATGAAGTTGGTTAAGTGGCAGTAGGAGGGAAGGGCAGGGTCCAAGGCCCTGCCACATCATGAGACACTTCTGAAAGCAGTGTAAGGTACCTCAGAGCAGTGTGCCAACTGGAGGGTGTGCAACAGAAAGAGAGGAATCATTGCCAAAGTTATGACCTACTGTGAGCAGACAAAACTTCTCAAGGTTTGTTTCGGAATCATCAGACTCACACCTTCAGCCAGGGAGGTGCAATTCTCTACCTAAAGGTAGAGCATTACTTGGTTTTGGTCCTGGATGTTGTAACAGCCAGCACAGTGACTGCAGTGGCTCAGCACATCTTTGGAAAGGGATAAAGCCCAAGGAAAAATCTTCTTAAATTGTCTCAGTTTGCCTCATGATTAGCAGACAACCAGCTAGGACTGCATGCAGCCCTAATGTGGAGAAAAGGTGTGATGGGGGGAGTTGGCTACCCCACTGTGGTGTGACTGGGACCACACAAGCTGATGTGAGGTGTTAGTCAGAGGGAAAAATGGAAAATCGATCCCTACTTCACACCTCCTTGCTCAGCAACTCTGTGCTGACTGATCCACCTTTGTTCATGGCATAAAGACTCTTTGCTCTCCTGTGCCCTCCCTCACGCCTGAGCTGAATGAGTCCAAAAGCCAGCAAGATTAAAACCACAACATAGGTGTAAACCCACAGGGAGCAAGACATACAGCAGTTGCCTCCAGTGGCAGGCATTGGCAAGGCTGAAGGAAAAAGTCTGCCTTAGGAAAGCAAAAAAAAGTCTCTGGGCAGCAAGGACATGCTGTGTGACCCCAGATCCAGGGGAGGGAACTTGGGGACCACATTTTCCTTTTCAGCTTACGTTTTCAGGTGTGTCTCAATGGCTTTAGATCCTATCCCTTGCTGACTACTGTAGTTTTCATTTCCTGCATGTTGCATTTGGAATTGGATATATTCTCATTTCTTGTTCCTACTTTTACCCTAGGTAGTTTGGGCTAATTGGCTCCTATATGTGTCTTTCCTTCCTTTCCTTGTGTTAGAAAATCAGGGACTGTTTCTTCATGCTTTACCCCTGTCTGGAAAAGATTTTTCAGTGGAATGACAAAAAGGTAGAAAAACTGAAGCAGTTAAAGTGCAAAGAAAACAATAGTTTGAAAATCTTCTAGACTTGTTTGCTGGGTTAATAGCTAAGCAGAAAAGTCTGAGTGAAAAGCCTCATTAAAAAGAGAGAAGACTGATGCCAGGAATGAATGGGGATTGTTATACCAGGGAGCAGAGTATGGGCTCTAGTGCCTAGTGCAGCTTTCCGACTCATCATTTTGGAGGAACATCAATACGTCAGTATGAGCTTTTCTTTAAGGCAGAGGCATTTGTGCCCTTTCTTATTACTCCTTTTCTCACTATAGTTCAGTTTTGACATATTTTCCTGGGCAGGAATGTTTTTTTTCCCTGCTGCTTCAGAAGAAGTTTGAATACTTTACCAGTCAAGTTACAGAGTACTTTGCTCCCAAATCATCATGTACTTTTATATATTTTAAGACTGATCACCAAGAATACTTTAAAGACACAGGGCCTGATTCTGCAATATTATATACACCAGCCCCAAACATCTGGGAATTCACCTGACTAGTGGATTGAGATTTCAGTTACTGAGGTGAAAATTTCATTACTTAGTAAGCAAAGTAAAGTCTGTGAGGGGAGGCAGCACCCTTTCTTCAGCCAGCTGACAGAGTTGGATAAAACAGATGTGCTTTTGGGCATGCAGAGCTCTCTTCAGTTCTGGAACAGAAGATACAAATGGCAAGTAGTTAAGGATAACTTCTTGGAATTTAACTAAACTCTTGGCAATATCAGACTACATGAAAGCAGAGAAGAGCTCCTTTGATCTGGATACTGTGTGCTCTTTCCAAGGAGCTGTGAGCTCTTTCCAAGCAGGTGCTGAGTCCCTGCAACTTTCTGCCGGGGAACATTAAGTGCTCATCAGGAAAAGACCTTGTGCTGACTTCTGTGGCTCTCTCGCAGGTGGAGGTGCATAGTGCAGCTGAGTAAGTTGCAAACCCTGTGGGCTGAGGTGTGCATTTCGCTCACCCAAGCCTCATGCAAAGTGTAATGCATTTAAGCAATTAAATATATTGCAACTTTATTGAGTCAGCAGCACATTTCTTCTGCTTAAATGTTCTAATACAGTTTGAGGATTAGTAACATGTGGTTGACTTTGGACTCCTCTCACAGGTTACCAGTCATCCAAATTTGGCCCAATAACATTTTCTTACTTTTATAGGTAAATCTTAATTTCAAGTGCTTGTGTCATAGATGCCACATGGGCAAAATTCACACAGAGCTTCATCCTTCTGCTACATTAATGTAGGCAAGTACTAGCAGTATTCAAGGCAGCATACTGCTCTTGATCCTGGATAGAGTGGTTTTTTGTAGATAACTGCATTTAGCTGTTGCAGCTTGGGGTTTGTCACAGCACTGTCCTCTCCCCAGCATGAGCCCTGGGAGTTTTGTGGTTCCAGTGAGGCCCAGCCTTACATTCCTGGATTCCTGCAGGAGCACGTTGAAGGGAGGCTGGGAGCTCAGAGCAAGCCTGCTGCTTCCACTTACACCCATCTGCTGGTGCTGCTGCGCTCAGCTGTCACTGCCTGCATGGAGAAAAGGCTTTTCCAGCACCACAGGGTTGCTGTGCTGGGGTTGGGGTCCCTCTATTCTGGGTAGAGTCCTCTCATGTTCATCCACCTTCCCAAACAGAAAGGGTTACTCTGCACTTCTCATGTCTCTAACAAGGGTTTCCTCACCTACAGTGCTGTCT
This sequence comes from Pomatostomus ruficeps, assembly GCA_013400735.1. NCBI lineage: Eukaryota > Metazoa > Chordata > Aves > Passeriformes > Timaliidae > Pomatostomus > Pomatostomus ruficeps. Next base: position 6,712 of record VYZT01060256.1, on the reverse strand, counting down.
TCACATGAAGTGTATTTTCACCTTACCCAACTTCAAACGGACTAGTATAGAACCTAATTTGCTTCTTTGTAGCATTGCTGGTGCCTTAGTAAATTCCCAGGACAAAAGGAGTTAGTAAAAAAACCTCCTGAGCTGCTAAAGAGAAGGAACAAACAAACCCAGCACGTTTCTGTGGAATTCTTCTGTTTGTCAGATGTGAGCCTCCCCTTGCACAAAATAATTAGGAGTTGCATTATGTAGAGCATGCTTAGCATCAAAGTAGTCACAAATGCCTCATATTTTCTTCTAAACAGTCTCAAGGGTAGTGAAAACTGTCAAAAATCAAAGCAGCTGGCTTCTCTATGAAACACAGAAGACCTTTTTACCTTATCAAAAACACAAATATTTAAAATAATCGACAGAGAAGTTAATCAATTTTCATCTGATTTAGCAAAGATCATGCAGTCTCAAAATAACATAAGCATCTCAATTGATAGCAACAAGATCAATGTTGATATTTTTAATCCCCAGAAGGAAACAACAGCTGTCAAGAAGGCATATGCACACACTTCACTGAATGTGTAACTGCACAGAAGAAGGTGTGAATTCTCCTTCTTTAAATGAACTCTCTGTACTATTTGTATGGATGGACTTTAATAAAATCCAAAGCTCAGTGAGAGAATGCAAATAATTGTTCAATGAGCAAATCAGGCAAATCCAGCCTAATGAAACAGAGCCTAGATGACTTGTAACATCTGCGGTATTTTTAGTGGGAGGTTATGCAGAGCTTTTTTTACGACTCTCATACTTATGGAACTGTATATTACACAACTTTTTTGTTGGACCACAAAAAGGTCGTGTAATATACAGTTCCATAAGTATGAGAGTCCCTGCTTGCATAAGTGGCTGCAACCTTTTCAGTCACTGTCGAGTTTTAACACTCTCTTTCACCTCACAGCTTCTGCATATAGTAAACCCATGATCTCCACTTTGTACCTGGGTGCAGGTTGACTGGGTCATGAGTAGTGAGAGGCTAATAAAGAAACTTCTTAATGGCCCAGCCTTTAGAAGCCAGGTGAATACCACCACCCTGCCAGATACAAGGGTGGGTCTCCGACCTGTCTGCTCTAGGTAAAACTCCATGAAACCTGCTGTTCCTCTGCTTGCTCCCAATTGTACTTAGTGGTCAGAGCTGGTACAGCAACTGCCATAAAGCATAATGGCAAGCACTGATCTCCTCAAATGCAATACAGGCTCTTGTATTTAATTCCTGCTTCTCTGTCATTCTTTGCACACCAGTGTGGTAATTATGTTGCTTATCTATGCATAATCCCTCATATATGTAGAGACATAGAAATATAAATATATCTTCAGGGGAAACAAAACTTCCAGGAGGGTCAGGTGTGTGTATATTGGCAAAGCCCTTTACCTAGCTGAGGCCAATGTGAGTCTCACCACTGATTTTTTTTTTTTTTTTGTGGGCTAAGATTTTAGCTTATTTACAGCCAAATTGCAGTTTTGTGGACAAATGAAGAAGCTTTTGAGGATGAGGTGTACAAGAAAGTGCAAATCTGATTTGCATTTCAACAAAATACAACAAATCAATAGGCTTTTAAAAGTTAAATGATCCTCTAGTAGTTTGTAGTGGGGTGCTGAAGATATCTACTGTGGCAGTAGTGAGTGGTAGTTTTGTTCTTGCTCATATCAAACTATCAGAAGTTACTACTTCCTTTTAATTTGCTGAGACCACATTACTGATTTCCTCAAATTAATTAATTCCTATGCTATTAATTGTTAAGCTGTATCTCTTAGTCTCAAAATACAAGCATTGGCACAGGAAAGAATTCTTCAACTATTCTAGCATCACAGCATCATGACCTGCTTCATGCTTACCTGTGAATATCTGAACAGTTTCATGTCATTCAGGGGTCCTTATGAATGTTAATAATGAGTTATTTATGTATGTAAATCATATTTGCAAGTCAAGCACCTTGATTTTTTATATAAATCCAATATAGAATGTACCCTTTCTCTATGTTCTGATAAAAATCTCATCCAATTGCTTCCAGTTCTCACTTAGACGCTTGAATTCTTTCTCATGTTATCTGGTCAGTCAAGCTCTGTGGAGGTGGCATACTCCAGTCAATAACTAATGTACAGAAAAAACAATCAAACCTTTCTCTTAATACTTTATAAAAAGTGTATTCCATTTTTTTAATGCATTACAGATTTTTCTTTAGATCTCTTGACCTGAGCTGTTTTCCATTAATGTTAATAGGTTTGAAATTGTTCTTTGATATGTTTGTACAGATGCAGAATTGCATCATGGTGCTCCAAATTTTAAATTAGTTGTACACAGTAATCATAAAATTCTTGATAAGAGGTTACATTTTAATCATACTTTACAGATCCTGAGGAAACAGACAGGAGTTGTCAGCGTTCTTCCATCTTGCATGTTTTTAAGTTGTGTATCATTCCTAACTAGGGTCACTACCTCCTTATTCCTGTACTCTGTTGAAGCAAGTAGTGTTTTGTTTGATGCAAGAGGAGTACTTTTCGTCTAAGATGACTGACTGTATTATATGCTAAGATGTTTTACCTGTCCTAGATGAAAATGAAACTCTTTTGCTAACAGTTATTTTTGGTAAACTAATGCAGTGGATGCTGTGTATCTGGATGGCGAGAAAGAAAGGGAAGAATATGTCCTGAATGATGTTGGTGTTGTATTCCATGGAAACGTCGAAGAAATAAAATCAAGAAGCTGGAGTTACGGTCAGGTGAGCTCTTTAGATCTTCTCTGGCTGCTCCCAGTAGGACAGCAAATGAGTTTAATTGACACCAGGCTGTGGCTGAGACTGTGGGCTCTTGAATGCATTATTGGTTTCTCCTTCAGAAAGATAAGGGGTATCATTTTAAAATTGTATGAAGTGGATATATGCCTAATCCAGAAAAGCAATGCTGTAAGAGCTGATATTTAAAGACCTTGTTTCAGGGGCATATTTCAGATACTAAGAGGCTGCCTGTTGGAAGTTATAATCATTAGTTGAGGTTTCCACAGGGCAGAGGTATTTCTGCTGCTGCATTATTGCTGTTTCAGGATCAAATACATTTGTGAAAAGTAGAGTTGTTTGTTTGGTGTTTTTTCATTTTTTAACAATAGGTTGTGTTACTTCTTGACTTCTTTTTAGCTTTAGCAACTTGGTGGAAATAATTCTGATCTTCTTGGGGTTAGATAGTCACAAGTTTCCTATGACAAACTAGGATTTAATCCCAAAATTTTAAATTCTGGAGGAATTTCTGCCTTTTCTGCCTGGACTTGGTAACATCAGTCTCCAGTAGCCTCTTGCGACCTGGGGGAGACATCCTCCCTAGGCTGGACTGGAGTATTGGTATGCCTTCAATAACATAGAATCATAGAATAATTTGGGTTGGAAGGGATTTTTAAAGATCATCTGGTTCTACCACCCCACCATGGACATGGATGCCTCCCACTAGACCAGGTGCTCAGAGTCTTGTCCAACCTGGCCTGGAACACTTCCAGGGATGGGCCATCCACAGCATCTCTGGGCAACCTGTGCCAGCAATTAACCACCCTCATTGTAAAAACTACTTCTTTATATGTAATATAAACTAACCCTCTTTTAGTTTAAAACCACTACCCCTTGTCTTAGACTTATTACTTGCCTATTTTACCTCAATCTTCTTGTAAGAACTAACCAGCCTAAAAATCCCTACGGGATGGAAGAGTTAATTTATTGTGTTAGAATGGGAAAAAGGCATTGCCATGCAGAATCAAAATCATAGCAAAGCTATAACCCTAGCTGTCACTCAGAGGCGCTCCAATGGACAGATATTGGACGTGGTGAACTCAGCTCATCTCCTAGATTTTCACAACAGCACAATTAAGAAGGTATTGAAGTATTTCCTTACTACTCTGGTGATGGATCCATTCAGTTTTTGTGGCTCCTCCCTAGCACAGCCTTGCAGAAGGGACCTTATGTCTTGCTTTCTCTCCCTCAGCTAAATACAACCTCAAAGCTTGAGCTGGATGGATTGCCGGTGTGCTTGCCCTGGAGAGCTCTTGGAACTCACATCTCTCTTGCTTCCTTATTTAAGAGAACAATTTCATCTTTTTTTCCTGCGGCAGCACTGCCTTAGGGAGTTCCTGCCTCTGCACCATTCCTTGGTTGTGTCAGTGCTGTTGTTTGCAGGGTGTGACAGGTTTCCTGACTGAGATAAAAACATCCCTTAAATAAGGAGCAGGGAAGAAATTCCATAAGCTAATGGTTCCTCTGATATAAGAGATGTGGAACCAGATCCTGAGGCCAAAGCTGGGCATGATTTTAGCTGACTAAAAATGCCCCCTCCTGGCCCTTCTTTCCCCCTGCAAGCACTTGTGCTGACATGCAGTTACTCAGACTGGAGAGCTGATCTAGCTGAATAAGCATTTCCTTGATTTCTTTTTCCTCTGGGTTTTCTCTTGGGCTTGCTCTGTTCCTAGGTTTGGGATTCACTGTGTGACAGATGTAAGGGGGAGGGAGAGAGGGGAATAAGTGGCTGGAGGTGAAAGGTGCTGCTTAAACCTGATGCTGGATTTAGGTCCTAAGATGCTAAATTTATGTCCTATGGTGGCTTGGCCTGAGGTGTTTATATTCTGCAAATCTGGTATCTTCCTGACAGAAACACCAGCCTCCCTTGAGAAACTGCATGATTTATTTGGTTTTGCTAGGAGGTAGTTCTGTATGGGATGTTAGGGCCGTTCCATAGTCCTTTGTCATGTACTTTGATTCCTTTGTTGGCTGAAATCTGTGGACCTGATTTCCGCCCCGTGCTGTGGTGCACCTTTTGCTATTGGTTGCCCATGTGAAAGCTGAGTGTGACAGATGCATCTCAGCAGGCCCAGGCCAAGAGCTTTAATGGAATTGATAATTTTGTATGGGTTTAACAGACATGTCAATCTGCAAAGGAACAGAGAAATGTTCTTCTAGTTCCCTTACTTTCAGTGAAATGGAGGACACGATGTTCCTGACCTTACGCTGTCCATTTCCAACCATTAAAGACACTTTTTTGGCAATCCTAGACATTAAGAATAAGAGTATTGCTGTGAGTGAGTAAAAGTACTAGCAGCAAGGCCTATATTATGAATATATCATACAAGTATGATTTTTATATTTATGATGTATAAACAATATGTAAGTAAAAAGCATGGGGACACATACAGTCATAGAGGTGAAAGATATATGGTCATATACAAAAATGCAGATAGACTTGTGCATGGTAATGTTCTTAGGCTAAAAAATTGCTTAGGACAATGACAGGTGGAAACTTTAACTCAGGCTGTAAATTAAAAAGGAGCACTGAGTTCAAAACTGGGTTACCAGTGGGAGATTGTTCTCATAACTGCTGTCTGTAATGAGAAGCATCCACAGGAGAGGAGGAAAGGCAAGAAACGTGGGCAGAGGAAGAAAAAACAATGAAACAGTTGAAACATGGCTGCAATGAATGAGGATGGAGGTGTTCCTTGTAACGTGACTATGATCCCCCCAAGAAACTGTAAATAGCCAGTAACTCGGAAAAATCCATGGAGGATTCAGGGGAAATTTGGCTTTGAAAGAAATCTAGGCACATAGGAATGCTCTAGCTGAAAAATATCAGAAGTTGGATGCTGTACTGAGAATTTAATGCTGATTTTTGGCTTTGTGAGAAAAATAAAATAAAACAAGTGGGCACAGAGTTCTGTTGCCATCTTGACTTCTCTCATGTCCACACATTGATCTGCTTTAGCTTGGAAACCCACTGTGCCCATGTAATCCTACAGCACATGCATTTGGTCAGGACAGATCATAGGTGACATAAGATCATGTCTGCCTGCCACTGACTCTGAGAAACACAGCCTTAAGTCAACCAGTGCAGAAAGTGATACAGCCCCTCTTACTCTGGGTTAAATGGAGGGTCATCTGTTAGGTTAGCATGCAGGAGGATGCCCAGGACAGCTATGTGTGTTGCTCTGTAGCACAAGGCACATCTGTGTGCCCTTCGCCTGTGTGTTCTCTCATGCCTTATTTTCTACCTGCATTCTTTCCCACGTGGTTTTGCCAAAGTTCCTTGCTCCTGAAATAGGTTTCTTTTCATTTCAGCTTTGGTGGAGCAGGCAGTGACTGTGCCTGGATCAGGTTCACTCACCTGTCCTATCTGCCTACTTCTGCTCCGGTTCCTTTGATATTTCAGAGATGTTCAGCCTTATAACTGCTATGTTTCTATGACACTTTCCTTTAGATAGGATTTTCATGCAGAGATTGAGGGCAGGAAACTGATTTAGTTTGATTTAATGTTTTTTAGATCCCTGAATAGTCAAGAAGGGCCAAGCTGCCTTTAGTGTTAAGGCTACTCTGCATCCTACACTACTGCAACAGCATAAGCCAGTTAGCCCTTGCAGCATGTCCTCTCTCTTCCCTGTTAATCCATTTATTTCACAAGCATTCAGGTCACTTTGTAAATGCTGAGGTGGAAGGCAACAACCCTGATAGCAATTTATTTCCTCTTTATTCTTTCTGTATATGCTAGCAAGATTGACAGTGTCTCATAAACTGTAGATGAGAAAAGTTTAATTTGCAGGGTAAACTTCTCATTGATTTAACCCAGGTCTGATGACTTGAAGTGCAGAAAGCAGATTTTGATCCTGGTAAAAGATTTTTGGGCCAGACTAGAAGAAAAGTGAATCTGAACCGGGAAG